>OZ004664.1:13601965-14201965 GCA_963924505.1 Agonopterix alstromeriana
ACAATGAATTTAAACTATGATAGGTAGAAAAAGAATCGCAAGAGCAAGACTTGATTAAGTAATTTGGATTCACTGAGACACTGAGAAAGCTCTTTGGTGCCTAGGTAAAACTTTTTCTTTTTTTTCCCATTAAGGGATGAGCCTCCTCATCTGGCAGCACGGAAACGCATTTTTACATGCTCAAATTGCAAAATATTTTCGTAAATTATTTACTGTAGAAAGTCAAAATATCTCTGAAAAGATCTCGTAGTTAATCTCTACAACGCAGATTATAAATGGCTCGAATTGCCCGTTTTTGAAGGATAAAGATCGCCTCAACATCTGTAGCACGGCCCCACAGCAAAATACCATAAGACATGATACTATGGAAGTAGCTGAAGTACACAGTCTCGCAGCCGCAGTAGCTATATCGGTTAGCTATCTAATTTTTCGAACTGCATAAGCTGCCGAGCTCAGCCTGCCCGCTAGGATTTCTATATGTGGACCCCAGTGCTAAAATAAAGTCACATTCAATAGTTTTTCTTTCAATTACAGTCCACTAAGCCTCTGTAATTTGTATGAATTATAGAACCGCACGTAACCAAGTCACACTGTCTCATTTGTGCACTTAGCACAAAGGGTATTGTTAACAATTAATGAATGGATAGATAATCAAATTAAATAGTTTTTGTTACTCGCTAGATCACTGATTGTTCACTTTTTGATTACAACACCATGTAATTATACATATAGGAGTATTCTATTCTATTATACTATACAAAAGTTCAGATCACGAATATGGTCTATGACTGTGGTTCCCAAACCTTTGGATAGTTTGAGATATTTATTAACTTTTATTGAAAAATATGAATTGACCGGTATATATGACGACATTTCTTAACATCTGATTATTATATTATTTTGATTTTAAATATGAACCATAACATTTAGACAAAGAAGAAGTTTTAACAAGATGAACGAAGAAATAGTTTTTAACTAAAAATCATACCAACCTAAATTACAAACCTATCAGACTATTTTATTGAACAATTATTTAATAAAAGGTTAATCCCTCCCTTGCCGTAGTGCCAAAGTAGGGAACTTCGACGTATCCCCCACTGAACGACCTTGACCCTTTCTGAGCCGCTTCACCTCTACTAAACTAGATAAGTCATTTTAGTCGATATACCTATTTTTGACTGGCTTGTCGTTCATTGTGTCACTGTGGTGCCTTCTCATCCAAGGAAATCAAATTTGAAAATCATAAGAATCCTCACCAAATAATTTAATTATCTAATTAACTCACTAAATATTAATGTTTAAAAAATAGCAATACCAATTTTAAATCATAATATTATCTACACAATGGTGTGTGGCGCAATTGTAAATTTGACTTCAACTTATAAAGTAGATGCACATAAAAGAGACTTTACAAATATTTAGACTTTCCTTTGAACACAGGTTTCATATGTGTTTTATAGAATAATAAGAAATAGGATCAATAGCAAATAAAGCCGAGATGTTAAGATCTTTGCAATATTTTTCATTAATTTTATGTCTTTCAAATAACGAGAAAATAGCTTCTTAAAACCATCAAAATATGGCCCGTCCCAGCGTTTACCGTCTTAAGCACAGGCAATGATATTAAAAAGTTTAAGAACCACTGATCTTTATTTATATATACACAATAGTACCTATGTGTTTGGCATTTATTACATTTATCATGTGCTATGTAATTTGATTTGTAAATTACCTTGTATAACAAAATGGCCGTAGTTAAATATAGTTAATAACAATGGTAATCTCTATACGTAGCATCCTTCAATAGATGGCCATGCTAGTGCAATCTTCATGTCGGTTCACCAAATACATAACAAAGACTGTAAGCAGTCGGTAATTAAGAGGAAAGACGGGATCCGTTTAGTTCATATAAACGTATTCCCCTGTTTTCTCCCTGGATAATGACACTAGAGCAAATATTGATTTACCATATTAATCTATGTTCGTATGTTTTGTTTTCTCCATAAATTAATGACTATAAGAACTAGCCTTCGAAAATGACGAAAAATAGCTTAACTTTACCACTAGGTTCAGGCATTCATCAAGCAAATTCGAATGACGAATGAATATGTATATGCTCACGACTATATTCCCCGAGGGGGTAGTCAGAGATGTTCTGAAATCTCAGAGCATCCACGTTTCACCGTACCGAAACTCGTAGTACCGAAACTCTGTCCAGTGTGACGGGGGGTGAGCCCATCGCCACTTATAATGGACAGTGGGTACAATACATGCCTCGAAATTGGAGCATGCAGGTTTCCTCACGATGTTTTCCTTCACGAATGAATATAAACAATAAAAACTTTTCCAGTTTTTCTTATACGGGGTCGTTCTTAATATGCTGACACTTTTTTAAGGAAATGATCAGACCATCAAACTGAACAACTTTCTCTATGGGGCAAACATCGAAATCGCGAAAAAAAAATCTGCTGTCCCATACATTTGGCTCGAGTAGGTTTGCAGTTTTGTATGGAAGAACTGATTTTTGTTCGCGATTTCGGTGTTGATGCCATAGAGAAAGTTGTTCAGTTTGACGGTCGGATCATCTCCTTAAAAAGTCTTAGCATACTAAGAAGAACCCTGTATTATTCTGAAAGAAATATCAAAACCGGTGTAGTTTTTTTAAATTATTATATTTAAAGACAAAAATTCATTTAGCTCTATGTCACCATACATAAGTGTGGACCCATGCGCAGACGCAGCTTGAAGCGCCGGATGCAGCGATTTCACGCACAACATTGATTAATGATGCCGTTAATTAGTATTATAAATTAGCTATGGGAATATTCTTCTGAAAAAATTAACAATGCTTACATATTGCAGGTAATTTAAGTTCCTGTGGAAATGTAATTAGTATTGCATCTTTTTATTACAGCTTTTGTATAATGCTAATAACTTTATTCAATAACGGTAGGAATACAGCAGTTTATACCTAGAGTGCTATACAAGGTGTTACAAAAATACAAATAAACATTTAAGGGGGTTTAGACCATCAAATTGAACAATTTACACTATGGAACCAATTTTGAAATCGCGAAAAAAAATCTGTTGTTCCATACTAAACTACAAATCCACTCGAGCTAAATGTATGGGAAAACAGTTTTTATTTCGATATTGGTACCATAGTGAAAGTTGTTCAGTTTGATGGTCTAAACCACCCCCTTAAAAGTTTAAAATGTTTATTTTTACTTTTGTAACACCTTGTATAATATTCAAGGCAGAGTGTTTCTCGGTTTTTCTGATTCTAAAATCTGGCAAGCTGGCAACCGTAAAATTTAATTGAGGTTGTTACAGCTGTTATATTCTCATACGAATCTGTTTCTTTGCATTTACGTATGAGATAGAGAAAGGCTAACAATCCATATTAAGTATCACAAATATTTGGAGTGCGATTTTTGAAACTCATTCGTTGAACTCAGCAGTTGAAAATGTCAAAATTACTATGGAAATATGAATCTTTCTGCTGCTGATTTGACTCTCAAAAATCGCACTCCTGAAGTATGATTTTTGAAAGTTAAACCAGCAGTAGAAAGATGCATATCTCCATGGTAATATTGACATTTTCAACTGCTGAGTTCAACGAATGAGTTTCAAAATCGCACTTCTGGTTTAGATTTTTTATTCGATACCAATGAATACGCTGGTAGGTAAATATACCTACAGGGTCAAACTTAATATGCTGACAGTCTTTTTAAGGGGATGATCATACCATCAAACTGAACCACTTTCTCTAGGATCAAAGTTGAAAAAATAAAAATCAACGGAGTTGTGGACTAACTCCCTGGCCAAATGAATGGCACAGGCTTACCCACGAAGCTTGTGCCATGGGGCGTATACAGGGTGTAAGGGAAATTATCATTAACCTTTAAACCACATACTCTACCCATCAAACAGATCAACCTTTACTATGGGGGCAAACATGTCAGCGCAAAAATAAAATCTGCTATTCCATACTAAACTGCAATGACTATACGACTCAAATGTATCAAACAGAAGATTGTTTTCTTGTTCTGACAGTTTTGCTCCCATAGTAAACCGATGTTCAGTTTGATAGGTAGATCATGTGGTTTAAAGATTAATGATACTTTCCTTACACCCTGTATAGGCAGAAGATAAAGAATGGAATACATCGACACCACAGACTGCAGGCGCGACTGCAAGCAGTTGAACGTGCCAACTGCATACATACAGTCCGTGTGATAGCAACCTTATAAGCATTTGTGTCACAACTTTCAACGGATAACTTACGAAAAATGTGGATCGGAACAATGGGTACCTCCGTACATAAATACAGCTTGGGAAATCTTCGGATCGGAATGTGAGCATCCTCCGAGCTAAAGGTCACAACGAGGCCGCAATAAGAATATCTGAAACTGACAAGCCTCTCAACACAACTTCTATATCCACGTCATAAGGACAAAAATCGATTGTTTTACGTAACTTCGTATTAAACGAACTATAGATTGTATACAATAGCAACATTACAATTAACTAGAAGGTAAACTACAGCTTATTTCACTACCTCGCATCAATTGTTTTAGTGTAATGGGTTTTTAAGAGGGTACGTAAAAAACCCTTCTAATTTTGTCTGGATGAGATTCGTGATGAGGCGAGCATGTCTATAATTATGTATTTAGTTGATTTATAACCTTAAGTGTTAAATATCTTCGTGTTAGATACTTAACTCGTGCACTAACATGGTATTTCCGTGTGTTCAAAACCACTCCACTTCGATGCGATTTATAATAACATCCCATAATAACACCTGTTTGATCCCGTCCTATCCAATCACAGAAAAAATTATGTTATAGGTGTACCAGTTTCAAAGCAATTCAATAAAATACAGCTACAGTCGGGACAATTTAAAAAGCCACATTTGACATCTATTGATACTTCATCAATCATAACCTTGTAACGGCGGGCATAGAATAATATATTTTTTTTCGAAGTTAGAACTGTACAATTGCTTTACTTTTTTTTATTACGATTACATATTTATTTTAATAATGACCAAAGAAGGTAATTTTACGATTTACTTTCACTAATAAACCATTCTAAACATAATAAACAATTTCTGTTCCAAAGAACTGAACGTCGTTACAATGTTGCGTCTATGAACCCTTTTTCTTTTTTAACACTAGGGATGTAACCCAAAAAAATCGATGTTAAACGTAGTTTCAACAAATCGCGATATTCACATATAATTCGATTCACGTATGTTTGAAATCTGTATCGATTCATTCGCTTTAACCGATGTTTTTAAGCAGATCACCTCACAATGAATATTAAACTGACAGATGTCAAATGTGGCTTATAATATAATAATTACATTGTCCCGACTTTACGTGGTTATCAAGGTAGGCATCGGGAACTCAAACAATAAGAAAACGCGATAAGAACCCGTTAAAACGTCTAATTTTAGTTCAATTAAATGTACTTAATTGTATTCCAAATTCAGTTTTTAAATTAGACCATTATAATTTCGAAAGGTGAATACTAGTTTCAGTAGTTTCGACGCTTGAACAAAAGAAATAAAAAAAACATATTTTTTGCTGTTCGGAGACGTCCTGATCTCGAGAATAGTTCTAAAACTTCTTGTTTTTTGTTTTATAGCTCTCTTTTACAGCTCTTTTACAGATTATAACAGTTTTATAGGTATACGCGTTATAGATATGGCGAAAGATTGTATAATTTCCTTAACGTAACTCATCTTATAACGATGATCAATTTACCCAGCAAGTTGCATATTCACTGCTGCTCATATTTGTTTTATTAAACTTCATTTCCTGTACATTCTTTTCTCGTTCCATTTAGATCAAATCTGTTTAGACATAACCATCATTATCAGTCATCAACCTCATCAGATAGTGGTGTGCCGTCATTCAGATGCGTGGAGTGACCTGGCACAGCGCCCTCTATGTAGTAACATGGTGCAATAGCCGTCAGAGTAACAGGTCTGTGCTGACCCTAGCACTAGCAGTCGCGATGTGGTTAATGTATTCGATCTGCTAAGTGACAAAGTGAGTCGCGACAGCTGTATATTTAGGTGGATCTAAATATTTGACGTTGGTGTTCCCACTATCACGTCCATGTCCCGCAAACACGACAATCCGTAATTTTTTACATATTTTACCTTATACCTATCTTTACAACGCCACAAAACATTTTAGAACTCTATAAGTATTAGGTATGTTTACTAGAAATATATCAGAAACTCTATTATTTATCTGAAAGTTGTTGATAATTAGTGGAATTTATAATTACTTAAGTATTTTAATATTTATTCAAATTAAGTACTCGACAAAGATAAGAGTTGTTGTGTGTTCGCGTTGAACTCTTTTATATGGGCGTTATGTTTTAAGCTTTGTAGATATTTATTCCGCCCTTCCTGACAAAAGAACGTTCACTTTCTCTTATTTAAAAGATAGGCACCTTATTTATTGTGATCGTATGGTTCTCAACGACTGTTGAATAACTCTTTTGAACTTTATTCTTATACGAACAAAGGTTTACAACTTTCGTTACCAATCGACTGTTCTATGTGAATTTTGTGGATCGAATACCTCATCCATAATGAGAGTAAAGTTAAAAGCAAGTGTACAGCCGGTTCAATCATCTCTTGCGAATTAATTGGCCGAGTAGCATTCTACGCACGTTTTGTAAACTTTACCTTAACCACCTAGTTTTGGATTGTAAGAATTAAACCGTTATAATATTCATATTAATTTATTTTTTGTCTTCAAGGGTTTTAGATAGGTTCTTAATGTACCTAGTTACCATAATGATTCTCTTTAGTGATCGTAACAAATGTTGTTTTACAATAATTCACGTTTCTTATGATGGGCTACCTATATACTCATTGTTAGCTCATATTTTATTTGTTGAGATTAAATCATGATTAAATAATCGTTAGGCTCATTTAAGACAGGTGTTGTAACATTATTGATGTTCGCTTTTCTTGCTTTTTTTTTTTTACTTTTATAGGTAAGCTTCTTCGATGATAGATATCTCTTTTGTAACTCGTTCTAACATTGTTTTTGACTTTACATTATAATTCTTACTAATTTTATCTCGTTATTATGTTAATGTAAGTGATAAGATTAATCTAAATAGCATTTTATTCTAAAAGTGGTGAAGACCAAATAAAAATATAATATTTACCAATAATCAAATTTTTGAACGATATGATAGTTTATTTGTCTGCTTTAATTATTAAAATTATCTTTTCTCAAAATAAAACTAATAATCAATAATTTAAAGACAGGTTTAAAATACACCCTGGGGACGATCAGACTATCAAACTGAACAACTTTCTCTATGGCAGCAGCTTCGAATTTGCGAAAAAAAATCTGCTGTTCCGTACAAAACTGCAAACGTACTTGAGCCGAATGTATGGAACAGCTGATTTCGATGTTGGTTCCACAGAAAAAGTTCTTCAGTTTGATGGTCTGGTCATCCCCTTAAAAAAGTGTCAGCATATTAAGGAGGACCTGTATACAATGTGTAAATTAACTAAAGGCAAACTTTTATACCTAGTACTCTACCCATCAACCTGAACAACTTTTACTATGGGAACAAACAAGTCAAAAAAAAATTTGCTGTTTCATACTAAACTGCAATGCCTACACGACTTCAACGTGAGAAACAGCAGATATATTTTTTTTCTGACAGTTTTGCTCCTATAATAAAAGTTGTTCAGGTTGATGGGTAGAGCACGTGGTTTAGGGTGCCTGTCCACTGAAGCGGAGCAAGGCTGCGGAGCGGAGAAACGAGGGAATGTCAACCAATAGGATTGCTTAAAATTCCCTCGCTCCGCTTCAGTGGGCAGTCACCCCTAAATGTTTGCCTTTACATACTGACATTACATTTACATACATTATTGACAAACATCTGTCATCTTAACAAGACCAACATTTTTAATTAACAAGGTGTAGTAAAACTTTACAAGAAATAAAATTTCATTACATTATTGTCTAGTTTAAAAGCGAGTCTATGGCATTTATGTAATAAGACTCCGACATTTGAATGGGCTTGTAAAAAATACAATGCTATTGCTTCATGGGCGCATTGTGCGTGCACACATACGTACATACAGACAGATCATTTTATGTACAGATTGAATGATTAGCAGGTGTAACATCCGCATGGTGTGGGAAGGACGTAAATTAATGCCATGATTAGAATGCGGATGACAATTTCGAATGGAAGGTACCTATTTGGACCTGGAGTGCGATGTTTGAAAGTCATACGTCGAACTCAGCAGTTGAAAATGTCAATATTACTATGCAGTATGCATCTTTCTACTGCTGATTTGAGTTTCAAAAATCGCACTCCTGTAGTATGATTTTTGAAAGTCAAATCAGTAGTAGAAAGATGCATATCTTCATAGTAATTTTTACATTTTCAACTGCTGAGCTCAGCGAATTAGATTCAAAAATCGCACTCCTGCCCGTCTAGTATGATTTCTCTACACGCGGGCGACGCGCCTTCGCTGCATAGAAAATGACCTTTTTCCGCGCTTTTCGGAGAACGAAAGCCACGCTTGCCCCGACTTTTAGTATGGGAAAAAACCGAGACGCGCGAAAGTGAGGATAGACGTGCTGGTGCCCAGAAGGTTTGAACGCTGTCATATTCAGGGCGAAATTTGAATAGAAAGAGATAACCGAAAGAGTATCTGAGAAGTTTCAGATAAGAGCCCCGTGCACAGGGGGGCGTTTTCAGACTAATTTTACACAACGAAAATAAAAAAAAAAATAAAAATTGATGACCAGCGCCAGTGATTTTCTGTGCACTATCTGAAACTTCTCAGATACTTTTTCGATCTCATGAGCCCCTAGCCCCTCAGCTGTTCAATTTATGCCCTGAATATGTCAGCGTTCAAACCTTCTGGGCGACCTGGTCCAATAGTTAAACATACGCAATGGGAATTCCACGGCGTGGGGGCTCGTCCAGTAGGTATGGTTACTGGTTAGAATATGTAGGTTTCTTTCCATCTCATGCCATTTCTAACCAATTACAAATTTTAAATACATAAACATTGATGTATCTTTTCATGAGTAAAAATTATTATCAAACTTAAGTCTTTTTTTTTCAAGTTATAATAACTGATTGTTATGGATATCATTATTTATGATTTAGCCTCGTTGCGTGTTAGAAATATCACGAATGAAAGTAATTTCTACGGTATGGATTACGATTTTTGAAACTCACACGTTCAAATCCGTAGTAGAAAGATGCATAATCGTCATAGTAATTTTGACATTTTCTACTGCTGATTTCTACGTGTGATTTTCAAAAATCGCACTACAGGTGGGAACCTTTCTATTCAGTGTAATTTATCTCCGCCCACTCGTATTAATGATCATAGAAAAGACATCAACGCAATCGCAATTTTTGTCGTCTACTATCCGTAAATTAAGATAAGAACATAACCCTCCTTATGGCGAAGACGGGTAAAAGACTGGCTTAACGAAAAATCTTATTGTGTAGATTCTTAAATCTTTTTATATCCTCTAGCAATCTATCTCAATAACATAAACTAAGAACGCTCAAAAAAAAAAATACAAATATTTATCTGAGAAAAGGTTTAAACTATTCATGGAGGTTTAAACTATAAAGTATAAATTTATTAAAGCTCTGTGTTATCTGAAGTGATCGCTAGTGGAATTGCTGGGTGTTTCTCCTCGGCGTTTGAACGCCGTCATTATCGTCACCAAATATTTTCGCCTTGTTTACAAGAAAAATGTATATTTTTTTTAGCGCCATTACAAGGGTCCAGCGGGCTTTATAACTGCGTTATAAAATTTTATACCTTTTCTTATAAACATAGCGGGAATATTTGGTGAGGATAATGACGGCGTTCAAACGCCGAGGACAAACACCCTGCTAATTTTACTGTGACACGGCTGTAAGGTCGCATAGATAAATTGATTGACTATTATTACGTAGTACAAGCACAAGGTATCAAACTAACAAGCTTCTGATATGAATACCTGCCTCGATGAATGTTATCGTACCATCAAGTAGGTAACACGTCTCATAACTAATAACATACCAGCTAACGTAAGAGCAATTTATACAGTATGGCCACTTTTGGATAAATCTTACTGAGGTTGTTTCACTAATAACTAATTTTTAGTAGGTAGCTAGTGACGACCCGCTTTTTTATCAATTTTACTAGTATGAGAACAAAATAATGCAATAGGTACAGACAGAGATGGCACGGCTCATTCTCAAAATTTTTATTAGTTTAATTTTAAAACAGCTATTCGAAGTTATTTTGGAATCACGAATTCGGTATGTCAAGTTTTTTTTCGGAGGGTTGAATCGAAAACCATTTCGAAATAATTGTCTCAATAATAATATTTTCAATGTCAGAGATTTTAAAATGAAAGGATTACAGATATTTTAATAAATAAAGTCGTTTTTCGGTGCGACGAGTGACGTCACTCGTCGGACCTGTAAACTCCTTAGTAAATTTCTACTTCAAATAACTGGGCATTAAGAAAAAGAATATATTAACAATGTCCGAATTTTACATTTGATAATATCTGCCGTTTCTGTTTCCAGCATAGAGTTAGAAAAAGAAGGTAGGCGATTTTTTAAAATAACGGAGGAGGTTCTCAAGTCGATGCATTTTTTTTTATTTATTGCCACGCATTACTTTTTACAAAGTAGTCAGATTTGATAATTCTTTTTTATTGGAAAGTGTTTGAAAATTTATATACTCCCGAGGTAGTCCCATTTCAATTCGGTGAAGATCTGACCCTCTCGCCTTGGAGCTACACAATAGAACTCCACAAAAGTTGACAGCAAATCATCGGCGATTGAAACATTTGCTTCGTATCGAACTAATGTATTTCACCACTAAAAATTATGAAATAAAAAATTTTTACTAAAAATTAAAACTGAACTAAAAACAAAAAAAACGTAAAAAAGAATATTGCAGCCAATGAATGTTACGTTAGAAAAAAATATTAGCTGTCCCTTACATTTGGTTCGAGCAGGATTACAAATTTGTCTGGAGCAGATAGTCTGAGCATATCCTTGAAAACCGTCAGCATATTAAGAAGGACCCTATACAGGTCCAACTTAAAATGCTGACACTTATTTAAGGGGATGAACAGACCATTAAACTAAAAATCTATCTCTATGGTACCAACATCGAAATCGCAAAAAAAAAATCTGCTGCCCCGCACATTTGGCTCGAGCAGGTTTGCAGTTTTATGGAACAGCATATATTTTTTCCGCGATTTCGATTTTTTCGATCAAAAAGTTGTTCAGTTTTAGACGGTCTGATCATCCCCTTAAAAAGTGTCAGCATATTAAGAAGGACCCTATATGTACAGTCACTCTTCTGGCACCACAGAATTAGTAGCGTTAGTAACATGGGTGAACTCAAACTGCTCTGCGGTGGAATGAAAGTGCTAGTCCATATTATGCGGCTGAGATGAATATGAAATAGCGGGTCAGTGAGATGAGACTTTTGCAACATGGAACTATTGCATTCCTAATGAGAGGCTCTCATGTTTTTTTTTAAATCAATGTTGTGACAGGTGTTTAGGAAAAAATAGTTTCGATTGGTGCTTTATTTCTTAGTTGCGTAATGTAATAAAGCGTTGTATTGCTGCGGGATCTTATACTTTGTTTTAATATATTACAAATATGTGATGAAATAAAGAGATGTCGTTTATCTAAATTGCAATCTGGAGTGCGATTTTTGGAACTCACATGTTTGAAATCAGCAGTTGAAAATGTCAATATTACTATGGAGATATGCATCTTTCTACTGCGGATTTGACTTCCAAAAATCTAAATCCAGAAGTGCGATTTTTGAAAGTCAAATCAGCAGTAGAAAGATGCATATCTCTATAGTAATTTAGAAATTTTCAACTACTGAGTTCAACGTATGAGTTTCAAAAATCGCACTCCTGATAAAAGTTTATTCACACAAAAAAAATGAATGAAGTACGTAGACTCAAACATCGACCAATTAATTACATAAATTAATTTTTTTACAAATGAAAGAGTTTTGTATTTTGTTTTAATCAGAAACTTCTAAAGGTAAGAAAAATAAGGTGAACGATTGTATAAGAATTTGAAATAAGTGGTAATCACTGTAGCAAATCACTGGTATCCAACTAATCTCACTAATATTATAAATATCAAAGTTGGGATGTTTGGATGTTTAGATGTTAGTGTATTTGTTACTCAATCACGAATAAACGGCTAAACGGATTTGGATGAAAAGAAAATGTGGGTTTTGTATGCGGGTTGGCGCCTTATTTTTCGACGTTGTTCTTAGCGCGGCCATCAACCAAACTTGAATATTTTAGTTCAGAATAAAGTAACAAACAAAACTTGTTAAAGCATGTATATCCCTAAACTCAGTCTGAACGGGGATATAAAGGCTTGAATTTAAAAACATATTTATTACTTTTACTTCAATCCTTTATATCTCCGTTTGGACTGAGTTTAGAGATTTATTTGTTATAAAGTTTTGTTTGTAACTTTATTTTGAACTGATTCAAGTTTGTTGGCCGCGCTAATAAAAGAGGCAAAAAGAAAATGTAATTATACAAAGTACTCGTATATTCTATCTTCAGCCGTGGTGGTCCAGTGGCGCGTAACCTTGCCTGCCGTGCAGGAGACGATGGTTCGATCCCCGTCCAAGCCGACTCGTACCAATGAGTTTTTTCGGAATTTATGTGCGATTTGTAACAGCACTGGCTTTTCGGTGAAGGAAAACATCGTGAGGAAACCTGCATGCTTCAATTTCGAGGCATGTATTGTACCCACTGTCCATTACAAGTGGCGACGGGCTCCTTCCCCGTCACATTGGACAGAGTTTCGGTACTACTAGTGAAACGTAGATGTTCTGAGGTTTCAGAATATCTCTGACTACCCCCTCGGGGAATATAGTCGTGAGCATATGCTATATTCTATCTTTGAATTAGAATATCTATCAAAATACATCCCAGAGCTGCACAATGTAATGAAAGAGCATGCGTCACTCGAATGAATTCGATTTATTCGAATGCAGCGAAGCATCGAGTGAGAATCGATGAGTAATTTGTTATATTGAATCACTGGCACTGTTGATTTGAGTGTCGTAGTTTCACAAGAGGCCGAGAGGGCCTTATGATATTACAAGTAGGTACATTACTACATGTAATAGCTAGTTATACGAGATGTTTCTAGTTTGCTGTTCGTTGCAATTTACGTTTCAATATTCTGATAAGCAGTTAAACGTTGTATATGATTGGATAAAAATATTCTTGTAATGTACTAATGAGTTTTTTTTACTAATACAAGGTGTTACAAAAGAAAAAATAAACATTTAAAACTTTTAAGGGGGGTTTAGACCATCAAACTGAACAACTTTCACTATGGGACCAACAACGAAATCGCGAAAAAAAACAGTTTTCCCATATATTTAGCACAAGTAGATTTCGATCGGTCCCATAGTGAAAGTTGTTCCGTTTGATAGTCTAAATCGCGTAAGGACTGCTCCGAAATCTAGTAAGGAAACCTGCATACGCTGAAGAAGAAATGCTGATACGTATATGAAGCCTACCAAACAGCAGTGGTCACGCGTGGTGGACTAACGCCCATACACCGTCCCTGAAGGTAGGTCTGTGTCCTGCAGTAGGATGTTTATGGTCTGATGATGATAAACAATGTTCTTATTTAGAAGGTTCTCAAATAAACGCTATGTAGATAGGTAATTAATCTATTCTTCAAATGATACCAAATTAATATGCTATATGCTAACAGTTTTTAAAAGGATGATCAGACCATTAAACTGAACAACTTTCTCTATAGGATTTAAATACGACTAACCAAGGAAAGCGAGAAGTAAAAATCTACTGTCCCATATATTTAGTACGAGTATGATTGCCTATGTTTTGTGTGGAACAGCTGATTTTTTTTCGCTCTTTCGACGTGTTGGTCTCATAGAGAATGTTGTTCAGGTTGTTGGGCTGATCATTCCCTTTAAGAAGGACCTTAGTGTGAAGAAATGAAATTATTTGTTCTGAGACTGGTTTCATCATAAAGTCATTATCAATTCACACATTACGTTATCGAATATCATTACATTAACTACCTGCTCGGTACATCAACCTTGAATCAATCGTACATGATCTCGTTCCAATTACTCTATTGATCTTCGAATTAATTTGCGGAGAACGTCAAAATATTAATTCAACGAATTTTAAAAAACCGGCCAAGTCGGCCAAATGCGAGTCAGACTTGCGGAGAGTTCCGTATCACTATACAGTATTAACTAACAAAATTTTTCTCCGGGGTCCTTAGCGCAAACCCAACACACACTTGACCGGTTTTTATTATTTGTTGCTTTACCGTAGAGTATGCACTATAATCACAACAAGTTTGACTCTTGCATGTATTATCGTTTTCAGGATAGAGTTAAATTTTTTTTTGAAAAAAAATGAGTTTCTTGTATAGGGATAATTTTTAATTTGTTATTTTTTGCATCTTTAAATTATTTATTAACAAATCCACCATAACTCACATTTTCTGAAAATTTCAACCGTCTAGCTATTATAGTACTAAAGATACAGCCGTTTATTACAGGAAAGACAGACAAGACGGCGGCGGACGGACCGACAGCGTAGACTTACGAATTGGGTCCCGTTTGGCACTTTTTAGGCATGCACAGAACCCTAAAAACGTATTAATTGGCAATTAAACTTAAAACATCAATGCAAATTAAATTGTACAAACTAATTAAAATGAGGACGCGGTATATTGTAATACAATGACATCCACTATTACCACCGAATATCTACTTACGAACACGATTCTCTTTAGTTTTAAGGTAAGCATTCCATTTGTATTGTCCCACTCTATTTGCGGTCACTATTAAGTAACTAAAGTATACTGTATTACCGCTACATAGAGTTCTTAATTAAAGAGATGTCCAGTGATACTTTGACAAAGAAAACTTGATGAATGAGCGGTCTACCGCGACAATACCGATGTTTTAAGCTCGAAAGTTGACCCGCGAGGAGATTAGGTCGTAGGTCGTCGGGCGGTATGAAGAAATACATTAACAGACAGATCTAATTGTGTAATGTGGTTAAGTATAAGCATGTATTATGTAATGATCATTAATAGTGCCGCTATATGATTGCTATTTATTTATGTGGACACACTTTCCTTTTGAAATTGCCTTGGTCGGGTAATTACTTTGAAAAAATGACGATTCCAGTATTTTGTGGATATGATTGTGTTCTCAAAAACGTGCTACACGATTTCGTAGCACTTTAGGCCTACGCCGTGCTACGAATGTACCTATAAATTGCGCTACGCTTCTCAATGTCACGCTACGTAATTTTGCTCGTATAAACTGATCTATCACAGTGAATCTATTACAGTATTAGGTACTCGTATATAGGTATTATAAAGGGTGTAAAATTTAATGCGTTACACATCGCATGACTATATGGGACAAACTTTAAAATCCAAAAAAAAAACTGTTTCATACATTTTGGTCAAGTAGGTAGGCTATTGAAATTTTCTATAGAACAGCTGATTTTTTTACGGAATTTGGATGTTGTACGCTTAGTAGATGTTGTTTAGTTTGATGGTCTGAAGCACAAAGTATGTAACGCATTTCAGTTTACATTCTATAAATTATAATCCAAAAATGTAGTTAATTATCTGCAGGAACAAGTAAGGATAGCAAAATAAATTGTATTGTTTAAAAATATGTTTATTAAGAACGAAGAAAAATACGTTTAAAATTTCGAAAAAAAAAGTAAAAGTTTACACCATAACTCATCAAGTTTTCTATTACTAAACCCATTAACCAGCAGTCAGACGAAGCGTGCGACAGTTTATCACATCTGCCGGCGCGAGCGCATCATGCCCGCTTGTCGTGTCTAACAGTCAGCTCCACAGACAAAGACCCGCTGGTCAAATCATTTTGATACTTACGATCGACGCATAAGAGTACGATCAGGGGACTTTTTATGTGTTACCTCGTGCTTTGGGAGCGTGAACGTGGAACGAAGTCATTGGGAAACTAGGGGCTTCATGGGAACCCAGCACGATTTAGCACCAACTAATACTGATTATTTAGGTCTTCCTTTAGACTATTTATGGCAATAATACGTTGCAGATTGGATTTGAAATTCCGACATACGTCGTCTAGGTTCCTATCGTGGCGTGGTAGCTCAGTGAAAAACGTGTGAAATGTGTTGTGTTGTTAGCACATCCTTCGGTATACGAGTAGTGCATAGAATAACCGTAGTTTCAGTTATTACAATGTAACGTGCAATAAATGACATGTACGTCTAATAGTACTGTAGCCCCGGGACTTTTTAATTACCAAAAAGATTACCGATTTGATTTGATTGTTGTGAGGTACGAAATGACTTATATAAAAACCTATATCTTACAGATCACAACACGCTGTAACGAAACAAAAAAACAATCTTTTTTAAATTTCGATGTTACCGTATTTTTTTATTCTGTCATGTTTTTCACCTTAGTTCAATACCCATACGTAAAAACAAGACTGTTTAAAGTTGCCATACAAAGTATGATATAAGACCAGATGAAAAAGTCAATTTTGATTGGTCTTATAGCTTTGTACTATGGTCTTTTTGGTAATTAAAATGTCCCGGGGTTACAGTACTATAACCCCGGGACATTTAAATTACTCGTCAGTTTATTATGTCAGTAATTACCACATGTTGTCCTGAAAATTTTAGCTAACAGGTACTATCCAGACCGAAGTTATGAGCACTCAAAGATACGCCGAATCTCGTCAAGAAAAGGTACGGTAGTGGAAAAGGGGAAGGACCCCTAAATTTCGGGTGGACTCACCAGATCCTCATTTCTATTGCCAAGATAAAGTTAAAACAAAGTTTCTTTGATGTACAAATGTTGCCTCTAAAATATAATATTTTTCCTGTATTATATCGCATTAATAAAAAGTAACTAAAAGCTAGCACTATTCCTTGTTCTACTCTTAAGCAGGCACTACACTCTCGTAAAAACACCTCGGCGAGAATCTCTGCAAGGATAAATCACTATGGCTCACGACGCCGAAAGAACAATAAAGGGCATCCACACTCTCATTCTCAGCCTTTCTCGTCTGTTCTCGACGAGAATGTAGTGCCTGCTTTAGCTACCTCTAGTATTTTATCCTGTGCTATAAGATTGAAAACCAAATACCTAAACAAAAGAAGGTCAGTCGCTACAATAGCGCAGCGCAAATTGTCACAAAAATGTTTGCATTTTGATGCATTTTGATACAATGACAATACGTTAATAAACTTGTACTTGAGCTATATTTGTTATATTTTGTTTAGCATAAGGTCATCGCATTCACCTCGCAACCTGTATGAGGAGAAAAAAAATTAACACACAACTGTTTATGCATTATCGATAACTACTATTTTCATATGCAATTCTTTCAGACGATCTTGAGAATCAAAGAAGCAAATAATTAGCACTACCTATAAATCTAAAGGATATTTTTATGAATTTCAAGATCGTACATAGGTACCTATTCTCACGACTGTACTCCCTTCGGGTGGTCAAAAATCCTGTTGTAACCCCCAACCACTTTTTAAGGTCGTAATTTCAGCAAGGTTCGATTTTAGAATTTTTAAGGTTTCAGGATGGTATCATTGTCAGTGTCAGGTGGAAAATAAGTGGACGAACCACTGCATTAGAAACCCTAATCGCTTAGTCACCTCTTACGATATCCATGGGAAGAAATGGAGTGGTCCATTATAAGCTGGAAAATGACGTTTATCTTTTTCTGTTATTATTGTGTATCTAAAATAAGTTTCTGTGTTGAATTAATTTGTTAGCACGGTATAATAATTATTAAGCTTTATTCACAGAGTACCTACTATAATACCTACAGCGCAAATTGTATATTAAATATCTAAACTTTTTATCCAAAGTTCATTCACCTAAACACGAAACTAAAACAAACAGTAAAAGGTAAAAGTTCACGATCCCAATCTACAATTAACACACTAGAGTTTCATTCATTTCTACAAAAACCATGTAATCTAATAGGTATCTCCAATTTAATTACACCTCTTCAGAATGACTCATAATTAAAATTATATAATAAACTAACAATAGCAAATCGTTTCCGATTACGTACCTTTGAGAGATTCTAAACAGTAGGTGTTGAGGTATGCGACATGGTTAGTTGAATCCTATGCTCATTCTGATTTAAACTTTATCACAAACAAATAAGGTGCCCCAAGGAGATAGTTAGCTAAGAATTTGATGGTGGAATCAGCACTAAGGTGCGTCCCACGTCCAACCGTGGGTAATTTGTCAAAAGATTAATTAGGATTCGAAGATGCTTGTTAAATTGAATGTCTGTACATTGTGTCAATCGTGTTCATCTACAAATAAACCGAAGGTCGTAGTCTTAGGTTCTGTCTATATTAATTTTACTGCGTATAACAATATACCTAGATACTATATTTTTTATTCTTCTTCGCGACCGTATCTTCTTTCGAGGTAGTCAGAAACATTGCTTGAGGACGAGTGGACGAGTGAGAATGAATTGATGTTAGAAGAACATTTGACACACATTCCTTGTATAAAACTTGACTATATCGTAGATTTTCAATTTTTTTAAATTTACGCAAACGACTATAGTTGCCGAGGTAATCAGAGACATTCTAAATATACTATATTCAGAACATCCACATAGATTTTAAATTGAAAAATCTAAGAATAGTGTATTCTCGTCTATAGAGTTAAAGATGCCATACTTTAACTTCCCGTTACTAGAGTCACCAACTCTACACACGTTCAGGAGTGCGATTTTTGAACGGCTGAGTAAAATGGCCGATATTCACCGATTTCCCAAAGTTCGAGTTTTTTAATCTTACCGGTGACTAATTTCTCATACCCATCTGAGTCAATTTCTCATACCCATCATACCCATCAATATCTGAGTTCAATACGATTGCCCCTACCCACTCGTATTGAACTCATGGGTATGAGAAGGCTTTAGTATGAGATTTAAAAAACGTTCAAGCTTACCGGTGACATTCAAAAATCGCATCCCTGATAGATATTACATCACAGTATATAACGAAAAGTAGCTAATTGACAATAGATACAATTGATTTGACGCTCCCGAATCGTTACGTAACGCTAATGAACCCTATGACTAATGGTTGATGAAGACAATGGCAAAGAGATAGCATCGCAGAAGCCCAATAAATCACAAGACTTTTCACTTATCGATGCCACAGATTGAATTCATCAGTGTTTCACACAAGTTCCGGTACGTTTTTTAATTATATCCAGATAGATTAGAATGACAATAATAAGCAATTAAAAATCGAAAAAGTACACAATGAAATATAGTTGATCTTCTTTTCTCTCTTCTTTGTTTATTTATCTATTGTTATGTATTGTCAGCGAATGTTTACCAAAATTTTGTACATAACTAAACATACCTTTTCTGGAAAATAAACGTTGAAAGGTTGCCTTTATGCTCTAATTTCCATGCATGTACTTGACAAAAACCAACTCACCTCACCAAGGCCACTACAGCTTCCTACATTGAAAACCAAACATACAAAATGGCAGTCTATCTCTATTTCATCTACTGATAATATCCAAACTGTGCATACAACGCGGCAGCGCTTGGGCGGCAAGCTTTCAGTTCTCCCACTACGGTGTCGGGCAGACGGGCGGGCGGCGCTTGCGCACCCGGCCAGTCCCTTCGCGACGCACCTCGCGACAACATGCCTCCCGTGTGGATCGTGCTATTTTTACTCCCCATACTCGGTAAGTCTTGTGCTGTGCCAGTGACACTTAGGAAGTGATCTATATGTGATTTTTTAAGCTATAGTTGTCGTTAATCGATGGTAAGGTCAACGGAAAAGTTGATGGTTGATGTGGATTTATGTGTTTTCTTTTTTTATAATACGGTGTTTAAGGAATATATGAAAATTATAAGGAAAATCTGAAAATTTATATGGATACAGGCAGACAGTTTTGTGAGAAAATAAACAAAAATGTTTATTTAGGTTCGTTTGCCAATTAAAAGTGATTCCGACTAAACGATAGAGGAAGCAAACAATTACATATTATGATTGTGTTAATGTGGTACTTTAGCGCCACTGCGCGTGCGTTTGCTCATCTGTGAAAGTGCATGTGTGCATTTACAGTTGCAGGACGTCCGGTAGCGTGAGAAATTATAATAGTCCAATTGTTCAAGTAGGAAATACAATCTTTATCAACAAAAGTTTGCTACTAAACTTTGTAATTGTACACACATTATATTTATTGTAATACATTTTGAACCTTCCTTAATGAACATGAGAATAGAAACGAAGTCAAGTCACTAATTAGGAAATATTGCACCATTCTATAAATAGCTTCATTTCCCTAAAAGCCTTTGTTTTCCGACAAGTTATGACAAAAAAGAATGTTCCCACATGCTACATTCCATAATAAAACAAACGCGGTGCAATCTACAGTTTCTTAATTTCATGTTTAATAGAATACGCATTGCATCTCTGTGCAAATACAGGGTCCTTCTTAATATGCTGACACTTTTTTAAGGGGATGATCAGACCATAGAAATTGAATAACTTTTTCTATGGGACCAACATAGAAATCGCGAAAAAAAAATCAGCTGTTCGAGTAGGTTCACAGTTTTGTATGAGACAGCAGATTTTTTTTTCGCGATTTCGATTCGCGATTTGACTTATACAGGGTCCCCTGTATAAGTAAAATAACTAAACAGTTTATCATTGATGTAACCAAACACTTATGAAGTGAATGCAAAATAAACCTTGAAACCCTAAACATGAGAACGTAGGTGAATCTTACTTCAGAAAGTTGATAGTTGTAACAAAGTATCTGACCACCTCGAAAATGGCTTACGGTCGTGAGTTTAGCCATATAAAGAAATACATGTTTTATACAGGGTGTTAGGGTAAACAGTTGCATTACTTTAAGGGGTACCCATGATACTGAACAACTTTCCCTATAAGAAACCTATAGGAAATTCGCAAGCAATTTTTTGGGCTTTCATACTAAATGAAATCAACTGATCGAAAGTTTGTATGTAAATTTTTTTTTTAGAATTTCCGGTATGTTTCTTAAGAAAAGTAGTTCAGTGTCATGGGTACAATCAATCCTTAAAAATAACTGTTAATTCTAACAGGGTAAACTGTTGCAATACTTTAAGGGGTTACATTACATTATCCTATAGACAGTTTATAGTACAGAATGTTGGAATACCGAATTGTACTCATGATACTGAATAACTTTCCCCAAGGAACCTAAATGCTAAGGGCAAAAAAAAATTCAAATTTCAACTCATACCTACAAACGTTTTTCAGCTGATTGCATTTAGAAAGTCCAAACTTTTTTTTATTTCCTATATGTTCCTTGGGGAAATTTGTTCAGTATCATGCGTGGGTACAACATTTGAAATGGCATGTCCAAACATTTTTTTAATGTTCTATTTGTTTCTTGGGGAAAACTGTTCAGTATCATGAGAAGTTACAATCTCCTTTTAAAGTAATGCAACTGTCTAAACTAAACTTACACCGTGTATTACCAAAATAATGTAAGCAAATTTGTCGCATCAATAATCATTTATGGTAAAATGGTTGGGTCATGGCTCAAATATCACTATCTTAAGGAGACTATGACTTAATCGTGATTAAGTTAAGTCACGGTGGTTGACATTCTATAAGGTAACTAAACCTAGGTACTTCTGCATGACCTTTAGCGACATTTGGAATTGAATGTTAGTCTCTTTTCGCTTGAATTTAGTGAGGGGATTTGTATAGTCAGCAACGTAACTGTATGTTTACATTTTAGTAGTTTGTCCCATAACAACCGTGAGTTTTTATATGTATGTCCTGTAACAATTAAAACATACTTTTGAAAGTTTAATAACTCCTTAAAAATAAATAAAACAGTTAAAAGTTTCAGTTAACAGTTAAAAGTGTCGCTAACGGTACACATGATTACCTACCTATCCAAATTTGGATGTCTTCAAGAAAAAATCAATCCCAATTTGACTTAATTTTCTACAATAATAATTGCATTGAACCAGATAATACTTTTATCTGTTTGCACATTACTGGTTTAGATATTCACACAAGTAGGTTGTAATGTAATGTTTTCTAAATATTACTTTGAAAGAAAATATAACTCACCTAAATAGGTATACCTCAACTCAAACCATCTTCAAACACAGAGCTACCTAATGTAAAATGTACTTACATCAAACAATAGTCAATAACCAGAAAACAACATAAACACGCAAGCTGCCAGTCATGCTTTACCTAGTTTCTTGTTTAAAACCAGTAATATTTCGTTAGAGATGCACATGAACATCTCGACGCCCGTGGGTACATGCAGTATTGCACTAGCTAACGTTGCGCAATGCACTTTCCATTCGCTGTGCCTGCGCCTGAGTCGGAGCCGCGACGCAACCGATCGCCCTACGTGCATCGCTACGATAATCGATTCCCCGGATTTGCATAAGTGATATTCCCACGGTCCGCTCTCCGAAGGAACTGGGGCGGCGTGACGGCCGATAGAGAACGGATGCCTGATGCCCGTGCGCACCTCAAGGTTCACGTAAACGCACGTTATTATCAACAGAAAAATAACGAGGCATCGCAAGAAGAAGATACCTATAATAAAAACGGACAAATATTAACTTACAAAAACTCACACTTGGCCGGTTTTTATTATTTATTGTTATACGGTAGAGTTTGCTTTATAATCACACTAAGTTTGATGCTTGTATGTTTTGCCATTTTTACGATAGAGCGAGATGAAAAAACGTTGATAAAAACTAGTTTCTTGTATGGCCCCCCTTAATCTTTACTTTTTGACATTTTTTTATTTGTTAATATATCCGCTCGGTGAAAATTTCAAGCTAATACGGTTCAAAAGTTATAGCCCTAAATAGGTAGGAAGGACAGACGGACGGACAACGTAGGCTTAGTAATAGGTTTCCGTTTTCACCCTTTGGGTACGGAACGCTAAAAAACGAAGCCAACAAAGCGAATAAAAACTAATGTGTAAAAAACGAAAGTGACAATGTTAGCATCTATTATTAGTTAACAAAAATAGACATTATCGACACAATGCGAATACCTAGATGATTGATCATCTTTAATATTTGACTGACTCATCACAACATTACGTCAGTGTGCATTAGCACAATTCACAATGGCCATCGACCGCGTATTCAATATTGCACTTAAACAAATAAACAATGAACGGCTTCCGGTGTCGCAAGGAAGAGATATATTTTTTTTGCGACATTAGCGGAACAAATTGCTAACACATTTGCATTACGAGACCAGAGAATTTGAGATTACTCATTACACGCTACATAAAACTAAAAGTAGCCTTACGAATTATGATACAAGAAGATTTACATCACATAAGTCTACTGGGCACATAAAAGAGGCAATTAATTCGCGATGTTCTGATTTATGACCTGAAGATAATGTCTTAGCAAACACGAATCAAGATCTCGCTTTGAAGAAACAACTTAGTTATTTCATGGTCTATAAAAATCAAGCAGATTAGAATACATAACAGACGTCGAGACCTGGGAACATTAGCTCAAAGCAGGTGACCTTTCGCCGAGGATGCCACGACTCGGCACCTTACGTCGGAGACCGGGCGCGCGCGGTTGCGTAAACGATGATATCTAACCCACATCCCCACTTGCACGCATGGGAACCTCGGATAACCTCTGCTTTAGGGCTAGCAGAAACGATCCGGACATCCGGGTCTTCCTCCGGCTTTCATTAACCAAAATGTATTAACAGAACATCCACACATAGATTACAAGGCTATAACTTCCGAATATTTATCAAAATTTACTTCTATAAGTATTTAAAAACCGGCCAAGAGCGTGTCGGACTCGCCCATGATAGGGTTCCGTAGCCATTGCATAAGTAGAATAAGAAAATAGTTGTAATGTCGATTCTCTTACCTAACAGAAAATTTTGAACCTAACAATAGCGCGACTTAGTTTGTATTAGAAAATATATATATGTTACAGGTTTTATCAGAAACTGGCAAGACAAGACCTATCCAACGACACGCCGCTCGATATATTTAATAAAAAATCATATTTTTTTCTGTTTTTGGGTTACTAGTATCTGTCTTTATGCCAAATTACGATTCGATGGGTCCAAAAATTAGTGAGTCATTGAGGCGGGGTATACAGACAGACAGACAGAATGGACGAAAGTATAAGAGTTCGTTGTTTGACTACGGAACCCTAAAGAAAATTTCCAGTTTCTTATTTTTATGTCGAGTAAACTGACAGCCCTAACTGAACTACATATATGCTGTCCATGTCAGTAACGTTCACTCGGATTATCTTTGCAGGTCTGTCGCCTGACGCAATCGGATTCGTCTCATTACCTTTTTGCGATTACCCGTAAACGTTAGTGGATTCCGTTCTTCTTAAGAAGTCTGACAAATTAAGCCATTTTCATATAATTATGAATAATTTAATGGCAAATAAGAAACGGTTGTGCGTTGTTACGTTTGCCATACTATGTTGGAGTATATTCTTTTAAGGCAAATTTTCCTTTGATGTGCCACTGTGGTGGTCCAGTGGTGGTGATGGTTCGATCCCCGTCCATGCCGACTCGACCCAATGATTTGTAACACCACTGGCTTTTCGGTGAAGGAAAACGCCGTTAGGAAACCTGCATGCTTGAATTTCGAGGCATGTATTGTACCCACTGTCCATTATAAGTGGCGATGGACTCACACCTCGTCACACTGGACAGAGTTTCGGTACTACTAGTGAAACGTGGATGTTCTGAGGTTTCAGAATATCTCTGACTATCCCTTCGGTTAATATAGTCGTGAGCATATACTATGCTATTCTCCTTCGATACGGTGTTCTTTGGCTTCGTTAAAAAAAATCGTTAATCTCATTGCAATAATAGTTACTAATATTTGTGATACGAGAGCTCAAGCGCTTGCATGAAGCGAGCTTGAAAATTTTCAGCTCTGCCTCTCAGTTTTGACTAAAATTAAAGTTGAGGATGAAACTGTTCCTACAATTATTTAATAATGTCTTCAATACTTTAAATACTTTTTTTTTCACTTCCGAGAACCACGCCCATGGTCATCGGAAGTAGAAGAAAAACAGAACAAACCTCTAGAAGGCATTGGACGTGAAAAATATAAAGATAGCCTTGTTGAAGATTTAAAGTGCCTTAGGCCATAATTTAATAGAATTTAAGTCATTAAGACACAATTTTCGCGGTTAAGCTGTGAAACCGCATACAGTTCAGAAAGTAGCTTAAGTCCAGAACCGCAATGTCTAGACAGTAATGTCATAATTATGCAACGAAGGCCGAGATAGCTCGTTGTTAGATACAATTACGTGGCCATTCGTCATAATTATATAGGGATCTTAATATGCTGACGGTTTTAAAGGGGATTATTAGACCATCAAACTAAACAACTTTCTCTATGGGACCAAAGTCGAAATCGAAAAAAAATACAGCTGGCTTATCCAACTCGACCAAAATGTATATCTGATGTTTTTTTCGCGAATTCGATTCTGGTCCCATTGAGAAAGTTGTTAAGTTTGATGGTCTGATCATCCTCTTAAAAAACACTCAGCATATTAACTTTGAACCTGTACAAGGTTTTACAAAAATAATAATAAAGATTTAAAGCTTTTAAAGAGGGTTGTTTAGACCATCAAACTGAACAACATTCACTATGGGGACATCATCGAAAAAAAAACAGCTGTCCCATACATTTAGCTCAAGTAGATTTGCAGCTTAGTATGGAACATCCGATTTTTATCGCGATTTCGATATTGGTCCCATAGCGAAAGCTGTTCAGTTTGATGGTCTAAATCACCATCTTAAATGTTTATTTGTATTTTTGTAACACTTTGTATATCGACATAATTTTTGATGAATTCGAGTTGAGCAACTATTAGGTAAACATACTAAATCTCAAATTCTTCTTCATATGAGATACAGGTTTCGTACGCACCCATTTTTGGTGTTTCATCACAATTAATACCAAACACTTTTTAATGTAAACCGATCTGCATGCAATCGAACGCTTGTGCAAATGAAAAGTTTAAAGTTAAGAGCTACCTAATTAAATTAAGATGTTTCGTGACAAAATTAAAGCGACCCACGGACGTTTTATCTTCGGTCGAAAAACAACGTAATCGACCTCAATTCACGATCTCATCGGTGATAATTCCAACATTTGACCTACACATTAGGTTTCATCGCAATACGTTACATGGTGCGTCGGTCAGTCACGCACGAACTGAAGTAACCACGTTTCAGATAATAATAACATAATTTTATAATATCATGAACAATTGCAGGTTTAGTGGTACCGTGGTCGTTACCTAGTAGTTTAAGTATATCAACCACTAATCAACGACAACATTGCAATAAGGTATGCTTATGACTATATTTCCCGGGATAGTTAGAGTTATCATAATTGTAGCATACTAGCTTTTGCCCGCGACTTCATTAGCGTTGACTTTAAATAAGTAACGTGTGTTAATCCACACAATAACATAAACTGTCTGTTTGTCAAATCATATAGAGTCACAAGCATCAAAACATTGTCACGAACATTCAAACGCCATCACAAACTTTCGTTATTCCCAAAAGGAATATTGCGAATACGAGTTCACATTGCACTAACCAAACTCCGTTAATATAGACAGACAGCGTGACAGATAAAGTGCGTTGCCAAGTTTTATGTTCAGTGTAGACCAGGAACCTGGAAATAGGTATTGTCTATACCAAATCCATGGTGTGGACCAGGAAGCTGGAAATAGGTATGTGTAGACCAAAGAAAACGTTTAATCCAGACGTGTGGACACAATCGATGTCGCGAATTTTAAACATGCAGATAATGTAATTTTCTCATTATGTTTTCCTTTACCGAAAGGTCGTAGTGTTACAAATCTGCAATAGAAGTGCAAAGCACAGAATTTATAAAACTGTCATCTGACCAATTCTAATGTATGGCTGTGAAGATTGTAACAATTAAATAAGAATACAAACTTCTGGTCGCCGATAGGAAAGTGCTACATAAAATCCTGGTTCCAGTACAGAACGAGAATGGCAGCTGGAGGGCCTGGAAAAGTGCCGAAATTGAAGAACTGGTGGGCTACATTCCCATCATTGGCGAGACAAAAGCATAAGTGAAGATAGGCAACTCAGGAGAGCATATCTAGGTCGACTTACTGGCCGACGTCCAGTGGGAACCCTAAGGTGTCGTTAGAACAACGTGCAGGCAGACGTACGTAAGCTTCAAGCTAGCTACTGGCGACGATCGGAAAAAAAGGCATTCTCTCGTTTCGCCAAGACCAACTTTTGGTCGCTGAGCCCGCGCATAGTTAGTTAAAAATCTAGCATTCTACTTACATACAATTCATTAGTATGAGTCTGATCTAGCCTGGAATCAATCTTCGCACTAAAGGGAAGGGTACCAAAAGGCCATTGATCCATCTCGGCTTTTATTGTTTAAGACATCTCGTAATTATGTAATTAACAACAGTTAAATACGTGCAACCTTATTTCCGAAACTAATTTAATCTTAAACTAAGTTGTTAATTATTTTTGTGTGAACTTTCGTAAACGTAACTGGAAGTAGACAGTTCGAATTACATTAGCAGCACAAAAATGACATACTTTTTCAACTTCTAACTTATCTCATTCATGTAAAGCCATAATTCTTCTTGTCTTGAAAACGACGTAAACTACGTAAGGTACTCGTATATCAAAATTCACAACAATCATTTCAACCTTCATTCAACCTATGTGACCCAATATATGTGACGTTTCTGAGGGTGAGGCCTCAGAGGAATAGGTATAATCTCTTTGGTTATAGCCGATGTCAATAGCACAGACAGGTAGTTCTGTATTTCATATTTCATGGCGTCAGCTGTATCTATATATACGCATAGCCTATTTTTTTTTAGAGCATCAATATCTTGTCAATAGCAATTCGTCCATACAACCACTTTTTTAGAATGAATTATTATGATTCCTATTATTTTTATTCACACAGGGGGAGCGGAGAGATTCAACTGCCGCGGCCGCATCCTCGGCGCCTATTACGCTGACGCGAAATCCGGCTGCAAAGCTTTCCATGTGTGCGTGAGGGTCGCCGGCGGGGGCATCAGGGACTTCAGGTTCTTCTGCCCCCCTGGTACCCTGTTCCACCAGGAAGCGCAGACCTGCACAGACTGGGGGGACGACGACGAGCTCGCCTGCCCGGCCGACATCTACGACGGTCAGTTCGATCTATACAAGATCGGATCCGGTGAGATGCTTCGCTACTAACAATTGGCTCACAAGTTTACATTGTAGCAGTTTTGTTTAATATTTTAACACACTTAAGTATTCAGACATTTGAAACCTTTAATCACCTTTAATAAGCATTAATAAAAGGTTGACTTGCAACAAAACATTTAGGACGCTCCGCTCTCACATCACATGATACTGCTCTGATAGCATCATTTAAACATGTTTGAGCGTTGTAAGTTTTGGTGCAAGTCACCCTTAATCAATGATACAATGTCATACTTGTGAGCGTCGCTAAGTTAAGCTAAGTTAAACTAGTTAGTATACAAATTAATCAGACAACAACAAAACAAAAATTGCAGGCGAGGAATTAATATGGCTTTAAAAAACAGCATAAAAACACGAAACATGACACAAGCTCAAATACGAACAGAATTTTAAACACATTTCGATTGGCTTTTGCAGTATTCTGTACACGTGACAAAACGGAGATGTCGGTGTATGTTACAACATGTTGAAAGGTTAAACTCGGAGTTAACGCAGTTTGGTAATGGATTGCAGAATAACTAAGCTTCAGCATGTATCGTGCTTGTGGAAATACATTGGAATGTAAAGCGCATCGTAAAATTTTATGCCTGCTGACGGACGCCAAAATAACGTTGTATAGGTATTTGTATGTTTGTTTTTAGCTCGAAATCAAGTTAAAGAACTTTCCCGTACCGAATCTTCAAAATTTTTGTCTTCCGTTAAAAAAGGTAGCTTCCTTTTATCGTTTTTATCAACTTCCCCATTGATATCTCATGACAAAACTCTCAACCGATAAGACTCTCAACTCAAAAGATAAGACTGTAAGATAAGATGAGATAGTGGAAAGATTAGTTAGCAATGGTCGTATCAAGGATGACTGCCCATGGTTGGCCACTGATCCTGATTATATTATAGCCTCAGCAATGGATTTAGAATGATAAAAGATACCAATTCTTACAAGCACGGAAACACGAAAATTGGCCATGGCGGACAGTGATGTTCAACCTTCTTTAGTATCGATGTTTCAAACTTTAGGTTTGTCCCTTTCTGTCAGAACAAAAATTAAATAAAATCTCTTTTTTTTTTAATTAAAAAACGACGATGAAAACGTAAGAAGGTTGAACATTACCGACCGCCCAGGAGTATTTTCATGTTTCACCGCTTGTAAGGGCAGTCTGTACTCAAGGTATAGACAATACCTATTTCCAGCTCTCACCGATCCCAGCTACCCAATCCGCCGCGTAGCCCCAGCAACGTCCTATGCCGAGGTCCGTACCCCCCTGGGGTGCCCCTAGGTCGGTTGCTTAAGTTCATTCAATTGGCTCGATGACCCTTCTGGTCCCTCCAATAGTCCGCAGTAAAAAGCAGTAAATGCTCCCTGAGCAACGCTGTATACGTCATAAATAAAAATAAAAAAAACTATTTCCAGCTTCCTGATGAAAAGCCTTTACCACATTTTTTTTCCATATTTATGGCTTTCATCATTAAAAAAACATCAAATTACAATGATATTCATAATATAAACTTTTTCAATGTAGTCTTTATTGTGATTTTGTGAACAAAGAGATTGTACAGAAAAAGTTTTTATAATATTCTAAAACGTGTGTGGTTAGAATCGTTCGGTTACTTTCATCAATTACTGACATCGTTAACATACACAAAAGTGATGAAAATATCGTTACCTTTTTGTTTAACTAAGTCACAAAGTAATTAACGTCGGACACTCGTGTTGACCCTGTCTGACATGAGTCTGAAAAATTAAACTTTTGACCTTATCAATTTTGTTCGGTGATGAAGAAGAGGCGATGCTAATAATAATATAGTGCTTCATTGCGGCATTGTAGTTTTAGATTATGATTATGGGTAAGACAATGACTTACAAAATATTTATTTTCACAGGTTATGACACTAAGAAGTTGTCGTCTCAAGGAAACCGAGAAGAAGAACCCGAGTTTGGTCTACAACGTGCAGAGACAGGCGACCGACGTCTCCAGAACAATCAGAACAGCGCCAACAACGGACCCTCGTCCGACCTCCGCGCCGCGCACTCCTCGGACTTCTTCAGCGGTCAGCGTGACCGCGGCCGCGATGAACCCGCCCCGGCGCCTTCCACCGCGCGTCCCGCCCCTCCCCCGCGACAGTCCTTCAGGAGAGTCACTACCCCCCGCGCTACAACTACTACCCAATACACCACACAACCGCCCCCGCCACCACCGCAACCAACCAACCCGCCCCATTACGACGCCCCATCGAAACGTAAACTTGTAAGGAAACGCCCCATCTACGTATCCACTGCTGCACCAACGACTACTATCCCTCCCAGTACACCAGCCCAGCAGCAAAACTACTTCCTTCAACAACAACCGCAAAACTTCAACAGAATCCAACCTCAAAGACAAACTACACCTCCACCTGCAAATGTCCCACCTCAGTACAAGGACGAATACGTTGAAGTAAGCAGAAAGACGCCGAAACAAAACAGGTACTTCCAAAGTCAGTCAAATCCAACTTCGGCAGCACCTTTCCCCAAGTCGACTTCTGTACCTAACTTCAACAAAAAGGACGGTCTCGTTGAATTGTACAATTATGAGACTCAATCGACTCCAGGACTCAACGTGCAGAATGATAACCGTCCCTTCAAACTGAGAAATAGCTTCAGCGTATCAGATGTCCCGAGAGAAGACTTCGCTCGTACGAATATAAACATCAACTCAAACGGTGCGAGAAACACTCCAACGACCGAAGAGTACAACACCGTGGCTTCAAGAGGATTCCAAACTAGTACTTCAGCTTACAGAAACTTCAACAGTGTCTCGTACGAGCCAGAAAAGAACAACTTCGTTCAATTCTCAAGTGCTAAACAAAATTACTACACCAGTCCTACAACTCAACCAACAACGACTATCTACACAACACAAAGGAATGACCCCCCGCAAAACTTAAACACGATAGCATACAATACTAACCTCGCTTTCAACACTGTCCAGCCAGCTAACTACGGCGACAGCAATGAGGACGATGGCCAATACCGTCCCCCACAAGGAGAAGACGACGGTCAATACAGACCTGAACTATATGAACGGGAGCTGCTATCTGGAGCCCACTCTCTAAACATAGCGGCAAGTGGTAACAGGCTGCCAGAAGACCAGAAGCAACATGGCAAATCAGAAGTATATGGGAAGAAACCTGTCGCTTACACATCCGCCCCTAGACCGTTCAGGCCCGCTCCAACGCAGACCGCTGCACCGCCGCCGACAACTCGTGCTCCCGAGCCCACATACACGACGACGTACAGGGCGCCGACGGTTAACTCGCAGCGTACTTTCGACTACTTCCAGACTTACACGACTACGCAAAGGCCCAGCGAGCCGGCGCCACAACCTCAGTCGCCAGAACAGGCACCGTTCAACTTTGCTCCTGCAAACAGTGCTCCTGCGAGGCAGACGACGACACAAGCTCCTCGAGCTCCTGAACCGCGCCCCTCGAGCCGAGCTCCCCCTCCCCCTACCGTCACACCCCAGCGGCCCAGTCCCCGTCCCCAACACTTCGCAAACCCACCCAGCAACAAGGAAGATGCGAGCTACGACTACGCATATTACGACTCTGACCCTGGCTTCTCAGAGTACGATCATATAGAGGAATTTGGCAAAACTAAAACAAAAGTATAAGTGCTTATGTTAACAATTCATTGCCATTATATTAGTCGCCTCTTTGGATAGATAAACAAACAGTTAGGTATAATAGGTACAAAGTGTTGCAAGATATTTAATGCGGTAAATAATCAACAAAACGTAGCGTAAAACAGTTCTCATACACAACCAGTCTAATAACAAAACTAGACATAACTTTTGCAATGAAATAAGGAAACCACAGAATGTATCGCATACCTAACCCCGAGTTCTAGGTAAAAGTACAACTTTTGTACATAATAATTATGTATTTTCACCAGACTCTTCACAATGCTCACGTGAACTGACTGAAACAAAACGCCAGCTTTATCATCATCCGAAGAGGTTTAACAGTAGTTACCCTAAATTATTTGTGATATTAATGTGAATGTTCATATTGGTTTAAGTCGTTATTAGCTAGAAGGTATAGATTCTAGATAAAATCGAGTTGCAGGCTACCGAATTTTTATGATCATGTCAAAATGTTTGCCAGCATCGGTGTTCGCAAAACAGGGTGGTTTATGGCGGTTGATAGATTTATTTTCCTATCTATGTACAATAGAAAGTAAGTTATAACTATAGATTGTAAAATATTCCATTGTAAATAAAGTTTTCGTAAAGACAATGGCTTGTGTAATTTAGTTGTTTCCCAAAGCGCGTGAGAATCAGTGAACAATTTAGATACCTACTTGCAGATACCTACAGGCTAGTTAGGAGAGCGGAGCTAAGTAGACAAAAGATAATTCCTTGCACCTTGGCAATAAGCTTCCATGAATCTAGACATTCCAACACCAATATCAATATCTTCTTCTTATCGTATGGGCAAGCCCTGGAGTGCGCTTTTTGAAACTCATACTTTGAACTCAGTAGTTGGAAATGTCAATATTACTATGGAGATATGCATCTTTCTACTGCTGATTTGACTTTCAAAAAACATACTACAGGAGTGCGATTTCAGTAGTGAAAAGATGCATATCTCCATGGTAATTTTGACATTTTCAACTGCTGAGTTCAACGAATGAGTTTCAAAAATCGCACTCCTGGTGTCAGAGTTTTTTCCGACCGCCTTACGGCCTCTGACGTGGTTTTTATGTAGTGACTACTACCACGAGAGATAGAAGGCGGGACCAACGGCTTAACGTGCCATCCGAAGGACGGAATCATCTTGCTTTTCAGACAATCAGGTGATTTGGCCTGCAATGTCCTAACCAACTGGGGAAAAACGCACAAAGTGACATATCACTAGGTGTCCCCCCCGTGGGAATCTAACCCACGACCTCCGTGTCAAGAGCCCAAGCTCTTAACCATTAGACCACGGAGGTAGTTCATCAATATGAATATGGAAAACGTGATCATAATAAAACTTAACTATACCTACCTAATTAAAATGGTTTAACCCAATATGTCATTGGTTTAACCACTTACGTTGACAGTCCAGACTCCATAGAAAGGTCTTTGGATCGGATCCGTGACAAACACCTAAAGAAAACTATAAAATTTTAAGTTATGCAAACATCCACTTCCACTTTATACACAGGGTGTCTCAAAACGCCTACTAATATTTTTAGAAAGTTTGATGTAGACCATCAAACTGAACAACTTTCAGAAACGACGAGTTCAAAAGAAAAATCTGCCGTCTCATACATTTGAGTCGAGTAGCAAAGGTTCGAGGAGTAAACTTCAGTTCGGTATATAAAACGGCAGATATTTTTCTCTCGATTTTGGCTCCATAGGAAAAGTAGTTCATCGAAATATTAGTAGGCGTTTTGTTACACCCTGTGTATAAAGTGGAAGTAGATGTTTGCATAACTTATATAGTTTTCTTCGGGTGTTTTTTGTCAACCACCCTGATAAATATTACTAGCATGTTTTGTGAGACCGTATACAGGTTGTCCTAAAATTCAACATCAAGCCGAAAACAGGAGATAGGTGAGTCATATTCTTTTCTCGCTTATACTTAAGTAAATGAGAAATTATTAACTATCATAATGCTAGTTTCTTTTATACAGTGTGTCCCAAAACTCAACGTCAATCCGAAAACAGGATATAGGGATGTTTAAATAACTGTTCAGGGAAAAATACCACTAAAAAATCAAAGTTTATCAAACTTAGCTATTTGTTGTATTTTCGAAAACGATCAGTAACAATGGAAAAATAATCACCATGTTTAAATTGTGTATATCCTGGCAAGTTATTTCAAAACCAGGAGTGCGATTTTTCAATCTCATTCGCTGAGCTCAGCAGTTGAAAATGACAATATTACTATGGAGATATGTATCTCTCTACTGCTGATTTGACTTTCAAGATTCGCACTCCTGACCAATTTGATCAAGTTTTTAAAATGGTATCATTCTCGGCACTTCTACTTCTATTAATTCTGTAATCATTTTTGGGGCCTCCAAAGCTCGAAAAGAGTAATCCTTTTAAATCAAATCCAAAATATTTTGTTCAGTAAGTAAGAGGCAGTTTGGAGTTGGAGGCCCCCACACCAAAGAAAGATAGTCACACCAAAGATAGTATTCCATAGTCAAAGAAAGTCAGAAATTGAGTCCGACTAAGCTTGCTCGCTCCAGTTTTTGTTCCACACACAAATCAACTCTATTTCGGCATGAGCTACCTAATCATGTTATTATGTAGTAAGCATAATCTTGAGCTCGGTTCGCTCGGTCCAGCTTTTTGTTTCATAGAGAATACCCATAATTTCGGCTAGCAATTGAGTTATCAATTATAGTAAATTAACATTTCGAGCTCGCTTCGCTCGCTCCTGGTTCTAAATCATATTGCAATAATCTCATTATATTCCAGTAAATTCTCGAGCTTACTTCGCTCGCTCCTCGTTTTAATAGTATTGTAACGACCAGCACGTCTAGCATGATTTCTCTTCTTGCACGCGACTTGGCTTTATTCCATACTACTTGTCGCGGCAAACGCGGCTTTCGCTCTCCTAAAAGCGCGGGAACAGGTTATTTACAGTTATGGAGCAAAGGCGCGTCGCGCGCGTGTAGAGAAATCATACTAGACGTGCTGGTCTCATTGTAGTAAAATCTTGATCTTGCTACTCTCGCTCCGAGTTTTCGACCTAATCGTATCGCAGTAAAAACTAAAGCTTGCTTCGCTCGCTCCTGGTTTTGATTGTATCTCAGACGCATTGAATGTAGGTCGTATAGTGGGGTTTGCACTAAGGTTTGCAAAGACCTTATAGCATTGTAGTAAAAACTCGAGCTCGATTCGCTCGCTCTAGATTTCAGGTCGTATCAAACACAAGCTCGCTCACTTGCTCTTAGTTTTAGATTTTTATTCAAAAGACCTAACCTGGACCTGAAACTCCCACCAAGCTAAATAGGAATCGGAAAATCTCGTCGTCCTTATTTGGAATGAAGTATAGAGTAGTCTTATAAATAGTTAAACAACCGTGTGTCGTTGATGTTAAACCGACAGTGTAAATTTATGCTTTTAGCGCCACCTATCATCGAATAGCTGAATTAATTTGAAAAGAATTCAAACAAACAAAATTCTTTCTTTGACAGAGGAGCGCTTACATTAATGTTGCTACTCACCAACAGATGTCACTAATAGACATGTTCAATTCAAACCATTGACCATGAAGTTTCGCTTATATAAATAAAATGTCTTCGTAAATAAATCAAAAAAGTTTTTATTACACGCAGATTATACAATACTGGCAATTTTTGTAGTAAAAAATTACGTTGTTGCCATTTAATACAAATAAAAAAAAAAACAGATTTTTTTCTTTTCTGATTTAATGGCAAGTGTAATTTTTTTTTTACACCACTCTGTCAGTCCAAAGCGGGCATAATTAAATAGAGGAGCGAGCAAAGAGTTCCTAATGTACAGAAATATTGTCCAAACCCTAAAAAAGATCGCAAAAATCAATGAGGTAGGGTAAAAGCGCCTAAACCCGGCCCCCGCCTAAAATCGGCAGTCTGAACTATTTTCGTCCATAAATTATTTCATATTTGACATGTATCTATTGTTTTTCTCCAAAGTATACCTTATTTTCTTCTCCTTACGTGTTACCAAAATCATATCGATCGGTCACAGCATACAAATACAATCGAGGCCGGAATAGCGACAAGTGTGGAAGAGTTGGCAATAGCGCCTTTTTTCGGGCAAAATCACTACGCGATCCATTTTTGGGAAATGTGATTTCTATTAATTTTAGCATTTTTGTGAGTTGCTGACATTTGTTAAAGTTATTTTATAAACCATTGAATGATATCAAGACCTAATTTATACTTAATATCATTAGTTTTTGAAATAATAGTTTGGCCGGAGTTAAGGTATAAAATTCTCATTAAAACGTTAAGTCAGCATACGTGGCCAGCTTTAGGGAATCGACCTAAATGAAAAAAAATCCTAATGAACGACTATTAGTTTAGTATATTATTATTCAGGCATAAAATAATATCTGAAATTGTAGATTGTTCATTTGAAAACATTTTATAATATCAAGGTACTTAATTAATTATTGAGATTATTTAAGCTGCTTATTGTTATTAAGAAGGATATACTGGAGACGAAAATCCACCAAAATTAAAAATAATTGCGTTAAAAATAAGTTCTAGTTAAAAAACAGTTATTGAAATGTTTACGTTTTATTGCTTAATTTTTTAACCAATTATACTTGAGACCACCCCTAGTTAGTCATTTAGAAATACATATGTCGGCTTTAGGAAAAATATTTACCGAAATTAGGGCTAAACCTGCCGACTTTGGGGAAAATTGGTGTCTTTCAATTTAAACTTTAATAACTCAGCAATAAACAGCTTTTTGCCTTGTTTTTTGCTTTAATTCTAAAGATTATGAACCACTTCGCAATAAAAAAAAGAATCTTCATAGCTAGGCCTTACGTAGCAAAATTGTTTAACGATTGAAATCTGAAAATGGCTTAAGGTGCCGGCTTTAGGGCATTTTACCCTACCTAAGTCCTAATTATTTAGATTCGTGGTTTAGGGTGGTGGAGTAGTCAGCAGGTAATGATCATACAACCCAGGGACGTTATACAACCCATCTCTGAATCCACATTATTACCTGCTTACTAAACCACCCTAAATTATAAGTACTTAGGTACCTACGTAAATGTCTAATACAAATACAGCGTTGCTCAGGGAGCAGTTACTGCTTTTTACTGCGGACTATTAGAGGGACCACGAAGGGTCTGCCAAGCCAAATGAACGAACTTACCTCGGCATAGGACGTTGCTGGGGCTACACGGCGGATTGGGCATTTATTGTTAATATTTGGTTGTTGGTTGCTGTGTTAGGACTCCCCTACTCAATGAGGCCGAGATTCGGAAACTATTTTTTTAGTCTTAGTTCGAACTAAGTAGGGTGAAAATGTATGGATTTTGACATACGGGCATCATCAGTTCGAACTATGACTTAAAAATCGTCTCTGAATCTCGGCCTGAAAGCAAACGGAAAATGATACTAGGGTAGCGGTGGATGGGTATCCTCCTAAATATTACTAAAGGGTCTTTTGCACTCCTTATATAGGTAAAATTTTCAACTCGACCGAAAGAAGAAGTAGGTACCTATTTAGACTTTTAGAATGGAATACAAAACAGTGTTAAATGGTGATTAATGAGAAAATTCAAATTCAAAATGGTGTTGGAATACCATGAAAGGCTTGTCCGTCGTCTGTGTTAGCCCTTATTATTGCACAATAAATTCAATACTTATTAAAAGTGGCATTTCGTAGACTCTTCACATGTCTTAATAAAATCGGTCAAGGTACGCACTTAGACATCCAAATGACATACGATTGGCGATAATATATAAAAGAAGTGAAAATTAATTGTATTCGACAAGGTTGTGACTTATGTTAGTGCGTAGGTATTATATTAGTGACCCCAACACCTATTGACATATAAACAGTTCAATCAGCAACAATGGCATTTTTGATTCTTAAGGCCCATTGGGTCAAGGTCTAAAAAGGATGATAATCAAAAAAGCACCATAGTTTCAGAAAGACCACCAGTTATGATAATTTAGTATAAAAGTGTATGACGACCGAAAACTCAGGGGTGAAAGTACCCATCAATGCAAACAACTTTTACTATGAGACCATCTAAATAAAAAAAGAAATCTGCTGTTAAATTTTACTCGGTAGCGACCTACAGTATTTAATTTTTGTATGAAATACTTAGCAGATTGTTTTTTTGGAGAGGTCTTCTTACACCCTCCTGTATAAAGATTAAATAATTTCTCTCTTATTTTTATTTCTTATGCTTGTGCGTTAGCACTGCATTTCCGCCAATGTCAAGTAGTTTATGGGAGTATCTATCCCAATCTCAGAGATTGTTTTTCGTCAAGAACAAGAAGAGATTGAGGATTGCGGAGCCTCGTGGCAGGCAGAAACGCAACGATCAAATCGGTAGTAGAAAGATGCATATCTCCATAGTAATGTTGACATTTTCAACTGCTGAGTTCAATGAATGAGTTTATAAAATCGCACCCCTGAGTATACCAAAATTAACATTAGATTAGGGAAACAGTAGTTACCTAAGGCATTTTAGTTTTTGTCGAGTTTTAATAAAATAAGTGTGATGACACACCTGCCGAATTTACGCAGCCGAAAATACACGTGACTTGATTTTCAGTACTAATCTGCGTCCTATGAGTTATGATGTCCTATTACGCGCCATTTTTCCCAGTAGACGCGTAAATTACGTCGCGTAAATTCGGCAGATGTGTCATCACACTAATATTTATAACACTTTGCCTTAAAGGGCTATTACACCTTCCTAAATTCAGATTCTAATAAGGGACAGAGCTATAGATAAGAACGGGACGTTGTAAGTACGTCCTTTTTTAATCTATAGCTCTGCCCCTCAATTAGAATCTGAATTTAGGAAGGTGTAATAGCCTCTTTAGGCCGAGATTCAGAGAAGATTTTTTTTAATTCTTAGTTCGAACTAAGTAGAGCGAAAATGTATGATTTTGACATACGGGAGTTCGAACTAAGACTAAAAAAACGTCTCTGAATCGCAGCCTTATAGTCGGCATTCAGATTTTTTAAGAACACATTAACATTAAGTACGTTGGAATTTTTTTGTCATCATTTCCCTCTTTTTATTTCAAGGATTTTTATTTACTAGTTCGGTATAGTAGATTGGAATTTAACTGAGCTGTGGTGTGCGAGGAAAATTTTTGATATTCTGCGACCCCATACAAACCAAAATCAATGCCATGCCGATCCTAAAGGTACATGTTCTGCTAGGTAATTTTGGCTAGGCTGTTAATATAATTATGATTTGGATAATAGGTAGGTACGATTTGATGTTTTTGAATTTATTCTTCAAAAAAAATGCATCCGAGTTCACAACGATTATTTTAGAAAACCTCTTTTTTAGGATATTCCCACGACGGCGCCCCATACACACGAAGCTTGTTTCTATTTTGAATATCAACCAATTTAAGTCAATGACTTTTTAAACACCATATCTACAAACTAATATCCTGTGTCTATGGTTTATCCGATTTCCATTAAAAGTTTCAGGCTCAAAGATTTGCATTATTGTAGTTAGGTCTTTGACTATTTATATGTGGACTGGTTACGCGTGTAATTCTACTAACAAACATTTCTGCCACTTTTTGCGGGGGGCGAGGTAACATGAAATCCGCAACTTTGGATTTTATTCCCTATAACTTTAGATTCTAATTTTGAATGTTAAAAATCATGAAAAGTAGTCTCGTGTGAACCCCAAACGTTCTAAGTTCGAAGTTATTATTTCGCAATTTTAGGCTGTCTCGTTTAGTGATAAGGTGTAAAATTGAATGTAAATGCACAAGATCAATTGTGCTTATACCGTGGCAGAGGGGAAATGCTACCGCAAGGCTAGTCCTTATAATAATTAGTCAAAGAGTTAGGTACATAATTTATTAAAATATAAAAAGGTTTAACTTCGTTTGTGTGTAGCGCACTTGCACCAACAAGTGTTTAGGCTATTTTTGACGCTAAATACTCATACTAATGACAGAGAAAGCTTCATATTATAACATGTTTAAGCCTAAATACCTACTTTTAAGTGCAAGCCTTCAATTTCTGTGCAAGCTAGCCTTAACTTTTATTGCATTTATTTAATAAAAAGAACGACTAATAGTGAAACATGGATATTCGGAGGTTTCAGAATTAAAACCCACCCCCTCTGGGAATGCAGTCGTGAGTATATGTGTATTTATTAAACCATTCAATAAAATAAAATTTCTGTGTGTTTCTATAGATAGAAAGATAGAAAATTAGGTGCGTTACATAAATAAACCAAATAATTCAATGTTATAATTTTATTTAGATAAGTATCACAATTTTAAATAATGTGTATTTAATATAGTCTAATTTAACTAAGTATATTTACAATTCTAAATTTTATTTTAAATCTACGGTCGGCTGCAGCTTCAAGTATGAATGGATATTTAGAAAGAAATGTATTGAATGTCTATATACTTAATGCTGCAGTCGACTATAGGTACATAAGAATGCGCTCAACGTTTGCTATTTCGTTTACTTCTTATATTATTTGAAACATTTGTAATTTGAACGTTTTATAAATTTATCATCCATTTTAAATACAGCATAATTATTTTTAACATTTTTATACACACGGCGACTCGTCAAGCCATACATAACCAGCATAAACTGGCTATAAGTTGAATCACGTAAAACGTCACGTGGTCAGCTTATATTGGTTAGGTTAGGTTAGGTTAGACATCTACCGAATTTACGCGACGTAAATTACGCGTGCAATGCTTTTTTCCTTTACCGGCGACACCAATACGCGCCATCTTTTTCTAGTAAACCATTGACTTAGTAGTAGACGCGTAAATTACAGCGCGTAAATTCGGCGTGGGTCATTTACACTTATGTCTTTTTCGCTTGTCCACAGATAAAAGTTATTACGTGTCGCCGTGTGTTTCATTACTATACTCTGAAACAAATATATTTAAACACATTCGAATTTTCAATATTTTCCTAACTTGGTAAATCTATTATATTTTTATTTTTAGAGAAACTAGGCGTTCAGTTGTCTCTGCCTACCCCAATATGAGACAGACATGAGAATATCTATGTATGTAGATATTGCATAAATAAATAAGTCACAGAGTATAACAAGACTTAAATAATTAGTTGACACATTTAATTCACCATATACAGTCGTAGTCATAATTAAAGAAAATTCATAAAAATAGAGCCTGTGGCATGTAGTCAATATTTGCAAATCGATAAAAAAATTAAAGGAGTTTGGTCTTTATCTTGATTAGTATTGGAAAGTGATATTTAATACTGACTGAATAATGTTCCGTTTGAAAATGAGTAAAAATTACCTGTTAGGAAAATGTGCAGAATAAACATCTAATATAGTTGCACAACATTATTCATTATGGTTTCCAAACAGCTCTGTAGGTATCTAAAATAGAAAAATATTTTCAGGATTGTTGTTATGCCCAGATTACGATGTAGGTACATTCACGTATACTATCTACAGGAAACTAAAGGCGTCAAAAAAGATCTGGCAAGAAGAAACTTACTCCAATTTCTATTATGACATTTGAACAGTGCAAGTCAATAACACCCTCATTACACCTTTTCCGTTATTCGATCTTGTAGATTTATACGTGAATATTATGCCTCAAACTCCACTACATGTTTCATAAAATTGTCATGATTTTCATAAGTAACTACATGCATAATTTTCCTAACCTCTTCCGGAGTCAATAAACAAAAATTGCATTATACAAAAAATAAGAGTCCCTGATACAGAATCCAAACAACAGTCGACCGGTAAATCTTGGAAAGGTCCACATTAACGATTTAAATAAATTATACCTAATAATCACTACCTAATTATAACTTAAATTAATTGAGCTCAGAAACACGCAGTCAGATGACGTATGAGATTCACTTTTGTACTTTTTTTTTCTATTTCCCATAATTCCTATTTAGTGAGCACATAGTGTCTACTTTTGCGAAATTCACAGGCTTTGTTTAGCATGGCAACTCTGATGAGTCATTTGCAGAGCGATCTTCTCCCAGCTCACACATCTTTAAGGCAGCGTGTAGGAGGGACGAAGCGTTGTGACCCACGAGACAAGCCAGGTACAATGTGAGATGTGTAGTTCTGTAGGCAAGGCAGGATCATTGCGAGGCGACTGCGCCCGCGACCCTTTGCCGCACGTCGCCTAGAGCTGAACCGTTGCTGAATCCGTTCAGGAGTGGCAGCTTCATCTCCTTGGGCTCTGACTTGGCTGCCTCTATTTCTACCTTCACTTTGGCTTTGGCGTTCTGTAACAGAAAATATGTTTGTCAATTTCATCTGCTCCTGCAGTTGTAGTTCTTTGCGAAGGCTAAAAGTGGTAACGCTACATATAAATTACGCTTTGACTATTTATATGTGGACTGGTTACGCGTGTAATTCTACTAACAAACATTTCTGCCACTTTTTGCGGGGGGCGAGGTAACATGAAATCCGCAACTTTGAATTTTATTCCCCATAACTTTAGATTCTAATTTTGAATGTTAAAAATCATGAAAAGTAGTCTCGTGTGAACCCCAAACGTTCTAAGTTATTATTTCGCAATTATAGGCTGTCTCGTTTAGTTATAAGGTGTAAAATTGAATGTAAAAGCACAAGATCAATTGTGCTTATACCGTGGCAAAGGGGAAATGCTACCGCAAGACTAGTCCTTATAATAATTAGTCAAAGAAATTACGTTACAGAATGAATCCAACTGAAAATAAGAATATTTCAAACTTATGTATTGTAATAAATACAAAATAATAGTATGCTCTCGACTAGAGCACATTAAAAAATATCCTTACAGAAAACAAGCTTCATAAAAGCGGTCGTTGTCGTTTCACTCACACATATAGAGAGAGGACGTACGGACAGGTGCACCCCGTCTGAGTGTGTTCACCTGTTCTTACGTCCTCTAACGTACGCTATGTGTGAGTGCACCGACAGCGGCTGCTTCTATGAAGCTTCTTTTCTAAGGATATTTTTATTCACGTGACTATAGCCCGGGTTGACTTGATGTTTTCTACAACTTCTACAACGCATTTTTGGAAACCGCATATTAAGAAAGAGTACAAAACTCTGTCCACGCTGTCGCTTGGCAGAATTTTTACCGCTCCCGTCCTAACTTTTAAATATTACATTGGGATATAAAACTTCAGAAAACAAATAACAATTATTTCAATTTCCTGTCCTAAGTGACAAAATCCATTCTTACTTTAGCTTTCTTAAGGTAGGCCTGTTTGTAGAAGTCGGAGAAGAGATAGTAGAAGAGGACGGCGTGCATGCCGATCCACCAGACGAAGGCCCGAGGGTAGTCGCAGGTGATGAAGAGCAGCTGGAACGCGTGCAGGAACACCAGCACGAACTGGACCTACGGCGAAATATGCTATAGCGTTAGATGGTTTTATATATTAGTTTAAAACTGATACCAATTTATATCAGTATTTTTCAATACATACTTTATCTTGGGGTTCAGGGCTTCATTATCACTTTACGTAGTTTTTTTCTGCGCATTAAACATTTATATTTAATTTTTCTATTAATTAGTAGGATTTTAAATAATTTAATTTTACTTCAAAGCTGTCTTAACTAACTAACATTCTAATCTTGCAATCGAAATTTCGCCCACTTCCTGTCAACCGATTTAGTTGAAATTTTAAGCTCATGTATCTATAGTTCCAAATTTCCAATTGCAATACAATATTATGGTAACATGGGGCCGATCTGATGATGGAGACGGAAGGTGATCGAGGGACTTCCTTAATTTTATTAATAAGAAATTTTTAGTCTTACTGTCATGGAAACTAAAAACTTAAAAATAAAATCACAAAAAAAACGTTTCAGTAAAACTATTTTTGTTTTTTAAAACATGTAGAAAAATAACATTCTTACTACGTTGATTTATTTTGGTCCAAAAATCTTGTAAGTAACTTATGTCTTTGTACTTTCTTTTGTGTTTTTACTTACCACAGAACAGTTACAAAAAAATACATACCATTTGCAGCGCAGTGAGATACTTCTTCCACCAGAGATACTTCTGGACCTGGGGACCGAGGGCTGCCAGCATGTAGTACGAGTACATAACGATGTGCACGAACGTGTTCAGCATACCGAAGAATGTCGAGTGACCGCCTGTTGACAAAATAATAATGGTTTAGTTGGTTATTATCTAAGTTTAAAATGTTTTAATGAAAATGAAAAGTGAATATCCATGGCATGGAGTCGACAATACCTATATCTAACCTAACCTAACCTAACTACCTAGTATTAAATGTTTTCACAACTATATACTCCTGAGATAAAACAATACCTCACTAAAACATAGAAGTCGCGTTGTAGGTCTGTTCATGGCTGGGCTGCAACCGCGGTAAATATTCGGTGATTGAACCGTGACTGGACTACGTACGAACCATAACTTTTGACACATTTGGTATTACGCTAATCGCGGTACTACAGCTCATGACAGCCGTTTGAGCCGTTTTGACAGATCGCTCAGGCTGTCAGTTACATAGAGTTTAGCGCGATGCGGAATTCAGGACAGTTGAATAGTAATTAAATTGCAATGTGATTAGAACTGAAATTGGATAAGAATAAATATTCGATGTTTTAAATTAGCGAAATCTGTCTCCTGGAAGACAGTATTGTTATCAACTAATCAATGACACCTATATTTATGTAAGTAGCGCGATGCGGAATTCAACACAGTTGAATAGAAATTGGAAATTGCAATGCAATGTCATTAGAACTGAAATTGGATTAGAATATGACTTCGATGTTATAATTAGCGCAATCGGTCTCCTGGTCGCGTGTCAATTGCCTGATCCCCGGCACAATAGATTTATTGTGTCTCCGGCCAACACGAAACTCCAATTGTACGGTGGCTCAAGACTGTTTTTTTTTTTTTGAATAACAACCCTTGAAATGTTTTTCACCGTACAACGTCAAGTACTTTTTGCATTAGACATTGGAAAAAGTTAAATAAAAGCTTGTAAAAATCATCAACACTAAGATGGAGCCACAATTTAAAGATTAGAAGAGAATAGAACTACAAAATAATTCTATCAGATAGGTGGAAAATCTTGTCATTTGTTAGGAAGTTTATCTAATGTTAAGGCAAAGTTTAATTTATGTAGTTATTAACATTATTACATAATTAATCATTCATTGTTTCCATTCTGTAACATTTTCCATAATATGACAAATCGTGTAGATAAGACTCGATTAAAAACAAGTTTTCCTTAAAAATTACAACAGAACAGATATTTCCATCTAATTACGATAGAATTAGATACTACAAGTATGTACCTATAAAGGCCTTCCGTATTGACGATTTACATTGCCGTAGTTGTACTCATTTCCATAGACTAATGTCCTGTTGAAGTACAAGTAATTGTGGCAATTTTTTATAATCACCTACAAAGGCAAACGCAGCGAGCTGTGGAATATTTTATCTCATCAGATCTGAGCAGAAAAATAGTTTCCAGTCATAACAGCATGACTAAGTAAAACAATTTGATATCGGTCAAGCAATACAATGCACCTGGTAAAGAAGAGTACGTATACATACATTATCATTTGTGAAGTATACAATGCAAAGAACTCAAAACCATCAGAATTGCCATTTTTGAATGAACTCAGCAGTTGAAAATGTCAATATTACTAAGAAGATGTGCATCTTTCTACTACCAATTTGACTTTCAAAAATCGCACATGTTTTTTCAAAGTCGTCAGCAGTAGAAAGATGCATATCTCCATAGTAATATTGACATTTTCAACTGCTGAGTTCAAAGTATGAGTTTCTAAAATCGCACTCCAGACCGAATCATTTTTGTTGATCATACAATATATGAACTCAAAACCATATGGAATCGATTGATAACTACGACAAGATACGACACACCTAGTCACCTATCCTATATAGTTTTTGAAGTTTGATAGTAGATATACCCAAAGGTGTGTTGTGTGGATGACTGAAAAACCCCCTTCGACTCCGACATGAAATGACTGTCCAAGAACGGTACCTAATTTGAGGACATTTTGGAACTTTTATGGCTGTTTCGGATATAGCCTTATTTGATTAACAAATATGAACTTATGAACCTCTTCTAAGTTGTGTGGTGGGTATATTATTCTTCTCTATAGCACTTAGCATGTTCCAGTGACTACATTCTACACTACAAACAACTTTTTTATTTTTATTGGTTTTGTTTCTCACGTCACTGACACTTCTCAGGCACATCTAGAAGTCTCATGCGTCGACTTACTTTGTCATATTGACAAAGCTACGATTATATTTACTCTAGGTACAGTCGCCATCAGATATATCGTAGCATACAAGGTATTCAAGTATTTCTGAGCAGTGCTAATTTTCAATAAATTATATATAGTAAATGTTACCAATTATATCGAAACGTGTATTTTGTCATAGATATCGGAACAACTAATTATCAATTATTTCTTTACTATGTTATTTAAAATTGAAATGTATAACAACAGAGTAAGGTCTTTTTTCCTAAACTGCTCAGATATTTATGATCACCCTGGCTGCGTAGATAAATTTGATGTTCTAGGCGTTCTGATATTTTTAATTGATTATGTGTACAGAATTTATTGAAAATTAGAACTGCTTAGAAATATTTGACTACCTGGTTTGCTACGATATATCTGATGGTGACTGTATTTTTTGTCTCTAAACATTTTTTGATTTCTTATAATTTCGTGTTAACTTACAATTTTGAATATATTTGTTTACTTAACGTGTTTTTGACTGGTTAGTCTGGTTTATGCATTGTCTACAATGAGTCGAAAAATTTTCAGGGGAGGTTCAGACCAATAAACTGAACAACTTTTTCAAAGGGAGAAATCCTGAAACCACAAAAAAAAGTTCCCTGTAGAGTTATTTTTGAAGAAAATGTGCACCTAGGTACCTAACTAAAATGTTTAATTTAATCATAATAAATCAGTCATCACGTTTTTCCCCATTGATTAGATCATACATATTGTAAGAGGTGGTATGTAAAATTAAACGCGTTACACGAGTTATATACAGGGTGAAATTGACATCATTCAACAGCTGATGTTTTTTTCCGCGACCTCGGTGTTGGCTCTGTAAATCGTGAAAGTTGTTTGGTCTAGCTAGAACATTTTACACTTCTTTTAACATGTAACCATAGATCTCTTATACAGGGTGAAATTGATATCGTTAGCATCCTTTTAAACTAAGAGTCTACCAATCAAACTGAACAAATTTTGCTATGGGAGCAAACCGATAGGAGCAAAAATAAAATCTGCAGTTGCATACATTTGAGTCGAGTAGGCATCGCAGTTTAGTATGGAACAGCAGATTTTTTTTTGCTCCGATCGGTTTGCTCCCGTTGATGGGTAGACTCTTAGTGTAAAAGGATGCTAACGATATCAATTTCACCCTGTATAAGAGATCTATGGTTACATGTTAAAAGAAGTGTAAAATGTTCTAGCTCGACCAAACAACTTTCACGATTTACAGAGCCAACACCGAGGTCACAAAAAAAAAAAGCTGTTCCATAAAAACGTCATTGCGACTCTACCCAAATGCGTGCTGATTTTTTCGCGATTTCTATGTTGGATTCATAGTCAAAGTTGTTCAGTTTGATGGTCTGAAGCACCTCGTCCAAAATGTAACGCATTTAATTTTACGCCCTGTGTAGTGCAACAAACGAATGTACCGTCAAAATCAAAAGTAGGTACCTAATTGATGATGAAAGTCACTTCTTTTGTATCTTTTTTTCGTTTCTAATTCGAGCTAGTAATTTTATTGTTACCTTTAGATGACGTTTTTAACGCTCTTTCACGTTACATCTAAAACTTTGTAAAATTATCGACCTGTTTGAGATTAATTTCTTTTAGAATTTCGTGTTGTTTAATTTATTTTACAAGTTCATTGACTTTTGCTGTTGACTGTACCAACGTTTGATAAAATTAAGTAAAACCGATAGGTTTTTGTCTTCATTAGACGTAATGAACACAAAAAGTTTATGACTGAACAAGCTAATGAATCCCAGATTTTTTGATAATTTAAAGGTGATATGATGTGGTTTTGCAAAAACTCCACTCATCAAATATTGTTTTTATCATCATAATCATCATCATCACCACAGTTAGCCTATAGGCACACCTTGAACACTGTCAGCTGATAGCTGTCATTTCATACAAATTGAAAAGAAGAGTTAAGCATATGCGATACTGAGGAGTGCGAGCGAGAGAGTATGCATTTCCATAAGAGATAACCACGAAGTAAATTGGTATAAGGCAGGGAATATCCATATTGTATGTATTACTATATAGATACTTTTTCTTATACTGTGCTATAGGTCCTCTGTCGTCTAAGCCAATTCGAATGACTGGGTTACCGCGTTTCTCATTGATAATGTTCGTCTGAAACTATGGCGGACGCCATAACCTTTCCGACCGTCCGAGCAACCGTTATCAGGTCAGGAGTGCGAATTTTGAAACTCTTACGTTGAACTCAGCAGCCGAAATGCCAGAATGTATGGATTTGACATTAGCGATCGTCAAAATGTTTCGATCGCTAATGTCAAATCCATACATTCTGTCATTTTCTACTAGCGTCAATGCCAATAGAATGTCACTTTGTCTAGGGGGGCTGGATTGTTATTTTTGAAAGTCAAATCAGCATTAGAAAGATGCATATCTTCATAGTAATTTTGACATTTTCGGCTGCTGAGTTCAACTCGCACTCCAGATAAACAAAAGATCTGAGAAGTAAATAAAGAAACAAACAGGATAGTGTACTAACCTGGAGTGAACTTGACTCCGAACCAAACGGACATGGGCATGATGCCGTGGTGGATCACGTGTAGTTTCGACACGTGGTCAAACTTCTTGCGCATCACGAAGAAGATCTGATAACAAACGGATTATTTTATTATTATCTTTCATCAAAGTCAAAGTCAAAGTCAAAATTGTTTATTCAAAATAATATCGCATAGATAACTTTTTGACGTCATGTTTTTGAATCTACCACCGCGTCGGAAGGTGTTCCGTTGTAGAGAAGATGCGGTCAGAAACTCACTCATCACAAACTATTTGCATTAAGTACATATACTAGTACATACATAGTAGGTACAATGTAAACAATACACAGTGAAAACGTAAATGGGTTACATATCTAAGGAGGTACTTCAGACAATCAAACTGAACATCTTTTACTATGGGACCAATTTCGAAATAAACGAAAAAAACTGATGTTCCATAGAAAATGTCAATAGCAAAATTTAAGAAAAAGTTAATTTATATTTTCGTAATTTTAATGTTGGTGAAAATTGTTTAACGGTCTCAGGCACATCTGAGTATGTAACACATTTAAGTTGACACCCTGTATAAGTGTAAAACTAATTATAAAACGCACTACGACTGAAACGATTTCAATAAATATTTCAAGAATTCGATTAACAGATTCACAAACATTTAGAATAAAATTCAAACAATTGTCTATTAACTTAAATTATGAATCAATTCCTCTATATGGTCAATTCTTATTTTCTTCACAGATTTTGAATCGTCTTAGTTTATTTGCGTTCTAAGCCTCGAAGGTTCGAGAAATTTATATCCAAACAAATCTCGAGAAAAAACAAATAAAATTATACTAATATTGGCCGAGTTATACAACAATTATGCAAATTTACGGACGTGACCGTGACGTACTCACGGAAACAAACAATCTGCAGCGTCGCGTCGTCCACCTTGACAGTGAAAAATAGTGGAAATAAACGTAGTTGACGAAAACTATTGAGCTATTTCGTAGCAAATGTAAATGTGATGGAACCACTGTCTTCACAGGATCCAGGTCTACCTTTCTAGGAAGTCAGGACCAGTACCGTACCGTAAGGTGATCTAAAAAAACTCTGACACCAGGAGTGAGATTTTTGAAATTCATACTTTGAACTCAGCAGTTGAAAATGTCAAAATTACTATGGAGGTATGTATATTTCTACTGCGGATTTGACTTTCAAAAATCATACTTCAAGAGTGCGGGTCCTTCTTAATATGTTGTCAGTTTTTAAGGGGATGACCAGACCATCAAATTGAAGAATTTTCTCTTTTGGAACGAATATCGAAATCACGACTAAAAAAAATCATCTGTCCCATGCATTTGGTTCGAGTAGTTTTGCAGTTTTGTGTGGAACAGCTGATTTCGATGTTGTTGCCATATAGATAGTTATTCAGTTTGACGGTCTGATTATCCCCTTAAAAGTGTCAGCATATTAAGAAGGAACCTGTATTTATCCATTATCGTGTTTTTCAACAACCCTCGCAGACGCTGTATGGAATTTATACTAATAGTTAGGGAGGTGAATAGGGGAATTTTCGGTAATACTCGAGCGTGGCAGTTTAAGATATGAGAGCTACCTTAGACCTAATAGAAAAACCTTGTAAAGTATTTAGCTCTATATGTAGTGACGCGCGCCTAGGATAGACGATCAGATTAGTAAAAAAAAATCGATAGTCTGAAATACTCGAGCGCGTCAGATTAAGATATTGGGGGTTGATTTTAGTGTTTTAAGACTAAATTTAACTAATCTGACGATAAGTCCTTGACGCCGCCGAGTTATAGGGTCGCGGACTTGTAAAAAAAAACGTTAATCCGGCATTCTCGAGCGCGAATTTTTTTATTTTTATTTTGAAGAATATAATCTAAAACTTACTAAAAATACAAAATCTGCCGGTTTCCGCATGACCGGAAGTGTGGAGGAGCCATTTCGTCTTCCGAAAAACGCGTTGCGGCATATAAGTCGCGAACGATACATTTTACAAAAAAAAGTTTAAATAAACAAAAAAGGTAATTTTATTTTAAAGTTAAAACTTTTTGACTTGAAGCATCATAAAAACTCAAAGTTCCAGTGAAGAAGAAGAAGATGAATTGTATTGAGCAAAAATTTAAAGGTCGCCATACATAACAATACAATTATAATACAATTTTTATATCATTTCATTTTTTTATGCAATAAATAATACAATTCGTACTACATTTCATCTACATTTCATCTACATTTAAGTAAGAAAGGAAAAAAAGATACCAAAAATCCTTTTTTGGTCAGATTAAGAGAACCCACCAACATTTTTGTCAGATTAAGAAAATATGCTTTCAGGATACCGAGATAAACCTCCCCTATAAAAATCTGACGCGCTCGAGTATTTCAAAAAAACTTTTTTTTTTTGCATTTTCAAAAATTCATCGTAACTTATCGTCACGCCGAAATCGTCAGTTTTTTTAAAGGGAGCTTCCTTGGGGCCTACTTAACACCCCCTCCAAAAATCTGACGCGCTCGAGTAAATTTTTTTTTTTTGCATTTTTGACTACTTTATATGCCTACCCCCACCACGCAAACCGGCAGATTAGTATACCGTTGTTATCAGAGGCACTTGGGGCATACGTAGTATGAATATCTGACGCGCTCGAGAATGCCCAAGTAACTGTTTTTTTTAACATTTTTGAAAAACCGTACACGCCAAACCCACCGCTAAAATGGTTTTTACCATACGAGCTTTTCTTTTCGAAATTATTTTATCTTTCGATTTTGATAGGTCTCGACGGCGCCGTTGAATTACGCCATTTAGCTACCTCGCCTCCCTAACTATAATGACTTAACTTAGGTACCCAATTTAATTAAACAGGCTGTAATACTTAGATAATACACGGAACTTACCGTATCGAAAAATTCCGTGAATTTAGAAAAATAGTACCACCAACATCCGTGCACTGTCTGTAAAAAAAACAAACCCATTAAAAACTCATTGGTTATTCAATCATATTATTAATAACATTGATAAAATAAACATTAAAGTGTCTTGTTTATTTACAAAAACATCAAGTCAATATTCTTAATCCTTTATGAATACAATAATTAAAATTTGGTTATTCTATGGTCACGAACAAAAACTTTTTCTTGCGGTTTATTTGTAGGTTATTGTTTGCTGTTTTTTCTAGTAGATACTATTTAGTATCCTAAACAGGGTCTTTAGCACTAATTAGAGTTGAGTAAAAATTACATGTTTGCTTAAAATCTTTACCGGAAAATGATTAATGGATGATCAGATAAAATGCAGCATTGCAAAAGAATTTGAAGGCAAGTGACTGTTATTTCCGTTCTTATGCCAATTTTAATAAAATCCAGATTCTTCTTGTTCTTTAACAAAAAATAATGTAAACAACATAGTTACTACGTGACAAAAACAGTTTACCTTATTTTGATGGTAATTTTGCGGAGTTTATGATACAAATAAAATGATAAATGACATTATGTGTATATATTAAACTGAAGGTTCTTACCCGCATAGCAGAGGGAGACCTCGAGTAGTCGACGGGTTGACAACGAAAGCTGTATGTTGTGAACCATCCACTCATTATACTCTGAAAAAAAAACATTTATACCCATACTTGCAGCTACAGACGACGATCAGGATCAATTAATTTAAATTATAGATTAAAATTTTATAGCCCATAAAAAATCTGCATTTCCAAAGACTGCGAAGTAATGAATTTTAAATTGAAACTTGTAGTGTAAACCTGTACATCTTGCAGTACTTTATGACATGAACGACTCATACTTACCACTATGACATGATGAAAGAAATTACAGGGTTTTTTAAGGGGATGATCAGAGAATCAAACTGAACAATTTTCACTAAGGGGCCAAAATCGAAATTGCGTAAAGAAAGAGGAAGTTGTTTAGTTTGATGGTCTTGATTATCTCCTTAAAAACCGTCAGCATAATAATAACGACCCTGTACAGGGTGTTACACAGTTGCATTACTTTAATGGGTGATTGTATTTATGATATGTATACTGAACAACTTTCCCAAAAGAACATAAGGAAAATTCGCAAAAACAAAATTCGACTTTTTATACAAACGTTCGATTCGAACAGCTGCAGCATTTATACTCAATTCAAAATAGCAACGAAATTTTAAGACTATTTTGCATTACAGAAACACAAATTTGAAACAATTCCTCTCAATTATTCTTAGAACAGCTTTAGTAGCATCCATTATAAGTCGGATAGTATATGTATCCAATAAATTAATTACATTTGGTAATCAGAAGTAGCCAGAAAGCTAAATAGGAATCGGAAAATCTCGTCGTTCTTATTTGGAATGAAGTATAGTATTAAAAGTCAACAGTTTTTTTTGCGAATTTCCTATAGGTTTCTTAGGGAAAGTTGTTCTGTATAATGGGTTTATTCCAGATAATAATTACCTCATGAAACAGCCAACAACTGAACAGTACTTGAAACAAATTGTACCAAATCAGAACTTGCTTGAGCTCGTACGGCTTTCTGTTTTCCATTAATTTGGGCCCCAACACCTGTGAACAAATTGCGAATTCTTATATCCACCTATACAAATGTTATTATAAGCATAACTACATAAACTTGAACTTAGATTTGTGGGTTTTCCTTTATGTAGTTAACACATACGCTATTGAAGTCTCGGAATATTGCGTATTGTCCAACAACAATTCGATTTAACAAATTTTACATGAACCATTCGTCGGACTTTTGATTTAACATTATAGTTATGCCTACAGGGCCCTTCTTAATATACTCACACGTTTTTAAGGGGATGATCAAATCATCAAACTGAACAACTTTATCTTTGGGATTCAACCAATATCGAAATCGCGAAAAAAGAAACAGCTATCCCATACAATGGGCGAGTAGGCTTGCACTTTTGTATGGAAAAGCTAATTTTATTTCGCGAGTTCGGTGTTGGTGCCATAGAGAAAGTTGTTAAGTTTGAAGGTCTGGTGATCTTCTTTAAAAAGTGTCGGCATATTAAGAAGGACCCTGTATAATATGTCAAAGTCAACATAATTTATTCAATATGAACATAGAGCTTGAAGCGCACTTATTAATCGTCACATCTTTTTTGAGCTACCACCGCGTCGGAATGTGTTGTCGCTGTAGAGAAGGATACCGCTAAACTATCTTACACTGTCTTAAGATAGTTTCTGGTTCAGCTAATAAGGTACTGATTAGAATTACTCCGGCACTTACTTTGACAATAAACACGTATGTGAGACAAATCGCCAGCGTGGGGAACGGCGAAGACATCAGGAGCCAGTCCTTGACCCTCTGATCGCTTTTGTTGTCCATCAGGTCATGGTATCCCGCCACTACCCTATTTAGCACCTCCATTTTCGCTGTAACAATACAAAAACAAAATATAAACATATGCTCATAAACCATAATCTGGGTATTTATTTTTCCTATTCTTCCTCTATTTTCTATTTTTATCTATTTTATTCACTTATAGTTATTAGGTACACTAATATTGTTTTTCTGTGCTAATACAATCATTATGGTACTTAACAACTTCTTGAGCTAAATGTATAACTACTTAAAAGTGAACACCACATTTCTCTTCTGTTAATTATCGGAGATTCTAAAGAGATTATGGTCAAATTGTCCTGAGTTTATATTTTAAGTATGTAAATTGCCAGTATCTTCTATGATTATGATTCGTTTGGAATTTTTGTAATTTTTATAATAATATTAAACAATCTTTGTAGTCGAGTTGCTTTTTGCGTTTGATTGTTAGTACGAGACTGCGGGTACTTTTTGGCTTTTTACGAGGATCCGCCATTTTGTAGTAGGTAGCTCGCAAAATCTGTGATTACGGTACTCCCAGAAATTGCAGAGCAAAACATAATACGGAATAGGCCATAAGAGAAAAAAAGAAGCAATCCTTACTAATAATAGAAATAACCTAATAGTAAGATACAATTAAGACGAACCAATAGTAAAAGAATGTGACCTGACCATGCACATGGCATGGCAAGTATTACGTATACATACATAATGACTGTGTTTTGGTGCAGCCAGTTTGTGCGTTTACCGTCGAGAGCCAAGTTTACGAATGTCAGGGTGAACTGGTCAGAGGCCGATTCGCCAATCAGCACCTAACTATTAAAAGTACTTGTACGCATTTACGCACGGTTTCATATCTTTTGTATCATACAATTAATTATTAATATATTGATATGCTTATAATATTAATAAGCCTAACGGTGCCGTCGCTCCCTGGTCAAAACTCGAATACTGGAGATTTTTGAAACTCATACTTTGAACTCAGCAGTTGAAAATGTCAAAATTACTATAGAGATAATGCATCTTTCTACTGCTGATTTGACTTTCAAAAATCATACTTCAGGAGTGCAATTTATGAAACTCAAATCAGCAGTAGAAATAGTAAGTTTGACATTTCTGTGTCCAACGCATGAGTTTCAAAAATCACACTCCAGATTGACAAAATCTCATCACCAAGATGCTGAATCTCTGGTCAATCAGCAAAACTCTAATATTGATTGACAAAATCTCATCACCAAGACGCCGAGTCTAACTCTATGACATTGCCATCGACTAGACAAAGGCTTACACTCTCCGGCCAAGTACATTGACTAATCTATAAAGAAATTGTTACTAGTTCTGTTAACAAAAACGTCAATGTACATCGGCCTTGGCCTGCCTCGCGCGAGAGTTTCCAGCTATAAGAATAGTCTTTGGAATATAACGGGAGAATAGAATGAAAACATAGAACAATACTCGTACCTATTGCACGCATCATTATTTAGACCAAGTAAAATGTGAATATCATGAGGTCAAGATCAGGTCATGCGAAGAGGAGTGGGCTCTCGCGATTGCTCCACCGACAAAAGCTCTTCAATAAAGGCGATAATTAAAGGCTACAAGGGATTTTTATTAACAGCTGCTCAACAAGTAACGGCTCGTAATAGTAAGACGAGTTTATTAACCAACTTCATTCAATTTCTAGTAAAAAAATTAGTTAAAATTATAAAAACGGTAACATAAAAGTACTATACTATATATATTTTTGGAATCGTCAGATCATTAGCTTTCATTTGATACCCATATTGTAATTTTAATGAAAAAAAAATATTTATTCTCCCTCTGTTTTTTATTTCGCAGACGCCATATTAAAATAATATAGCCTATGTCACTCTCAAAATTTTTACGAATCTAATGACACCTCAAACGTTAAAATCCATCAAGCCGTTTAGGCTGTAGGCCTTGCCAAAGAAATAGACATACAAACATACATTCATACATTCGCTCGAAAAACATAACCCTCCTTCTAGCGCAGTCGGGTAAAAAGAAAGCCTGGCTTATTGAGGCTCAAACCTTAGAAAAAGTATAACTTCTACCGCGTATTAAACACAAAACGGGCTAACTTTCTTAGGTTGGTGTGCGTGAGGCGTCGTACAAATTATGTATGTGTATATGGATAGAGTTTAGAGGCCAGTACTGGTTGCAATTTTTTTCGACGCTTTCTTAGCTTCGACTGTCAATCTTGACATATAACTTATCCAAGACTCAAACATACTCTGAAAGCCAGTTGAACTACGTATATAGATTGGAAGAGAGAAGAGGAGACCTGTGCCTTGCAGTTGGGACGTATATGGACAGATGATGATGAAAAAGAAAGGTCAAAATCTCGAAATATTTTCGACGTGGATGTTGGTGATTGTTGCATCTCACACCCTGTCCGATAACCTTGTGACTTCAAGAACAATTTCAAGTCTCTTGGAAGGTTATGTTTACGTCAAATAAACTTTCATTTCGATGTTTTTGACATATTAAAAGTGACTGTACAAATCGGTGGCAAAAACGCTGGCCATTGATTGTAATTCACTCCACATAACTAAATGCTTTAATTTAACATAATCGTAAACATTCATACCGCTATTATGAGTGAGTCACTATAAAATTCTTAGCTTTATAGGTCCTCGGCATCCGTACGTGCCTACATAATTCGCAGGAAGTTTCTGGAAACCGGAAAATTACATTAATCAGAGGAAAATGATAGAACACATAATTATTGTTCATTGATTTTTAAGTTTCACATCATTAATCTATATCTTAAACGGTCGTCGACATGTCACGCTTGTTTGCTTATAACTGCCGGCAGTTAGGTATTCTACATTTTTATTAGAAGCTACTCAACCACAGATTAAATAGGTAGGTACTCAACCTCACGCGTTCGCTGTTCTAATAAAATGTTATTATGATAATAGGTACAAATAGGTTTTACCCTTAGACGAATTATATAAGGACCCGCCTCGCCTTAGCATTTCCCCAAACTGTCAACGCCAAGTGCGGAACAATAATTTCGAACTTATGACGTTTGGGGTTCACACGACACTGTTTTTCATGATTTTTAACATTCAAAATTAGAATCTAAACTAATAAAATAAAATTTAATAAAAATTAAAAGATTGCGTATCTCGTGCTACCTCGCCCCCCGCAAAAAGTGGCAGAAAAGTTTGTTAGTAGAATTACACGCGTAACTTGTCCTCATATAAGTAGTCTAAGGTTTTACCCGACGGTTTAGAATCTCGTGCTTGCTTTTACTACGTCAACAAGACAAAAAGTGACAGCAAGAGATTTAATGGAGGATAACCTTTAATGAACATTCGTGCAACTGGCAGTTGGACTCTGATAGAAAAAAAAAGAGAAATGAAAAAACCTATCTTTAATCTATAATTTCGGTCACATACCAACCCAAGGCTAATAGGTAGGACGTGGCCAAACTAATGTAATTATACATTTTTATAATGTTATATTCTAGATATGTACCTATTTAGTATTTAATTTACCAATCAAGTACACTTAAAAGAAACATTTGATATATAATAATAGAAAAACAGTAAAGATCTTGATGTTATCTTTTGGCTAAGACTGGCTATAGACAAATTGTCAGTGATTCATAAAATCTTCAAAATGTTAATGACAAAATCTTAAAAACACCGGATATGCGGAAGTCCGGTATATAAATTCCACCTACATGTCTAACTATTAAAGCAAGTTTACGCTCATTAATAAAAACTCCAAGGTACTTATGCAAATGAAAGAGCAGTATTTTGAGGATTACATTTTTGGCGAACTAAAGTAAAGAGACTTTGTGATAGTACCTACTATACATGGTGTAAACTTAAATACGTTAAACTAAAAATAACGAAAGTATCAAAGAAATGATAAGTTTCTGTTCCCTGACCTTTTTTTTATATTGTGATACCTAAAATGTTGTTCACTCGTTTCCGTGACTTCCAAAGCTCTCTTTTTTTTTGTCATCGTCTGCATCACATTATTTTAGGGATGAAGGAATATTTTGAAAGAAATCCCGGCTGATAATCTAAATTATTGGTAATTAGGTTCTAAATGATTTCCCGATTCCACTTTCTCCAACCTTCTGTCTGACACATTGATATAACTAAAATTGGTATTAATTTACTCAAAGGTCTAACACCATGTATAATAAAATGGCATTCAATTAAAAAGCAAATTAACTATGATGATATTATTAGGAAACAAAACAACAAGTCAATGTCAATCTATATCAAATTTAAAAATAGTTTCGTTACCGTACCAATAACAAAGTTTACCTCACAGTTCTAATTGAATCGTCTCGCCAAAATTACAATACCGGTTGACCTCTAGGCTACTCTAATATTTATTTATTAAATTAGACACGCAATCATTTTAATTAACATCTAAAGTTGAAGTTCAACGACCCAAACAGGTTTTTATCAAAACATTATACTGAGACCACAGAATAGGTAATAGTACATAGGGTCCTTCTTAATATGCTGACACTTTTTTAAGAGGATGATCAGACCATCAAACTGAACAACTTACTATATACTAAACTGAAATCTTACTGGGCCCAATTCTATGGGACAGCTGATTTCTTTTTCGCGATTTCGACATTGGTCCCATAGAGAAGAAGTTGTTCCGTTTGATGGTCTGATCATCCTCTTAAAAAAGTGTCAGCATATTAAGTTGGACCCTGTATAGTTCTATATTATACAGAACGGCCACTCCCCGCCCCCTCTAACTTCAGATACCTCACCTCACCTCACACTTTCTGGGAAGCCGAGCAAGGGAATGTAGTCAGGCGCGACCACCTGTTGGATTTGATTACATAAAATTTAGTCTTTTCAGTGCATGAAAAACGTTAAAAATAACACTAAATTCACAGTTTCAGTGATACTTTAGCTCAAATACTATTTTTAATAACAGAACGAACAATAAAAAGTAACGAAATGTAGATGATATTCATACGAAGCGTGGTAAATCAACCCTACACATATGTCAAAGACAATTTGCACCAAGTGCGCATGTGTGAACGCCATCATGCCAAAACGTTGTTTGAAGTGCCGGACCTGTGCCAAGACACAACTATGGGGGCAGCTTTACACTTTGCGAACAGAATAGCTATACTGTAAGTAAGTAAGTAAGTAAGTTATAGCCTGTAGAATCCCACTGCAGGGCAAAGGCCTCCTCTCACGAATAAAGGTGAGAGAGAGGTATATTATAGGTAGGTATACTGGCATGGCATGTATTTAGTAGCGATGTGATTTTAGTTGTAAATCTGGAAAATTTGTCACAAAATGCAGAATGGATCCGTAGACTGGTGTTTACAGTCCTTAGACAAGAGTTACAGTCATAGCAAAAGAAAAAATATATAATTTGACGATTTTTTATTAGGTTAGTTTAGAACTAGTATATGCCTATATCTACAGGGTGAAATTGATATAATCAGCATTCTTTTAAACTAAGAGTCTACCCCATCAAACTGAACAACTTTTACAGTGGGAACAAAAAAAAATCTGCTGTTGCATACATTTGAGTAGAGTAGGCATTGCAGTTTAGTATGGCACAGCTAATTTTCTTCGATTTTGCTCCGATTGGTTTGGATACTAAAATTTGTTCAGTTTAATGGGCACTCTTAGTTTAAAAGGATGCTAATGATATCAATTTCACCCTGTATATCTGCTCAACGCATAGTCACACGAGCTGTTTTTCAACTGCACAACGATTGCAAATAGCACTCGAAATGCAGATGGCACGACTGCATCCAAACTGCAAACCGACTGCAATTCGACTACTATTTTATTTATAGTCTTGATACAGTTCTAAAGCAGCTCGTCTAAATTACCTATCCTATAACTTCTCAACTAAACAATGATAATTATATAGAACGAATTATAGATATATCAAAATAGGTATACCGTTCAATCTTGCTTCGGACACAGGAAACTAAAAAATGTTGTTTGCCCGCGGAAAAATACCGGCAAAACAAAAACAGTTCCTATTTTAAAAATATATAACTGGTTTTTAACAGTGGAAAGAACTGGACTCGCGATATCTATCTTTAGATATAGTCGATGAAAAAAAAAATGTTCAACCGGTTATAAGGAATATGTTTTGATACTTTAGTATAAAAATAGATCAAATTGTTTTGATACAATCAGTCAAAAATTCAGCTGTCTCATACATTCGGATCGAATAGGTTTGCAGTTTTGTATGAAACAGGATATTTTTTTTCGATTTCGACATTGATTGCGGTCCCTAAGGGAAATTTGTTTAGTTTGATGATCTGGGTGCGATTTTTGAAACTCATTCGTTGAACTCAGTAGTTGAAAATGTCAAAATTATTATGGAGATATGCATCTTTCTACTTTAAAAAATCATACTTCAGGAGTGTGATTTTTTAAAGTCAAATCAGCAGTAGAAAGATGCATATCTCCATAGTAATATTGTCATTTTCAACTGCTGAGCTCAGCGAATGAGGTTCAAAAATCGCACTCCAGTTCGTAGCATTTTTGTCCTCTACGAGTATGAGATCGCCCATCCACAATGCGAGATCTCGATAAAGAAAATCTTCAATCTTCCTCATCCATCAAAATATTCAAAACACAATTCTGTGAATTATTATAATAAGTAATAAAAAGTTTCTTCTATTTGAAGTTTGCGGAAAAAGGCTAAGTATCTAATTCATATTCCTGCTTATTTGTAATTTTCTCACGTACGGTAAAATACACCGGTCTTTTTCGTAGTAATTTTTATACCTAATTTAAATTATGTCATTTTGTATGAAAAGGCGGCTTGATGTTGGCGATTTGGACCACCAGGGCGTTGTCGAAGTGCAACTACCTACTTTTTATTTAGAATGTAGGTACCTATAGTTGTAGCCCCCAAGTATCTGATGTTTATGCAAATATCTTCAATGTACACATGGCGACACATCAAGCTATACAAAACCAACATAAGCTGGCCGCGCGTAAGTCGAGTAACGTATAACGTCGCGCGGCCAGCTTATGTTGTTTTTGTATAACACCTGTAAATAGTGAGTAATTATAAATTAATATGTTTATTGAGATACATTACAGAATAAAACTAATTTAAATCGAATCGTACGTGAACGTAACTACCTACGTGTTTACATTGTTAAACAGTTCGTATTTATGTCTTATTTATTTTTAGATTTGGTTAATTCCAAATATCCAATATTTATGAACCCAATTACCTGCCTACCTATAACATACCATATACCTACTTATAACATGAATCATTCATGTTACATATTCAAATAGTTCTCGCTTCATGAAACAAATCGGTATGTCCAAGTTTCTTTTTGTATTCATATTTTGTTTTTTACGAATTATATACAACGTGTTAATGAATTAACGCAAAACTAGAAAGTAGTTTGTTTAGAATCGAGAGCAGAATCTAATTATCATGTTTTCAACATAGGGAATTTTTTTCAAAATAATACATAATTATTTGTATAATTTAAAATTTACTGAACTCGATCTTAACCCACCGCACGGGCACACTCACTCTGCTTACTACCAAAACAAGATTCTTAAAATTTATCCACGAGCACTCTAGCGCTTTCATTCATTGCTGAAATGATAACACATCGTGTTTGTCTGAAAACTTAAAATGCGAATAACTTAAAATTTTGACTATCAAAATAATTTAATAATTTATTTTGTTCTAAATCAGTTGGGGTGTATGAGGTTTTGCGCTTATTTATTAACACGTTGTATATTATATAAACGATGTGAGCAAAAAAAAAACGTTACGTTCACGTACGATTCCATTTCAATTAATTGTAATGTATCTTAATAAACATATTAATTTATAGATGTTATACTCACGACTTCGTCTGTGGAATTTTTTGAACCTCTGATATCGGTCGGTATTTTTTCTACATAAATCTTTGAGAAATTTCTAAGTCCTCAGCAATGTACAAATTGTTTCCGCATTGACTAGATCACTGAGGTAACATTTTTGGTTATTTATTATTTTTAAGGTTTGGACCTGGTTTAAATGGCCGGTAAACATCTTGAGCAAGACCTTGACTGTGCAGAAACAAAATTTGTAGGCGAAAGCGCTACTGCGCAGCCCCCCAAGCATTGTTCAAGTTGTTTGCCGGGATAATGAACTTTCGACGCCGACTTTACCTGTGAGTATGTCTAGACTAATACTGTAGTTTAAGCGCTGCGCCATTACATATTCCGGCCCTGAAGGTAGCCGTTTTATAACTTCAGATCTACTTATGGTATTGACCGTGACATTACCCAGTAAGAACCTCTGACATCGATATTATACATCATTATTTTACGAAATTTCGAACAAATCATTTCCGCACTGACTACGTCACTGACGTTCCGATTATACCTAACTAGACCTAATATTGTACCACAGTATAAGAAAAAGTACCTAGTACAGTACGACCAGGAAAATAATTCCGTTCGTCAATCTTCGTTCGCGCAGAGCAGACCAGAGTCCCCGGATAAACCCGAAGTCATTTAGTAATCAAAGGGTGCAAAGTCAGATATCAGCGAAAAGGGCGTGAAAACAATTAGCCAATAACTGCAAGGAATTGAAGGTCACGAAGACACATCCTGATTGGTCAATATAATATCGCGCGCCGTTAAAATTTGTCAACTGTGCAGGTACATTGGTAAGACAAGGTTTATAACCTGGTGCTACTGTACTACATACAGTATGGGCACATCCTGCCCCCCACCAATTTTAACCTAACCAACAACGCTAGGTAGAAAGCGTGGCTTAAAATGAAGGCAATGGTTGTACTCTTATATTATATTCTGTGGTAATGGCGTATTACTGTCTCGCTCGCACTCACTCAGTATCACACATACTTAACTCTTATTTTAAAATTTTCCCATTTATATGAAATGACAGCTAAGTATCCAAGATGTGACTGTAGTTTGCACGCTGCGTCATCACATCTTTCGGCCCTGAAGGCGTAGGCGGCCCTGTTTAGACAGATCTAGTTACGGTAATGACCGTGACATTACCCAGTAAGAACATCTGACATCGATATTCTACATAATTATTTTGCGTAATTTCTACGGCATCAACAAAGAACAAATAGTTTCCGCACTGACGTAACATATTTTTTGTTCCGACTACGACAAAAGATTGTGAAACGAACGGGATGTCTCAGTTTTAACTATCGAAGTAATTATTTACAACTATGGGTTTGCGCAGTTACTCTTACCGACATCGACTCATACTTGTAAAGCACGTACCTAACTCAAAGATCGACTTCTGTCTAAAAGACATCTCCAGAAAACTCAAAGGGGTGAAAGTACCCATCAATATGAACAACTTTTACTATGAGACCAACTATGAGAAATTAAAAAAAATCAGTTAAGTATTTCATATACTAAAATTAAATACCTATATACCGCGCTAAATGTATGGAACAGCTGATTTTATCTAATCATAGTTGGTCCCCTAGTAAAAGTTGTTCATATTGATGGGTACTTTCACCCCTTTGTCTATTCATAAGAAAATTAAAACAGTCGCGATTATGGCAACATTTTACAATTTTATTGTGACGAAGCGGTTTGGACAATGGAATTATGGAACTCCTCAACAGATGACGGCAAATTATCGGCGATTAAAGCAATCGTTTCGTGTCTATGTAGGTAAGAATTATTGCGTGTAATGAGACGGCATTGTCAAACTAATACCTGAACTTAATCATAGAAAATTATGGAAAATAATCATTTAATTTCAATCAAATTATTTTGTTATAAATCAGTTGGGGTGTATGAGGCTTTGCGATTATTCATTAACACGTTGTATATTTCATAAGTGGGAAAAATAGCACAGGCATTGCAAATGTTTCTATCATTTAGAGTTGCTGACATTCTTCTTTGCAAAATTACAAATCCTGATTTTCCTTAATCTAATATAATCTCTTCTTTTTCGAATATCTACCGATACAACGTGTTAATGAATAAGCGCAAAACCTCATACACCCCAACTGATTTATAACATAATAATTATATTGTAACAATAATGTCGTTATTTTGATAGTTAAAATTTAACGTTATTCACATTTTAAGTTTTGAGGCAAAAATGTTTTGTTTTCATTTCAGCAATGAATGAAAGCGCTAACGTGCTCATGGATACATTTTAGGAATCCTGTTTTGGTAGTAAGTAGGATGAGTGTGCCCGTGCGGTGGTTTGAGATCGAGTTCAGTAAATTTCAAACTTTAAAAACAAATTATTTAATATTTTGAAAAAAATTACCTATGTTGAAACCATGATAATTCGATTCTGCTCTCGATTCCAAACAAACTACTTTCTAGTTTTACGTTAATTCGTTAACACGTTGTATATATTATGGTCTAAGCTATCGATCTATACAGCGGCGATACGGGAATGATTCCAATATACATACATCTACACTAATATTATAAAGAGGAAAGATTTGTACCTATTTTTGTATGTTTGTATGTTTGTAATGAATAGGCTCAAAAAGTACTGGGCCGATTTAAAAAATTCTTTCACCAATAGAATGCTACATTCTTCCAATTTGACATAGGATACATTTCATTTTGAAAAAAATTAGGGATCCTTGGTAAAATTTTAACAATGTAACCGAAGGTGTAGAAAAATGAGTCTTAAAATTTATTTGTCTACCCCGTGCGAAGCCGGGACGGGCTGCTAGTATAATATAAAATTGTAATCTTGGCGTGGATGTACATCGAAGATATTTGCAAAAATATTAATTGGGGGCGTTTATGATACGTAATGCAATTCAATTCAATTCAATATATATTTATTTCGGGAAAAAAGTGCATTTATGTGTTAAGAACATTTTTAGAAAGTTTGTCTGTTTATCTGTTTGTCCGATTTTTTGTGCACTCATCACTTATAAACTAAACTGGTTTGAATGGAGTTTTCACAAAGACACAGGGCTTAGTTTGGTTTAACATTTATGTTTTATTTTATCGCAATCGTTTCATTCAATCAAAAGTTATGAGTGTTTAGAGTCAGTGGTCTGCGCCGCTAGTTCCAAATAAAACCAGACATTGGAGTGCGATTTTTGAAACTCATACTTTGAACTCAACAGTTGAAAATGACAAAATTACTATGGAAATACCTATGCATCTTTCTACTGCTGATTTGACTTTTAAAAAACGCACTCTAGAAGTATGATTTTTGAAAGTCAAATCAGCAGTAGAAAGATGCATATCTCCATAGTATAATTTTCAACTGCTGAGTTTCAAAAATCGCACTCCAGGATGTTATAAAAGTGTAGATATTGTCCCTTTCGTGTTATGATACATGAACAAATAATAAAGCACTTGTCTCATTTCCGTGTCAACGTAAATAATGTAAGTAGGTACTTATGACGAGCTCGCTGCATGGAATACAAAGCTTTTAATTTACGACAGATCTCTTTGTTATGTTTTGTTTAATTCAAAATAAATGTTTTTTTTTAAAAGTTTTATATGTTATTTAAACGCTTTAAAAATGTGATAGGTTATTAGGTTTACAGTAATTTATGACATATAAAAGTTATTTTGTTAACCCCCGACGCAAAAAGAGGGGTGTTATAAGTTTGACGCCTATGTCGATGTCGGTCTGTCGGTCTGTCTGTACGTCGGTCTGTATTTCGATGCGGTTTTTTTAAATAGAAAACTAATTTTTGCGAGAGTGTTCTTAGCTTTGTTTCATCAAAATCGGTTCAGTAATTTTCGCGTGATGCTCGCACAAACACACCAACAAACACACAAAAATTCTCAAAAAGGCTTATTTGGAGTCATGGACACCTAAAAACGAAATCGTCATCTTTGTTTTGTAAATATCTTCAATGTACCGACACACTTTATTTTTTTACCTCCCAAATATGGAATTTAGTCCCACATGGCCCCGGCCCCTAGTTCCCGGCGGCTCTACTATTCCAGGCTTCGGCAGCGGTCTAGGTAACGGTAGGGCGGGGGGTGCTAAGAATCCCCGGGTTACGAGAGGCTGCCAACACCAACGACTTTTATTGGCTACGTATAACGGACGAACACTGATGGAGGACGAAAAGATTACGGAACTCGAGGTAGAACTAACAAAGATTAAGTGGCATATACTTGGGTTGTCAGAGATCCGAAGACAGGGGGAGGATACGATGACCCTAGAATCTGGCCACTGGTTCTACTTCCGAGAAGGCGAAAGGCTGCCCCAGGGTGGCGTAGGATTTCTCGTCAACAAAGCCCTCATCAACAATATAGTGGAGATCAGCCTCGTACTACTCACCAAAAGGTATAGCACACTTCTGTTACAGTTTTATAATACGAGTGGTTAAGATAAGAAGATACAGGGTCCATACAGGAATTAGGATGATCAGCCTTTAAACTGAACAACTTCTATGGGACGGCGAAAAAAAAATCTGCTGTCCCATAGGATGATGGATATATTAGGCTCAAGTAGGTTTGGAGTTTTGTAGGGAACAGCTGATTTTTTTTGGCGATTTCATTATTAGTGCCATAGATTTCAATATTTTTGTTTGATCACTGAAAATCTGGTGAATACTTCGTATCGGGTTACCTCTAGTTAAGAATAAAGTTAAATCGTAGATAAATAATGTTATACTAGTCTTGCAATAGTCTATTTGGTTACAACTAAGCTATATTTCATTTTAACATTGTTTGATACCAATCAATACCGGTTTTACTAGATTTTTATCTCACTTGGCAGCATTATAAATTAAGTAGGTATTATTGTTGTATGCATACAAAATCTAAATTTTACTACTTTAAGGGCCTGTTTCTTCGGAAGTGGTGTGTGGATGAACTACTGTGGAAGGTTCCTCCGGTGAAAAGGGAAGATCTTCCGCCAGGCTAGGTGTGAAGCCTGGGGACCGGCCGTGGTCCAACAGATCTTAGTTGGACCTTGTATATATATCGAATCTCTGTGAATATTTCTAGGCTAGGTGTGAAGTCTGGGGACCGGCCGTGGTCCAACAGATCTTAGTTGGACCTTGTATATACAACGTGTTAATGAATTAATGCAAAACTAGAAAGTAGTTTGTTTAGAATCGAGAGCAGAATCGAATTATCATGATTTCAACATAGGTAATATTTTTCAAAATATTGAATAATTTGTTAGGAATATTTAAAATTTACTGAATTCGATCTCAACCCACCTCACGGGCACACTCACCCTACTTGCTACCAAAACAAGATACTTAAAATGTATCTATGAGCACGTTAGCGCTTTCATTCATTGCTGAAATGATAACAAATCATTTTTGCCTGAAAACTTAAAATGCGACTAACTTTAAATTTTAACTAATAAATAATGAATTTATTGTTTAAATCTAATTATTTTGTTATAAATCAGTTGGGGTGTATGAGGTTTTGCGCTTATTCATTAACACGTTGTACATATCTCCAAAAAAATATTTATTAATTAAATGCATAAGAAAGAACAAATCTGCAACACGCTTTGTCAAAATATTAGTTCGCACTTTTGTTTGTTTTATTGCTTTGTTATTGTATGTCCGGACTCCAGACAGCATATTCCTAATAGCTAGTGGATATGGCGTAAACATATATTTTTTAATCTAAACTGTTGGTTTTCCTATACTAAAAGGCCTTCGTTTGCGCAGACCATTAGTGTACAATATGAATTATGTAAATTGGTATTTATTTGATACTATATCTGCAACGTCGATAGTTTAATGTTGTCTAGGAGGAAACAAACGTTTACAATCGACAATAACATTGGTTTTTCCATAGTTAAGTATTCCAATTGCGATATACACTTTATTTCCACTTTAATTAGATAAAAACCACTTGAAGCTTTTATGTTCAATACATTATTTATTTATTGTGTGGTTTTAAGATAACTTCGTAGTTCGAAATTGTAATATAACTAAATGGTAGAATTTTGTTAGTGGTCTAAAGAACTCATTTCATCGGGAGTCTGAAATCTGAAAACCGCTGTTTTTTCATGTTGTTTACTACCCTATTTCAATTCCTCCTCTCGAATTCCGTAGGTATTTAAATACTCGCACTGGTCATAATACCTTATTTTATTCGAGATTTTATCATCGCCTAGTAAGCAATGTGACCCATCAGCGATCTATACTGCGAGATTTTATCTTGAACATTGCCCCAAAAGATCTAGAGTACGATTTTTGAAACTCATTCGTTGAACTCAGCAGTTGAAAATGTCAAAATTACTATGGAGATATGCATCTTTCTACTGCTGATTTGACTTTCAAAAATCGCACTCCTGAAGTATGACTTTTGAAAGTCAATTCCGCAGTAGATAGATGCATATCTCCATAGTAATTTTGACATTTTTAACTGCTGAGCTCAAAGTAAGAGTTTGTAAAATCGCACTCCTGAATACAAATGTGGCAATGAAAGTCGCAAAAAGCACTTCCGAAAACAATTTACAATTGTATAAAGCCAGACTTTTCTGAGGTGCAGTGGCAGCGCGGTTTTCAGTTGCAACACTAATAGCGAGGTGGTTGCGAGAGGCCGGAGCTCGTTCCGTTGCAAAACGAGACACTTGGCTCGCCAGGCGTAGGCTCAAGCACATTCCACTATCCCGACAGCCTCGAGAGGAAGTTCAATGTCACTGGTTTGCGGTCCCACGAGGCGACAGAGCAAAATGAGACGTGATGTCGTCATGCTAAAATTTATTTTTCAATGGATATCATTATGTTTTTCTGGGAAATGTGTCAGGTGTTAAGTAAAAGTAGGTTGAGTTGATGTCTTATGAAATTGAAAACTGGACTAAGGTTGACTCAAATTCGGAGAGTTTCCTGTTTCTTTCTAACTCTGCTAGAGTAAATACCCTACAAGGCATATAGGACAAGTGCCTAGTAAACACGCTGTAGGAAAAAACGAAACATTTCGCTTATTGAGAAATCCAGAAATAGGTAAACAAAGTGAAAATTAAGTATTGTAGGTAGGTACTTCCAGAAGTTAGGGATTTTATTTTTATGTATGGAAGAAATTGAAGAAACAAATCGTTTAAGTATATGTTTTATTCATGGTTATCAGTATCAGGTATAGTATGTATATCCTATTTTATAAGATTGTCTTAAAACTCAATAGAAACTTATTTGTCGAATCAATTTATCTATTTTCAATATCTATAATAGGCTAGTTAATTCTATAGTTTATAATTCCAGCCTGTGTTTCAGTTCTACGATTTTCTGACAACTTTTTCTGTTCTGGGTGGTTTTGGAATAGATTACGTATTATGACAGTTCAATTAATAGGCACATGACACAAACCCATCGTAAATAATACTACAAATACTTACAACTGAATAATGAGTAAGTAGAGTAGGTACCTTTTAATAATACATTTTTAAATCCTACTCTACCAAGACGGGCTAACAATCAGAGTACCCATTTGATATTTGCGTACAATTCATGGTACATGAAAACAATATACCATATAAAGAATGTTTAAGTCCAAAGCATACTGATTACATTTAAAACATAATGAAATACGTCTGGATAACAAATACAAATCTTTTACATTTATTTTGTTTAATAGATGCACAAAGTTACTCAAATCCATTGTTTTGATTTCAAAAGAACACTTTGTATACCTAATGCTCTTCAGTGAACTTCAATCACACATGGGTGAAGGACAGTGCTGTAAGGTCAATCATTGTGATCGGATATTTTGTATAGCGCAATATTTTTGAGATTCTCGTCTCATTTTTATTTCATCATCGATTTGAAGAATAAGAAGCTATACTATACAGGGTGTAAGGAAACGAAATCATTAATCTTTAAATCACATACTCTACCGGTCAGAACAAAAAAAATATCAGCTATTCCATACTAAACTGCAATACCTACTCAATTCAAACGTATGGGCCCGCTGATTTTTTTTGTTCTGACAGTATTGCTCCTATAGTAAAAGTTGTTCAGTTTGATGGGTAGAGTATGTGGTGTAAAGGTTAATGATTTATAAGGACTAGCCTTGCGGTAGCATCTTGTGCATTTACATTCAATTTTACACCTTATCACTAAACGAGACAGCCTATAATTGCGAAATAATAACTTCGAACTTAGAACGTTTGGGGTTCACACGAGACTACTTTTCATGATTTTTAACATTCAAAATTAGAATCTAAAGTTATGGGGAATAAAATCCAAAGTTGCGGATTTAATGTTACCTCGCCCCCCGCAAAAAGTGGCAGAAATTTTTGTTAGTAGAATTACACGCGTAACCAGTCCACATATAAATAGTCTAAGGTTTAAACCAATAGGAATAAGAAACACTTTGTCCAACTTTTAAAAATTTCAAAGAATCTATATATAATTTTTTATATTAGGTATATCGACAGTGAATTTTAATTATTCAAACTCAAAATTATTTTATTCAATATAGGAACTTGAAGTTTTACCTGCATACGACGAAATGCGTGTAGACAAACTGTGTGTTGGACAAGGCGTTTTTTTGTCCTGATTTTATCCAACAAGCGTATAAAATCCAGACTTGCTGGAGATATACGGCAACGGTGGTCAGATGGCTGAACCTTCGTGCCTTCTATTTTACAGTAGTCGGGGAAATCTAAGGATTTTTGTATGGAGATGGTTGCATTAATTGCACTTTTGGTGATAATTTGGAATATAGTAGACAAATACCTGAAAAACATAAATTCTCAATAATCCCCGATTTTTTTTTGTGTGTTATGTAATAATTAAGATATTTTCAAAACATTAAATTTAGGTATGAACAAAAAATGGAAAACTGGTGATTTTGTACATGATGGCTTCATTCAATACGTTTTACTTATAACAATAATAATCCCCGTTTAATATCGTAAATTTGAGTAGATATTTAATATTTTGTAAGTCTTCAAAAATTATAACCTCAAAACTAAATTTTTTACTGTTTGTTTGTACACATTAAATTTGGCGTGTGATAATTAACTGTCTCTTTTGCTAGTATGCTGGAAGAAATATCTTTCGAAATAAGCTTGCCCTTTGTACATTTATATAGATTTTAAGGTATTTCTCCGGTTCCTGAGCCAATATAACCACGAAATCTCGACATAAATGTTATAAACTAACAGTAATATTATTTCAAACACAATTTACTAAAGTGTCTTTAATGCAATCTCAAACCTTATTTTTCCTAGACTACAGTACCTACTTCAAACAATGAGGTTGTTAACACGCCAAGTACGGTAGTCGATCCAAACTAGAAAGAAGTTATTGTAATGAATCATTCTATTTATAAATTAACTAGCGGTTTAACCGTTTCGTAATCGCTAGCTCTCGGAATTATTTCTATATTCTGATGACTGGATTAACTAAATTTAGATCTGATAATATCGGAAATAATCAGAATCGGCCGAGATCGGATCCTGCCAGTACAACACCCAGAACCCTATTGAAAGAATAATTAGCAATAATAATAAGTTTTGGGTGCCCCATTAAATGAGCTGGAAGTCACCGTCTGACATTTTGGACAAACTTAAGAAATTTGTTACGGCAGGCGTCCCGAGTCTCTCAATAACCCAGATTGCCTGGTCCACCCAGGAGCCCGATTGCGCTACGTTAAAACATCGAAGATATATTCTTATCCAATTTCAGTTCTAATCACATTGCAATCCAATTACTATTCAACTGTGCTGAATTCCGCATCGCGCTTAACTTTATGTAACTGACAGCCTTTAACGTCTCAGCGATCTTGTCAAAACCTTGTCTTGTCGACATATTACAAGCTAGCAAGAGATTTAATGGAGGATTAAGTTAAATGAGCGTTGCTGCAACTGAGTGTATAAGTACCTAAGTACTTAAAGTTTTCCCAGAACGTCAAATGTCAATATGTTTTATTTCACAAAAATGTTGTGATTTTATAATTGAAACCTATCCTATCCTACTAATATTATAAACGCGAAAGTTTGTAACTATGGATGGATGTTTGTTACTCTTTCACGTAAAAACGACTGAATGGATTTTAATGAAATTTGGCGCACAGATAGAATATGATCTGGATTAACACATAGGATACTTTTTTAAGGTCTACGCAGACGGAGTCGCGGCCAACAGCTAGTAGTTTAATACGTTACAATAATGCATTGAAGCTTAAGCCCTGATCCCTGTAAGATTTTAGTGCGGTAAAAACGTTTTCGCTTCTTGTATGGAGAATGTATGTACTTCATCGCTTCACGATCCTCTTAAGGATATCAAGTATTTATTAGAAGTATTAGAATAACAGCATCACGATTCTTAATGACGACCTTGAATATGATCACTTTATCTGTCTAGATTCTTATTTTGAACACTATACTTTAATGCAGATACTACATACATTATAATTTAATATACAAAACAAATGTCAAGATCGTAATCCGTTTTACAATAATTAGAAATTGTTCAACCTTCAAACTTCAAAGTTCAAAAATACGTACCTACCTATTCGTAAAAGAAAAAATTTAGTTGAAAACCTATTAAATATCATTTGAAATTTATCGTCTTGGAATGTCGTAATTATCAAATTAATAAGTATCACCTATTATTTAAATGACAATTAAATTAATTATGAATGTATTTTATTCTTATAAAGGGTCAATTTTAAATCAGTGTGGATAACTTTACCATTGTATTCTACTCGCCAAACTGATCAACTTTCACTATGGAGACAATATAGAATCTCTAAATCAGCTATCTCATACATTTGAGTCGAATGGATACTGCAGTTTTGTATGACACAGCTGATTTTTTTTCGCGATTTCGATTTTGTCCCATAGAGAAAGTTGTTTAGTTTGACGGTCTGATCATCCCCTTAAAATAGTGTCATCATATTAAAAAGGACGCTGTATAATAAAATTGTAAACTTAGCGATGATGTACATGGAAGGTATTTGCAAAAAAAAAAATTGGGTGGTTCAGGATATTTTTCGAATTTTGGTCCGGTTTGTCTGTTTATCTGTTTGTTTGTGCACGCGTCACTTAAAAGCGATTGGGTTTGGGTTTTAATGAAATACATTAAGACCGTTTTTGTTATTTTTGTCCATTTGTCCGTCTGTTTATCTGTGTGTCTGTTTGTCTGTTTGTCTGTGCACGCATCACTTAAAAACTGAACCGATTTAGTTGGAGTTTTCACTAAAGCATAGGGCTTAGTTTGGATTAACATACAACGTGTTAATGAATTAACGCAAAACTAGAAAGTAGTTTGTTTAAAATTGTGAGCAGAATCGAATTATCATGTTTTCAACATAGGTAATTTTTTTCAAAATATGAAATAATTCGTTTGAAAATTTTTTAATTTACTAAACTCAATCTCAACCCACTGCTTGGGCACTCTCACCCTACTTACTACCAAAACAAGATTCTTAAAATGTATCCATGAGCACGCTAGCTCATTCATTAATTGCTGAAATGATAACAAATCATTTTTGCCTGAAAACTTAAAATGCGAATAAGTTTAAATATTAACCATCAAAATAATTAAATTATTGTTTCAATCTAATTATTTTGTTATAAATCAGTTGGGGTGTATGAGGTTTTGCGCTTATTCATTAACACGTTGTATAAAGTTTTTCAGTTGATAATCTGATCACACCCTTAAAACATCCTCAATACAATGTGTTAATGAATAATTCATTAACACATTGTATATGTCATATACAATGTGTTAATGAATAAGCGCAAAACCTCATACACCCCAACTGATTTATAACAAAATAATTAGATTGAAATAATAATTTCATTATTTTGATAGTTAAAATTTAAAGTTATTCGCATTTTAAGTTTTGAGGCAAAAATTATTTGTTATCATTTCAGCAATGAATGAAAACGCTAATGTGCTCATGGATACATTTTAAGAATCTTGTTTTGGTAGTAAGTACGGTGAGATTACCCAAGCGGTGGGTTGAGATCGAGTTCAGAAAATTTTAAATTTTACAATCAATTTATTGATTATTTTGAAAAAAATTACCTATGTTCAAACCATGATAATTCGATTCTGCTCTCGATTCTAAACAAACTACTTTCTAGTTTTGCGTTAATTCATTAACACGTTGTATATTTCATCGCAATCGGTTCATTCAATCAAAAGCTGTGAGTATTTAAAGTCAGTGGTCCGCGCGTACGTAGTCGCGGGCGCCGCTAGTTATTATTAAATACCAAGATGTTAAGTCGCAGTTTAGTCTTGTAATCATTGCTCAAGATAGTAGTTAACGGGTAACAATGGATTTGGTATTTAACTAATCATTATCTTAACTATGGTTCATTTAATTAGGGTACTCAAGAATGTCATCCGCCGTAAAGGTATTTTATAAACCTACTGATATTTTATAAACATACTGTGGTAATTTTTGGATCTCTAGCTATCCTGTATAGCTGAAATTGATACCATTAGCATCCTTTTAAACTTATAGTCTACCCATCAAACTGAACAACTTTTACTATGGTAGTAAACCGATAAGAGCAAAAAGTAAATCAGCTGTTGCATACATTTGAGTCCAGCATTGCAGTTTAGTATGGAACAGCTAATGAAGGATGCTAATGATATCAATTTCACCCTGTATATTTGATTCAGATGTTCAATTTGACCATCAGATAGGAGAAACGCAGAAATTGAAAAAAATAAGGGTTAAAAAGTGTAGGTCGCGTAAATATTATTAGTTTTATTTAATAGGCGAGATTGTTTTCATGATTTCAAATATTGCTCCAATAGTTAAAGTTGTTCAATTTTGAGAATGGTTTAAAATATACCCTGTAGATGAACTTACAAAGTTAGAGGGTACAATTCATTAGATACTCAAGATATTTCAGAGGGGTAGGTAGAGACAAGAGGATCTCCTATTTGCGCGGTCCTGACAAACTTCTCTCGCTTCAAGATTTTTTTCCCGTCCAAAACAGCAATACTCGGCAAGAATTAACTGCGGACTATGTCGAGACCGCACCAGAAACGACGAAGCGTCCTGGAGACCGATTGCACTAATTTAAAACATCGAAGTTCTAGTCTTATCCAATTTCAGTTCTAATCACATTGCAATCCAATTACTATTCAACTGTGCTGAATTCTGCAACGTGCTGAACTTTATGTAATTGACAGCCTTTAACGTCTGAGCGATCTGTCAAAACGGCTCTAACGGCTGTGATGAGCTGTACCGCGATTAGCGCAATACCAAATGTGTTAAAAGTTATGCTTCGTACGTAGTCCAGTCACGGTTCAATCCCGCGATTGCAGCCCTGGTAGGTCAACCGAACCAGTAAAGAAGCTTAAACAACCTGCCCAAGGGCACACAGAAAGGGTACCGATCTTGGCAATGGGCGTTTCAGGGACTATTTAGCCGCGGATTGGGTATATCGATGAGAAGCGGCCTGGGGTGTGCCTGTAACGTCTGTAGACGCCAGAAAGGATTCCTACAGCACACCTGTTCATAAAATTTCATCGGTTTCGGCTACGTTAGAGGACGAGACGGTTAAACAACTGTGACAAATCGTTGTACGCCATGTGTAGTCACAAGAAACTCAAGAAAGGGACTTTCACATGGAAACCGTGAAGGATTGGACATGGTGTCAGTGAAATTAGAATATCGTTAGCATTGATGTTACACTGTTGTGTCGGTCAAGTGTTGGCTGGCCTATATCTACCCTCTTTAACTGTCATTTAACTTTACGTACTAATGTTTTAACTTCAGTGTCGTTTGGATCCAATACGTTAAGTATTCTGTAGACTATAGGGTACTTTCTCGTTTGCCACGAGGCTCCACTATTTTGTAGAACACATTTAAGCTAAATGTGTTCTTGTATATAAAACAATTCTTGAGATTACGATAGAGACACTTGACATTGGCAGAATTGCTGAGCAAAGCAAAAGCAACCGGCCATTATATAAACTTATAAAACAGTTGTTTAACTTGGCTTGTTTTTGCCCCACTAGAGGGCACATCTGATTGACTGCCAAATTAGGCCAGCTTGACAGCAACTGGAAAAATAGTTTCAGAGACTGACTGACTGGCTGACAGACAACGCACAGCCTAAACCGCTGAAGATAGAAACATGAGGAATATATATATAGATTCTTCGAAGGATGTAGATCCACTAAGAAAAGATTTTTCTACATCATAATTTTACGCGGACGCGAAAGCTAGTCTTGCATTGCAAGCATTGTCATAACTCTCAGTAGGTAAAATCATAGGCCGCCTGGTAGTGGATCAAAGCAAAAACCCCTGCCTTTTTCCATTTAAAATAATTAATAAAAAAACTTTTATCTGCTTAAGCAACATTAATAACGCAACAAGACGCTATTAACATTTCTCCGTGGACAGTATTGACTGTACGTTTATTTATTAAAAATCAGTTATTTCATGGTCAAAACATACGCAATTTCGTTTAACCTCCAGTTGTTTCAAAAATATACTTAGTTCATAATGTGCAGTTGTGTTGCATATATGTTTGGGAACATTTTTTACTATAACATTAAACGGATTAAACACGACTCTATTCCATTTGAGGTTCATTAATTTTACTACACTTAACCACCAACGTTCAATTTTGTAGCAAGGTCTCCTTTTAGTATCATTAAGATTTAGAGCGGATTCGGACTACGTTCGATCCGAATCCGAATAATTGTATGGACATTTATTACATGGCCATATTTATTTTGTATGAATGTGACTGTCAAAATCCATCAAAATCCAGTACTTTTTTTGACGCATTGAATTTGGATCGGACATAGTAGCGCGAAACCGCTCTAAGGGCTAAAATAACATCTCGAATGTTGATATACAGTCTTTCTTAATATCCTAACGGTTTTTAAAAAGGGTGATCAGACCATCAAACTGAACAACTTTGAACGGAACAAACGACAAAAAAATCTGCTGTTCCATTCAAAACTGCAAACCTACTCGCGATTTCTATGATGATCCTATGGAGACTTTTGTTCAGTTTGATGGGCCGATCATATCCTTAAAAATCAGTCAGCATAAGAAGGAACATATGATGGATATCGCACTTTCCTGCCTTTCGCACTTTCCCCTAAATAAACGCGGGGTACATTCCACGAAAGAAAATAGGGTAGTTTACTGTAAGACGGGAAACACAATGCCCTGATCCAACAATCAAAATAGGATATAATCATGTAGATTGATTTTATACGATGTTATGATGTAATATTCCAGCAAAATATAACAATAAAGAACGATATACTAGATAATCTAGGTAACATTGAAGCGTTAAGTAAACAAAGACTTTTTATGATGAGATAATGGAGGGTAATATTGCGCGTGATAAATCCTGTCACGCATTAGAATTCTTCAATTTGAACGGACTACGGATGTCATTTCTGAAACGAAGATGAGCAACTCACCGATTCAAGAAAAAAATATCTCCGGAACAACTATTCACTTGGCACTTGCAATGTTTATGAGGACTCGTCCGTAAATAGTCAAGTACTTGCGCGAACTGAGAGGCGTCGTGGGCAAAGCGCGGGTCACTTGTAAACTCGTAATGGTGCGCGCGCGCTTCTATCCAGCGTATATATCGCGCCGGTGTTTGACGTCACTAAGGCTGATCACTGTAATGTTGTGGTCACTGGTCAATCAGATGCTTCCCTAACACCGCATTTTTAGACAACTAATTCTATCTCAAATATCCTACTAATATTATAAACGCGAAAGTGTGTAAGTATGGATGGATGTCTGTTACTCTTTCACGTAAAAACTACTGAATGGATTTTAATTAAATTTGGCACACAGATAGAATATGATCTGGATTAACACATAGGATACTTTTTTAAGGTCTACGCAGACGGAGTCGCGGGCAATAGCTATTTAACCATAAGCGTGACCATCAGGTACATTTGTTTTACTAACAGTATATTTTTGTAAACTCGTCTGGTTTGCGGAAACGGCATTTTCAGATATACATTTTCAAAAAATAAACAACTCCTGACACTTGCTTGACACTGACAGAAAGAGGTTTATTTATGGTTTTTAGATCGAAAAGAGAAGATATGAAAATTGCATCTGTATGTAACCTATCTTTGTCTCTGCGGCAACTTTGCAATAGTTGATTGCAATGACATACACTCGTGTTAAGTACACTGTTTATTTAATATGGTAATATACAAGTTGATTTTGTGATTTCAGATGATTATCTTTTATTTACGATTTCATTTCGTACAATTATAGCTTTATCGATGAAATAATGCTAAACCGTAAAACGGAACTCTTTTTTAGCGTTCCGTTGCAAAATTGGAAAAACTTATGGAATCACTTCGGTGTATGTCCCAGGCATTTTTCTCAAAAACAGTAAGACATAGGAAGCTGAAACTTGGCACAGTTATTTTCATCTGACATATATAAAACGTCAGGTAATTAAGTATAATATGGATCATAAATGCAAATACACAACACAAAGAACTATTATAGCATAGCTGTTATGTAGGTACTTAACAGGTGTGTAGGTGTGGATGATTGTACATATTTTATCTGTCTTCGGATTAACTTTTTCTAAATTGAATAAGTAATCGACAAAGCTAATGAAAAGATAAGTGTTGCGATTGAATTTTTAAGTTAACCCGAAATATCTGTACTCATAGTAGGTACCCTTAATAAGTAATCTTCATTCGAATTCAGACACATTTGAACCCGTAGGAATTGTTGATGATTTTACATAATAACTAATAACTATGTAATAACTTAAACATATTGGATCGACTCGCGGTGCGTGAATTCATTTAATTACAAATAAAGGGTCCTTCTTAATATGCTGACACTTTTTAAGGGGATGATCAGACCATCAAACTGAACAACTTTCTCTATGGGACCAACATCGAAATCACGAAATAAAAATCAGCTGTGTACATTTGGCTCGCAGGGTTTGCAGTTTTGTATGGAGCAGCAGATTTTTTTTTTTTTATTTTAATTTTGGTCCCATAGAGAGATTTGTTCATTTTGATGGTCTGATCGGATTAAGAAAGACACTCTATATAAAATATTGATAGCAATTTAACTATAAAATGCATACCTCCAAATACTGCACTCTGTATTAAACACTGCGTTTAAACTACAATTACACAATTTTTTAAATAAAATTGACAATAAAGTTTAACCAATACAGCCTCTTGCCTCGATGCGAAGTGAATGCGGCCTATCGCTATACTAAATATCTGATCGAGTTACAATCTGGTGCATACCTAATAAAGTAATATAGAGCAAGAATATAGCTCGACTATATAATGTGACCGTGTAAAAATCGATTCTTTTACTAATTCAAAAGACACATTGACGAACAGACTTAGGTATCTATTGACGTAAATGTAACATTAAAAACGTAACCCTCCTTCTGACGCAGTCGGGTAAAAAGACATCATCGGCGATTCATAAATTTTTGGTCCATTATGTGAAAGTGCCGACCAACAAAAACTAATGCTATTTTCTGTTAGAACTTGTCCGTCTAAGCATTTATTTTATGGCATGAAAGCTGTAGCTGTAAGTTTTATTTCATCGAAAAAGGTAGATTTTTCAAACCTTTATAAAACCAAGGAAAATGGCCTACAGCTTTGGTGCAATACTAAAAAATGCTTAGACGGAGTAGTTCTAACAAAATATAGCCGTAGCTAATTTAATCGAAAATGTATTAAATAGCAAATGAAACCAGCTTTGGTGCCATAATAACAAATGTTAAGACGGACAAGTCCTAACAGAATATGGCATAAACATTTTTTGGCCGGCACTTTCACATAATGGACCAAATTCGATTATGTATTTTCTAAAAGTAACGATGTTTCATTAAATTTGAGTTTCAGTTGTATTGACGTGTCGGGCAATTAAGGATTAGGTCGAAATGTACCGGAAGCGTAAAATCCACACAACCAATTGGTGATAAATACCAATTGGTTTTTCAAATTTAATGTAATAACGATTGTTCACTAAAGGAAAGCTCCTCAGAGATAACCAAAGATGTAAAATAAGTCAGCCTGAATTTTATTTGCGCTGAAATATTTGCATGATTATCGTTGTATGCTTATAATATTTGTATGCTTTTTATTTTATAAGACTTAACTGTTTTTTTGTTGTTGTTATAAATCTAATTCAAGGGTTGTCTCTACAAAGTAAAAGTGTTGTCACAGATATTTTTTCCTTACGGGGTCCATTTTGTATCGTGTATGACTGACTTTTTCTAATTGTTAGGAAAGATATTATGAAGGTATACAACGTGTTAATGAATTAACGCAAAACTAGAAAGTAGTTTGTTTAGAATCGAGAGCAGAATCGAATTATCATAGTTTCAACATAAGTAATTTTTTTCAAAATATTAAATAATTTGTTTATAAAATTTAAAATTTCCTGAACTCGATCTCAACCCACCGCACAGGTACACTCACCCTACCTACTACCAAAACAAGATTCTGAAAATGTATCCATGAGCACGTTAGCGCTTTCATTCATTGCTGAAATGATAACAAATAATTTTTGCCTCTAAACTTAAAATGTGAATAACTATACATCTTAACAAACAAAATAATTGAATTATTGTTTCAATCTAATTATTTTGGTTATAAATCAGTTGGGGTGTATGAGGTTTTGCGCTTATTCATTAACAAGTTGTATTTATTTATGTTACAGTAGGTATGTTTGTATTTGTATAACTTTATTTGTATATGTTATTTACATACACCGCCTACCAATCTTCTTGTACCATTTCCTCTACCCTTAGGTTGTCTGGAAGAAATCTCAGAAATCTCTTTGTAGCGATAAGACCGCTTATTTTAGTACCTTCTGTGTTTCCTGTCTGTTTATATACTGTTTTTGGTGTAAAATATTTTTTTTTTTTTTTTAAATTGATTTATTGATTCCTATTTCAATCTTTTTTTACCATTTCCTCTGTTGCGTGGAAGAAATCGTTTTTTAGCGTTCATATCGCCTATTTTTGTACCTTCTGTATTTCCTGTCTGTTTACTCTATGTATACTGCTTTTGGTGTAAAATATTTTTTTTTAATTGATTGATTGATACCTATTTGTATTTATTTTATACTAGCAGCCCGTCCCGGCTTCGCACGGGGTAGACAAATAAATTTTAAGACTCATTTTTCTACACCTTCGGTTACATTGTTCAAATTTTACCAAGGATCCCTAATTTTTTTCAAAATGAAATGTAGCCTATGTCAAATTGGAAGAATGTAGCATTCTATTGGTGAAAGAATTTTTTAAATCGGCCCAGTACTTTTTGAGCCTATTCATTACAAACATACAAACATACAAAAATAGGTACAAATCTTTCCTCTTTATAATATTAGTGTAGATTAATACTTACACGTATTAAATACATTATAGTCTTCCGACCATAACATTGCTTATCGATGTAATTAGGACGCAAAGAGGAAAGTACAGGCATTACAAAGGTTAAACTGTACAGTCTCCATCCGATATAGAAAACAGGGTGGTCAAATATTTCTAAGCAGTTCTAATTTTCAATAATTTCTTTACACATAACCAATCAAAAATATCTGAACGCCTAGAACATCAAATTTATCTACGCAGTTAATCATAAACATCTGAGCAGTTTAGAAAAAAAGACTCCTTACTCCGTTTTTATACATTTCCAATTAAATAACACAATAAATAAATAATTGAAAAAAAGTTGTTCCGATATTTATGACACGTTTATATATACAACGTGTTAATGAATAAGCGCAAAACCTCATACGGGGTGTATGAGCAATTTGATTTATAATAAAATAATTAGATTGAAACAATAATTTCATTATTTTGATAGTTAAAATTTAAAGTTATTCGCATTTTAAGTTTTTAAGTAAAAATGATTTGTTATCATTTCGTCAATGAATGTAAGCGCTAGCGTGCTCGTGGATACATTATAAGAATCTTGTTTTGGTAGCAAGTAGGGTGAGTGTGTCCGTGCGGTGGGTTGAGATAAAGATCAGTAAATTTAAAATTATACAAACAAATAATTTAGTATTTTGAAAAAAATTACCTATGTTGAAAACAAACATAATTCGATTCTGCTCTCGATTCTAAACAAACTACTTTCTAGTTTTGGGTTAATTCATTAACACGTTGTATGTATATAATTGGTATCATTTACTCTAAAGAATTTATTGAAAATTAGCAGAAATATTTGAACACCTTGTACTCTAAGATATATCTGATGGCGACTGTACAGTCGTATATTTGATGTTCTAGGCGTTCATTTATTTTTGATTGGTTATGTGTAAAGAAATGATTGAAAATAAGAACTTCGAAATATTTGACCACCTTCTTTGCTATGATATATCTGATGGTGACTGTACCTACGTCATCAACATTTCAGAGGCGTGGTCGCGCAAGGCTTGCTTTCCTACTACGTGGTCACTACAGTTTTATACTTAGCCCTTTCATTTATTTCAAACTAGCTTTTACTCGCGTCTTTACGCATGAAAGGTGTTTTATCATCAGCCTTTTTAAATCCTACAGAAGGGCACTTCCTATTTGATTCATTTAAAGGTTTACCGATTCGTAAACTCGAGTAGGTACCTACACCAACGTTGTCTTGCAGGAAATTAAATCGCGCTATCGTTGTTTTAAAATTTTGTTTATGTAAGATTATAATATTGTGCTCTACAATCGACATAATGTTGGACATAGTCACACAAATTATCTAGCCACATTTAAAGTACCAGAATCTAGCCTGGACTTGTGTTATGATGACTAGACAACGATATAGAATAATATATACATACAAATCCATGACTCGGGTACAAATATTTCATATTCATCATACAAATATTTGTCCCTTACGGGATTCGAACCCGCAACCCTCGGCCTAGCAGGCAAGATCACTACCGACTGTGCTATCGGGCCGTCAAAAACAAACCAAGTTTGTCGCTATACCTAGTGCAAAAACAAAAAAACCTTGAAAAAATACGTTTCTTTTATGGCCCATTCCCATAACCACATACATTGTTTACTTTTTGTTTTTAGGGTTCCCTACCCAAAGGGTGAAAACGGGACCCTATTCATAAACCTACGTCGCATCGTCGTCCGTCCGTCTGTCCCACGTATTTAGGGCTGTAACTCTTGAATCATAATAGCTAGACTGTTCAAATAATAAAACATACAAGTAGTTAAAAATTAAGGGTGTCCTCATACAAGAAACTAATTTGTATCAACGTTTTTTCTTCTCGCTTTATTATAGAGCAAACTCTACAATATAACAACAAAAAATAATAAAAACCGGCCAAGCGTAAGTCGGTCTCGCGCTAAAGGTCCCGGAGAAAAAAATTTTTTTGTAATGTTGACCGGTTTTTACCCGACTGCGACAGAAGGAGGGTTATATATTTAGTATTTATCAGCAAATCCAAAACAATAGCACAAATAGTCTGTGAAAAATTCAACTTGCTACCTATTGCCTATTACGGTTTAATAGGTACATTGACGGATGGACACATACATAGCGTATAATATAGGCTTAGTTATAGTTATAGAGTGCCATTACATGACGGATACGGCACCTTAAAAAAATAACTTACTGACTATGGAAAATCCATTTAAAACTTTGACTAGCTTTTACACGTGTCGAGGATTTACCGGGAAAATCCCACTATTCATGTCTGTTTGTAACAAGGATGAGAAAAAGTCTCGGTCTGTACTTTAACCAGTGACGAATTTGCCTAAAGGCCCAGTAGGCCCGGGCCTAGGGCGGCCAGATATTAGGGGCGACCAATCGTGACAACAATCACTGATGATAACAAGAAATAACTCAAACTCAAAGTACCTAACTATTCTAAAGGACCGCGCACATTATTTAGTTACATAAATAAAATCTTAAATCTTTTTAAAAGTTTTATTTAAACTATCCCTGAAACCTCGGAAAATATTACAAACTAGCAGCTATTATGATTAACAAAATTTCTGAATCGATTGGAATAAAATTGCTTTGCTTTGCTTTTTTTGACTTGACTTGACTTTAACTTTGGAGCAAACCGATCGGAGCAAAAGAAAAAATCAGCTATTGCCTACATTTGAGCCGAGTACTCATTGCAGTTTAGTATGGAACAACAGATTTTTTTTGCTCTTATCGGTTTGCGTGATTCCATTCTCTTTGGCTCCCATAATAAAAGTTGTTCAGTTTGATGGGTAGACTCTCAAATAAAAAAAATCGCACTCTAGGATTGTGATTTTTGAATGTCAAATCAGCAGTAGAAAGATGCATTATCTCCATAGTAATTTTCAACTGCGGAATTCAACGAATGAGTTTCAAAAATCGCACGCCTGGTATTCTGGATCGGATGGCGTCTTTGTTCACGCAGGGGTTCCGCCTAATCCAGTGTAAAATTAGGATTACAATTGTGTAGTATTTTCTCTACGCCATTTATTCTCATAATCCAATATTGTTTGTAACTTAGCAACTAAGAACCATAGATTCAAACCATAACACCTGGGGCGGCCAATACTGCAAATCCGCCACTGTCTTTAACTATAAAATTTTCTACACACGTTATTATCTACGTAGTTATTTTATAATACACCGGATGTCGTCATAATCAATCTTCAATAAAAACTAAATATTGAGGAAAAAACGAAACCGCAAGAGTTGAAAAACTATCGAGAAGATTTTTAGGGTTCCACGTTCAAAATCATGATCGAATGATGCATATAATCTCTATAGTAATTTTGTCATTTTCTACTGCTGATGTGCTGATATCCAGAACGATTTGCTGATGTGAACGAGTGACTTTCTAAATTCTAAAAAGTCATATTGGTACGAACCGACCAGCCCCCCTAGACAAAGTGACATTCTATAGGCGTTGACGCTAGTAGAAAATGACAGAATTTGACATTAGCGATCGAAATATTTTGACGTTTGCTTTCGTCACCATACGTCAAGTCCATACATTTTTATGTTTTCTACTGTCGTTAACGCTAATCGAAAGATACTTTGTCTAGGGGCTCAGGAGTGCGACTTTTGTTACTCATACTTTGAACTCAGCAGTTGAAAATGTCAATATTACTATGGAGATATGCATCTTTCTACTGCTGATTTGACTTTCAAAAATCATACTTTAGGAGTGCGATTTTTGACACTCATTCGTTGAACTCAGCAGTTGAAAAAAGGGTGTATTAGGGGCCCTACTACAATAATTCTAAGAAAAATATATAGTGTGTAAAACTACTATATTTTGATGAGCAAATAATTTATAGAGAATTTAAATATCTTGGTACGTAGGTCCAAATAAAATGCCCAATAAACATTATTTGAACAATTTTCTCTTTCATCAAAGTTCCATTTGATCTAGACTGGACAATGTAAATACTAAACAATTTTCTACTAAATCTACTGCTGAAAAATGACAACAAGTTTTCCTAAAGTCAAGTTATCTAATTTAAAAAATATATATATATATTTTCTGTATTATCTCCACCGACTTTTGCGTTTACAGGATGCATTATTTTCTATATCTAACGAATACGAAATGGAGAAGATAGTAGTAAGAGTAGGTATTTCATACAAATTCGATAAATATTGTATATTTTCTTATTTTTCCCCGATCTACTGACTGGTTTGCTCCTTCAGTATAAGTTGTTCAGTTTGATAGGTGGAGTATGTGGTTTAAAGGTTAATTATACTTTTCCTTACACCCTGCATATAACTCCTACAAGATAACGTTCCTATGTGAAATTGAGTAAGTAGGTATAATATAACAAGTGGCTAGTCAAGACAAGTTCAACCGCTTAGATAATAAATCATCTATCGTACTAGACATAATTAGATGTTCCTTCCTATTGAACCAATACTGTGACTTCATTGTACCTTAGGGTCTTTCTTACAACTAAACAACTTTATCTATGGGACCAACGTCGAATCGCGAAAAAGAAAGTATTCTACTTGAAAAATAATCAGCATATTAAGAGCCTACAGTGCTGCCCTCAAAAATACTTTTTCAAAAACAAGAAAGAATGTCACATTGCAGTCAATTTTGATTGTCATTTTATATAGGATATACAACGATTATTATTTTTCTTCGCTGCTTTCCGAAGACCAAAAAATGTTGTGGATACGATTATTATGTTTATGCTTGTGGCTATTATCGTTAAAACAGCATAAAGCAATTTTTGGCGATTTTAACAAACTACAGACATTGTAAAAATAAATCCGTTATGACCCGATAAATTCGGAACACAACGGATTTTTTGGATATGTTGTATAATCGTTTAGAAATAAAAAAAAACGAAGATTTACCACAACACTGGAGGCTTGGTGGCCCCTTAAGAGGATACGATTCGGAATGCGCTCCATACAAATGAAGTCAATGACATTTTTCAGAATCAATCTAGATATAAGTTGTCAGATTGTTGTTTAAAATATACAGTTTTAATGCTAGGATTAATTTAAGATTCGTATGGAAATCTTTCAGGCACTGTAACTTTAAAACATATTTATACATACATTTATACATTTTAACGAAAATTGGGCAATCAATGTAAAGATACAAGCATAGAGATTTGTTTGTAAATATTTCTTGCAAAATACAGACTTCGTTTGTATGGAGCGTGCCAACGGTAATATACCCTTAAGAAGGACCCTGTATAGGTAGGTAACCTGAACATTGTTCGTCGATAACACGCAATACTTGAGATACTGGTTAAGTTGCATTTTCTACTAAGTACCTACCCATAACTATAAACAGAACCTGTATCTGAGGTTCATTAATCTACCTAGAAATAGTTTTTTCTATAAATGCAGTAAGGTTCAAATTTGTTGGAATATTAAGCACCTAACCCGCGATGCTCGTCTTGAATCTTGATATTAAAACTAGTCATTGTTTTAAGAGCATATAATTCGGAGCGTCTAACGAAGTCTCGTTATATTTTCAATATTATCCAATTAAAGTCAATAAAAATTTTCAGAAACAATCTAGAAACTAATCTCTACGCTTGAATTGTATCACATTTTCGTTAAAATGTACAGTTTCGATACTAGGATTAATTTAAGATTTGTTTGGAAACCTTTGAGTACTTTTACATTTTAAAGAAAATCTGACACAATACAAGCATTGAGATTAGTTTCTAGATGGTTTCTGAAAAATTTTATTGAATTTAATTGGTTAGGTATTGAAAATATAACCAGACTTCGTTTGTATGGAGCGCGCTCCGAATTATATCCCCTTAAGATTTCGTAGCATTAAATAGGGATGAAATATTCTGTCTTTTTTGTTTTTAGTGTTCCGTACCGCACCAAATTTGTCACTTATCGTAATTAGGAAGTTGAAACGTATATGTATTATAAAAAACTTAAATTCAATTTTTAGGGGCAGAATGGGATAAATAAAAAAACAATCTATTCTTATCTATTTTTATTTTAGATTATCCGAGTACAACAATATTTTTTTTAATTTGTTTAAAATAAATTTAAAAGCTCGTAAAGCTTTTAACCCGCAACTTTGTCCGTACAAATAATATACATTTCCGTACATTTAAAGTCAAATCATAAGCTACCAAACAAAATAAAGTTTCATCAAAATCGGTTCAGAAAAAGTATACATGATACCTACTATTAAAGACTGATTCATTTTTGTGAATTATTTGTCAATGAAAACGACGACATTTTTTAAAAGTTCGTTAATGCAAGACTTCCTTCCTTATTACACACATACACCTCAAGGCTGTTTAAATTAACCCCTTTTACTATTGTTTAAGGATCCTGGATACATTCCGCCACATTCCAGCAGGCTGGCCGGACATGGGCGGGAAATCCCCAAGCACAGCGCGTTTTTTTAGCACTGTTTTATAAATGTACGGTGATGAGATGAGTAACAATAATAAATGGGAAAGACCTATAATTTAGGTCTACGAATTAAACATATAAATAAGGCTATGTACCAACTTAATATTATACAGGGTCCTTCTTAATAAATGCTGACACTTTTTAAGGGGATATAATTCGGACCGCGCTCCATACAAACGTACTATGGTGATATTTTCAATACTAACCAATTAAACTCAATGAAATTTTGCTGAATCAATCTTGAAACAAATATCTATGCTTGTATGGAGTCAGATTTTCGTTAAAATATACAGTTTCAATGCTAGGATTAATTTAAGATATGTATGGAAATCTTTGAGGCACTGTAACTTTAAAACTATCTCTATAGAAATATGTATTTAGATTGATTCTGAAAAATTTCATTGAGTTTAATTGGTTAGTATTGAAAATATCACCATAGTACGTTTGTATGGAGCGCGCTCCGAATTATATCCTCTTAAGCGGATGATCAGACCGTCAAACTGAACAACTTTCACTATTGGACCGATATCGAAATCACGAAAAAAAATTCAGCTATACTATACATTTAGCTCGAGTAGATATGCAGTTTAGTATGGAGCAGCAGATTTTTCTTTCGCGATTTCGATGTTGATGCTATCGAGAAAGTTGTTCAGTTTGACGGTCTGATCATTCCCTTAAAAAAGTGTCAGCATATTAAGAAGCACCCTATATAAGTTGGTGTCAATGTAGTTTTAGTACATTTTTACGAGGTATTATAATTAGGTAACTTATAATACAATGTATTAAAATTATTAAGAAAAACAAAAAACACGACTGCGTAAAAAAATCTTCAGAGATTTCCCTGACCGAACGACCTTGACTCTTTCAGAGCCGCCTCACCTCTACTAAACTAAATCATTTTAGTAGGTATACCTATTTTCGACTGGCTTGTACTTCATTATGTAACTATGGTGCTTTCTAATCCAAGGAAATCAAATTCGAAAATCATATTAAGAATTCGCACCAAATTTTACAATTATTTATTTGTGTATGTTATGTACCTATACTGTTATTGTTATCTACACCGCCTACCAATCTTTTTTTACCTTTTCCTCTACCCTAAGTTTGTCTGGAAGAAATCGCTTTTTAGCGATAAGACCACCTATTTTTGTACCGTCTGTATTTCCTGTTTATTAACTCTCTGTATACTATGTTTTTTGGTGTAAAATAAAGTATAATTGATTGATTATCTAATTAACTCATTAAGTATTGGTCTTAGAAAAATTTACTTCATAGCATTTTTAGATCTTAATATTGTCTACACAATGGTGTGTGTCGCAAGTAATAATAACTTCAACTTATAAAGTAGATGCACGTAATACAGACTTTTTCAAATATTTAGGCTTTCCTTTTGAACACAGGTTTAATTATGTGTTTTATAGAAAAATAGGAAAAATGAAATGTACAAAATAAAGCCGAAATGTTGAAGATCATTGCTATGTTTTTCATTACTTTGTATGTCTTTCAAATAGCGAGAAGATAGTTTCTAAAAACCAGCAAAATAATATATATCATATATATTTTGGACCATTAAAATATGCATTTACGTAGCGGGAGCGTTTTAACTGAAAAGAGAATAACAAGCTCTATTATCAGCTAGATGGTTAGGTATTGGTTTTCCCAGACTGCAAAACCAACCTCTATAACCTGTGCTATAACATTCAAAATTTGCTCAAACTAAGTTTTTATAGCTAACTAGAGTTAACCTGCGACTTCGTCCGCACAAATAATATACTAGATTTTAAGTCAGATCATAAGCTATCAAAAAAAAGTGTGATCAAAATCGGTTCAGTAATTTTTGCGTGATGCTGTTACAAACATACAAACAAACAGACTGACAAAAATTATAAAAAGGTTGATTTGGAGTCCGGGAAACCTAAAAACCATATTGTAATCTTTTCTTAAATATCTTCAATGTACAGACACACTTTTGTTACAGTTTTATAATAGTTAAGATAAGATAATAGGAGCTTAAGTTTTTTTTATTTTCTTAATTAGTTTATTTCACAGACAATAACCATTTTCAGCTTCCTGGTTTATTTCATTCTTTTTATAGTCAAAATGGTAGCATTAACTACCTATACTCCATTCAAAATAGCAACAACATTTTAAGGCTATTTTGCATTACAGAAACAGTATTTGAAACACTTCCTCTCACTTATTCTTAGAACAGCTTTAGTAACGTCCAAGATATTTCGGATAGTACATGTATCCAATAAATTAATAACATTTGGTAATCAGAATTGGCCAGAAAGCTAAATAGGAATCGGAAAATCTTATCGCCCTTATTTGGAATGAAGTATATCTAGTCTTAATTTTTTATTACCCACCTATCGAATTATATTATGTCACATTTCTATGTTATTAATTAAACATCACAAGTTAAAAGTAGCCGAAATCGAAGGGAATGTATGAAAAGATGTATGGACTTAGAGGAAGCAAGAGAGGTATGTCAGAACCGCCCAAAGTGGAGATCTATAGTTTCTGCCTACCCCTCTGGGAAAAAGGCGTGAGTTTATGTATGTATGTATGTATGTTTGTTAGAGATTGTAAAATGAAAGGATTATACAGATATTTTAAATAAAATAATGTCTTATTTTCGTTAAAACGTGAGACTTCACTCGACGGCCTGTCAAAATATACAGGGTGTATGGAAATGTATCATTAACCTTCGACCCTTCGTCTGTGGATGTCACGGATCCGTGACTAAGACAATAACACATCTTTTGTGTCTGGAATCTCCACAGACGAGAGGTTAAACCCCATACTCTACCCATCAAACTGAATAAATGTTACTATGGGAGCAAATATGACAGCGCAAAAAAAAATTTGCTGTTCCATACTAAACTGCAATACCTACTCGACTAATCCGTGTGGAATAGTTTTTTTTAATCTGACAGATTTGCTCACATAGTAAAAGTAGTTCAGTTTGAAAGGATATAGTATGTGGTTTGAAGATTAATGATATTTTTCCTTACCCTGTAGGAATAAGGTATTCATACTGTCAGAATTTGACATTTGATGTATCCGTTTCTGTTTCCAGCATAGAGTTAGAAAGATAAAACAGATGGTCAAATTAAGAAAAGGTTTTCTTTCACGCTTTTTTCGCATTTAATTTAGAGATTATTAAAACAAAATAGTTTAAAAATTAAATATATATATTTTATAATAAATTTTTTATTCTCTTAAATATTATAAAACTGTTACAGAAGTAGTGTGTTTGAAGCATTGAAGATATTTAGATGAAAAAGATTACTATATGGTTTTTAGGTATCCCGGACTACAAATAAACCTTTTTTAGAATGTTTGTCTGACTGTTTGTTTGTTTGTATGTTTATTTGTTTGTAACAGCATCACGCAAAAACTACAGAACCGATTTTGATGAAACTTTTTTTGTTTGATAGCTCATCTCTGTCTTAAAATCTGGTATCTAATTTGAGCGGACGAAGTCGCGGGTAAACTCTAGTTATATTATATTTTCTTACATAAATATATAACTCGATAAGTATGCAAATAATAAAGATCAGTGCACTATCAGTTGAATTGCAAAAATAGATGCATAAAATTGCATTAGTTAGACCGGACATTATTTAATTGAGATGACGCAAAACTAACACACTCTTATGTGTTATTTAATGGTTTGTTTTTCTTTACTAACTGAGGAATATGTAACATTGTTATCCTAATCATGTAATATAATGAACTAACACTTTTATTTTATTTTATATTTATTAGACATGCCAACGGTACACAAGTAAAACAGTATACAACGTGTTAATAAATTAACGCAAAACTCGAAAGTAGTTTGTTTAGAATCGAGAGTAGAATCGAATTATCATGTTTTCAACACAGGTAATTTTTTTCAAAATATTAAATATTTTATTTCTAAAATTAAAAATTTACTGAACTCGATCTAAACCCACCACCGCACAGGCACGCTCAACCTACTTACTAACAAAAAAAGATTCTTAAAATGTATCCATGAGCACGCTAGCGCTTTCATTCATTGCTGAAATGACAACAAATCATTTTAACCTGAAAACCTAAAATGCGAATAACTTAAAATTTTAACTATCAAAATAATGAAATTATTGTTTCAATCGAATTATTTTGTTATAAATCAGTTGGGGTGTATGAGGTTTTGCGCTTATTCATTAACACGTTGTATGTGGTCTTTCTTAATATGCTGACAGTTTTTAAGAGGATGATCAGACTATCAAACTGAACAACTTTCTCTATGGGACCAACATTGAAATCGAGAAAAAAATCTACTGCCCCATACATTTTCTGCCATACAATCTATAAGTAAATAAACCAGGACGCATGGAGAGAAACGGAGTAAGGTATTTGCCCAACAATGGGATATTAACGGCTGATATAATAATAAGTATCCCGGATTGATGTGGAGTTGCAAGAGCGGAACCAATGCTCGAGGTTGGAAATGTAAAATGTCATAACGCCCGCGCCGGGGCCTGCAGACTGGTGCGCTTAGGACCGGGAACTGGCGCCCGCAGACTTACCTCTCTACAACCTTAGCCGCTCACTGGATGCTGCCGCCTTGTCGGCCGTTTAGGGGGCCCATTAAATGAATTGGTAAGTCACCGTCTGCCATTTTTGACAAACTAGAGACATTTGTTCTAGCAGGCGTCCCGAGTCTCTCCGCAATAACCCAGATTTCCCAGCCCACCCAGCTCACCCCCATAACCGTAGTAGTTTTCTGTCCTTTCTACAAAAGTCTCTTCATCTCTCTGTATTTCTTCTGGTGCATTTGCATAATGCATTAAGACCTTTACCATGATTTCTCTACTTACGCGCGACTCGGCCATTTTCCAAACTACTTGTCTCGCGGCAAGCACGAGTGAGGAGGGGTTATTTCTTATGCAGCGTAGGCGCGTCGCGCTCAGGTAGAGAAATCATTCTAGGGCTGCAGATATAGGACCACGATTGGTGCATCCCATCGCATTTAGATTTTAAAGTGTCTCAAAAGCGTTTAACATATTGTAATGAATATTACGAATAAATTATGATTAAGGGACCTCTACGTGTTGGATCTGTATCCCCATGCAAGCCTTCCAAAGGTCCAGTCCAGGCTATATTCGCCCCGTGAAATACCTTCAAAGATACAAGTTTAATAATAACGCCTTCCATTAAATGTCATTTAACTGTTTTTATATGATAAACCCTCATTACGGAAGTTCGAATTGCACTTAGCGACAAAAAGTAAATTCCTTTTTATAATAAAAAATTTCATGAAAATGACCTAAATTACCCCTCGAATTAGGAAGTACGGACGTACGAACGTAATATACTTGAACGTAATGAAACGATTTTATTGTGATAAAAAATACAGCCTAGCACCTGCACGTCTAGTACGATTTCTCTACACGCGCGCGACGGGCCTTTGCTCCATCTTATCTTAACTAACCTGTAACATTAAACTGTAACAGAAGTGTGTCTGTACATTGAAGATACTTACATGAAAAAGATTACGATATGGTTTTTAGGTATCCCGGACTCCAAATCAACCTTTTTTAGAATTTTTGTCTGTCTGTTTGTTTGTATGTATATTTGTATCAGCATCACGCAAAAACTACCTATACTGAACCGATTTTCATTCACAACTTTTTTTTATTTGATAGCTTATGATCTGACTTAAAATCTGGTATATTTTTTGTACGGGCGAAGTCGCGGGTTAACTCTAGTAAAAAATAATCCTGTTCCCGCGATTTTCGGAGAGCAAAAGCCGCGCTTGCCGCGACAAGTAGTATGGAATGAAGCCGAGTCGCGCGCAAGAAGAGAAATCATGCTAGACGTGCTGATCAAGGACTTCTTAATGTTATGGTAACTTTCAGAACTCTTTGATCTGGCGTTTAAAACCATCTATAATTATTAATAACATATGCAACATGTGCAATGTCATATTCATAAATTAAGTATATAAATTCCTCATGTTTTAATTTGCATGTGCATAATCTAAACTAATATAAAACTTGTAACCGAAGTTTGTCTGTATACACGGCACATCAAGGTACGCAAAACCAAAATAACCTGGCCGCGCGTAGGTAGAGTAATGTATAACGCCGCGCGGCCAGCTTATGTTTGTTTTGCGTAGCTTGATTTGTCGCCGTGTGTACATTGAAGATACACAGGGTATAACAAAACACCCTAGTAATACTTAAGGGGGTGCTTCAGATCATCAAACTGAACAACTTTCACTTTGGAAATGTCGAGAAAAAAAATCTACTGTCCCATACATTTGAGTCGCACTGCAGTTTTGTATGAGAAAGCAGATTTTTTTTCGCGATTTCGATGTTTACTCCATAGTGAGAGTTGTTCAGTTTGATGGTCTGAAGCATCCCCTTAATTATTACTAGGGTGTTTTGTTACACTCTGTATTAACAAAAAAATTATAATGATATGGTTTTTAGGTGTCCCTAATTCCAAATCACCACATTTTTGAAATTTTTTGTTTGTTTGGTCTGGTTGTTAGACGAAACTTTTTTGTTTGATAGCTTATATTTGGACTTAAAATTTGGTATATAGTTTGTGCGGAAGAAGCCGCGGGTAAACTCTAGTATTATATAATTGCGTAAACTGGATCATTTTAGATGTAAACGATTGGCAGTTAAAATACATAAACAAAGTATTTTTCCATACGAACTTGATAAGTGACCGCTTTAAAAGTAAGAGTGAAATATACAGGGTCCTTCTTAATATGCTGACACTTTTTAAGGGGATAAACAGACTATCAAACTGAACAATTTTCTCTATGGCACCAACATCGAAATCGCAAAAAAAAAGTCAGCTCTCCCATACATTTGGCTCAAGTAGGTTTACAGTTTTGTATGGAACATCTGAATTTGTTCAGTTTGACTGTCTTGATTTTAAGAAGGCCCCAATATTTCTTTGTAGTTACAGGTTACATAGAGACTGGTATTAAAACTGAGAAGTAGGTACCTATAGCATTAGTATATAGAATGATCTAATTATTATGGTAGGTAAGTAAAGATTATAGTAGATAATCTAATCTAATCTAATCTTATCTATTACTAGAGGGGCGCCCGCGACTACGTACGCGCGGACCACTGACTTTAAATACACCGATTGCGGTGAAATAAAGCCTATATGTTAACCCAAACTAAGCCCTATGCTTTTGTGAAAACCCAATTAATTTTTATGAAAATATCTTCACTGTACTTCATCACTAAGTTCACAATTATGTGATACAGGGTATGAGGGTAGTCAGTTACATTATTTTAAGGGGTGGTTGTACCCATGATACTGAACAACGTTCCCTAAGAAACATATAAGAAATTTAAAAAAAATTTGGTCTTTCCATACGACCAGCAATCGTGCAATCGAACGTTTGTATGAAAAGTCGAAAAAAGTATCATGGTAATCACCCTTTAAAGTAATGCAAATGTTTACCCTAACACCCTATATAGATAAAACTGTAACAGAAGTGTGTCTGTATTGAAGATATTTACAAGAAAATTATTATTATTCCAAAATATCAACCTTTTTCAGATTGTTTATCTATCTGTCTGTTTGCTTGTTTCTTCGAGCATCACGCAAAAGCTACTGAATCGATTTTTATGAAAGATTTTTTTGTTTGATGGCTTTTTATTTGAATTTAAATTTGGTATATAATTTGTGCGGACGAAGACGCGACTAGTAAACCATAAAACTAGGTAGTTCGCATTTTCGAACCGAAACATGGTTTTCGTCGAATTACTTTTTTGATGAAACATTCACAAATTTTTCATGTTGGCTCCATAGTGAAAATTGTTCAATTTTATCGTCTAAACTAAACGATCCCATTAAATATTACTATACTCCATTCAAAATAGCAACGAAAGTCTATTTTGAATTACAGAAACAGAAATTTGAAACACTTTCTCTCACTTATTCTTTGAAGAGCTATTTAGTATTAGTATCGTCCAAGATATGTCGGACAGTATACATATAAGGTCCTTCTTAATATGCTGACACTTTTTTAAGGGAATGATCAGACCGTCAAAGTGATCAACTTTCTCTATGGCACCAACATCGAAATCGCGGAAAAAAAATCAGCTATCCCATACAAAAGTGCAAACCTGCTCGAGCCAAATGTATGGGACAGCTGATTTTTTTTTCACGATTTCGATGTTGGTGCCATAGAGAAAGTTGATCAATTTGACGGTTTGATCATCCGCTTAAAAAGTGTCAGCATATTAAGTTGGACCCTGAATATATCTTTCTCATAAATAAATCATATTTGCTAATCAAAATTGGCCAGAAAGCTATACAGGAATCGGACAATATTTTCATCCTTATTTGGAATGAAGTATAGTTAAATTTACTTAAACTACATCACTTTAAGAACATTTAGGGTCAAAACCACACTGGTCGAACTAATTTACCTATTTGCTTTGAACATATCATTACATTCCCTATGTTTATGTATAAAGGTGCTAACCGTGAATTAAACAAATATGGCACTGACGTATGGAGAACGGATCAGACCGATATCATTATCGATGTTTCAATTTGTAACAAAGACCTGACTTGTTTTACCAACGTTAAGAATAATTATCCTGTTTCATTAATAGTAGATATAAGTTTTTTTTATATATTCTTTATTTTTTATAGCATATGCTCACGACTATATTCCCTGAGGGGGTAGTCAGAGATATTCTGAAACCTCAGAACATCCACGTTTCACCAGTAGTACCAAAACTCTGTTCAGTGTGACGGGGATGAGCCCGTCGCCACATAATGTACAGTGGGTACAATACATGCCTCGAAATTGAAGCATGCCGGTTTCCTCACGATGTTTTCTTTCACCGAAAAACTCATTGGTACGAGTCGGCCTGGACGGGGATCGAACCATCGCCACTTGCACGGCAGGCAAGGTTACTCGCCACAGGACTATTTTTTATATTGGCGCTTTTAGCCCTTGAGGTTATGCTAGCCCCATCGTGCCTTAACCTTGAGACTCTACACAGCAATAAAATGAAAACCTAACACTTCCTAACGAATATATAAGGTGTAACAAAATTAACTGAAACTATTTTAAGGGTGTATCAGACCAACAAACTGAATAACTTTATGTATGGGACCAATTGGTATCAAAATCGCGAAAGAAAAATCAGCTGTCCCATACATTCGGGTCGAGTAAGGTATGGCAGTTTTGTATGGGACAGCAGATTTTTTTTCGGAATTGGTCCCATAGAGAAAGTTGTTCAGTTTGATGGTCTGATACTCCCCTTTAAATTGTTTCAGCTAATTTTGTTAGACCTTATAAAACTAAACACTAGTACCTACTATAAATAAAAAGGTACACCATTCAATCAATCAATCAATTATACTTTATTTTACACCAAAAAACATAGTATACAGAGAGTAAACAAACAGGAAATACAGACGCTAAAATTATCGCTAAAAAGCTATTTCTTCCAGACAACCTTAGGGTAGAAGAAAATGTAAAAGAAGATTTGTAGGCGGTGTAGATAACAATAACAATATAAGTACATAACAATGTACTACGTAATGTGTGTGTGTAATGTTATTGTTATTACACAAATAAAGTTATACAAATACAAACATACTGTAATATAAAATATATACATAAAAAAAACAAAACATGTTACAAATATGAATGTATAAGACAGGACAGCCGTGATTTTGTTTTTCGCAATTTATATGTTGGTCCTATAGAGAAACTTGTTAAGTTTGATGATCTGATACTCTCCTTAAAATAGTTTCAGCTAATTTTGTTAGACCTCATAGTTTATTCATTAGAGTCAAAAATCGACTTTTGGCTCTAATAAAATATAGTACAGTCATCTATCGGCCAGTAGCAAAATGTCTAACCACACGTTTAGTTAGTGAATTGTTTATTTGTAGTTCAGCTACTCCTCGCTAGATGGCATTTAATTATTTTGCAAAGTTAATTTGTATAAATAATAGGTGGCGTTGGCATCGTCCTTTCAACATAACGACGCCTTAGAGTGAAGAACTCGTAAGTTCAAAAGAGAAAATTTTTCAGGAGGAAGAAAAAACTGCGCCCTATAACTTTTTTTTAAGTTGGGGGGTATTTGCTAGGTTTTTATTACACGCTATAGATGGCATTACGAGTATCAGATAATTTTTTGAGTGAAATCAGGACACGGTTTGTGAGATTTTCTTTCAGAAACGTACTAATAAAAAATACCAAAATTTCATTCCCGAGGTCTTCATTCTAAGGCGACGATAAGTAATAAAATCTTTTTTTCTGTTTTATACTAATCTATCTATGGTTTTTAACGGTGTGCTATGATAATAACATCTAAGCTAGCGTAAAAGCCTCGGTAAAAGCGAAAAATTCTTGGTCAATGCATCTAAGCGTCTTGATCTACCCTTATATTTTACCTTCGGTGATCGGAAACTTCAAATACAAAAATGCTTTTCTTTTTACTGAGGACCTTTGGCATGACTGGACATAGGAATGGATTTCGGACTAACTCATATAATCATTAGAGGACATTTTACGATGGCTTTAAGCAAGGACTTGAGAGATTCAATGAGTTACGACGACGATCAAACGACATGCGACAGAACGGTGGTATGGGCTAGATCCCTTTGCTTTTCTATTAGGGAGAAACGGCAAAATTTTTCAGCGACAACAACACTCACTCGCTGTCGCTTTCTGCGAGGGAGTGAATTTGTATTAATTTTATTGTCATTAATTAGTTAGATTAAGATTAAATATAAAGTAAAACTAGAACAGTTTCCTGTAATATTAACAGTGATGCTACCCATATACTAAGCTTCAAAAACAAAATGTTTGCTAGATTGATCCTGTGACAGCTATTTTTATAACCTAAATTAGTCATACATAAAGATAAACGTTAGGGTAGCAATCGTTTTCTTGAAATTATTGCAAAAGTTTACTACGTGCGTGTGTTCTTGAGTGATGATATTGCCAATAAATAGAAGGTAAGTTAAATTAAAATATGTCTGTTTTCATATATGTGTTATCTATTGGACTGAACGCTAAGTCAATTAACATTTTGTCCACGCCCACTTCACAAATAGCACTGCAAACTTTCTTGATCATTGAATGATTTTTAACTAGCTGTGTGAAGAAACCACGTCGAATAATATTCAAATTGGTGCAACTGCATTCTTCAACAGAATCTATCTAAAGTTTTCAAAAGAGATGAATCTAAGTACCTAGGTAATAATTCTAATTTTAAATTTAATAATATTTGGACTAAGTAGAACAAGATAAAAAAAGAGAAATTAATTCTTTCACTTCTAGGTACGTTTTTGCACTATACATGTTACGGTTTCTACTTCAAGTGCATAGTTGCAAAGTTTTTCACTGATCCTGGACACAGCTAATAAATAACACAAGAATCTTTAAAAATACATTAGACTACCTATTTCAGACACATAACTTTCTTTAACTATTGCATCATTTTAAAATAAAAAAATGTATTGGTAATGTGTACTTGGGTTAGATCGGATCAGTAGTATGATGTGATAAATATTTTTTTTCTAGAATGTGTTGGCATTTTGTATTTCTAGCAACATAGCGTGATACTCCATTTCATGCTACGTCTTTCTCTATGATGTTTTGGTAGAAAGTAACGGACCTTCAAAGAAAATTTGGAGATTTTGGGTTCCTCCTTAGTAAAGATTGGATTATAGACCTTATTCTTTAAGCTATGACATATAGAAGCGACATTAGGCTCTATTGTGCATCCATGATGTATGTATGTATTTATTTATTTATTAGAGACATGAATTAAAACGACTTAAATAATACATCACAGAAACCAAAAGAGATATGACAACGATAGCTCTGTGACAGATCGTTTTAGGGTGATTATTTTACTTTCTGAAAATGTTTGACCTTTAATTTTATGTTAAATGTTATTCAATCTTGTATATTTTTAGTGTGTTAGCTTTAAAAAGTAAAATAAAATCTCTAAAACCGCCTGTCAAAATCAACGAGTTATCTTGGACGCACTATAGTCCAATATTTGTCAGAGACAAAAAAATTATTTCATGACTTTGAACATATGCCAGGCCGAAACTTTTAATTAGGAAAGCAAACAAAATCATAGATCAACTTTGTCTTATTGTAAACAATATGAACTGTTCTTTCGGAAAATTTTCTCGTTTTATCACTCTGTCGTGTTGTTCGTCATGGTCGACCACCAAGTTTGACCATAAGGAAGCAATGAAAATTTTGTATTCTGTGCTTTGTGATTGGTGTAGTGTATTTTGTTTCTAAAGTGTAATGCAAAAAACGGAAATCATCGATATCATTTTCCAAAAATTCCAAAATATCCATTGGTAAGCTCACTAAACTTTAATATGCACAATTATATTGAAGTTCACATAAGCATGTTCAATACAAGTTAATAAGTTTCCCGCTCATATTTAAAAACATTTCTTACGTCACAGATAAAGAGATAACAGCCCCTTGATCTGGCTGTTAAGATAAAATATACTTTAATTGGCAGAGACCGTTTACAGAAACCTGTGAAACTGAAAATTACGATTTACAGGTCAGATATCGTCTTGTTAGGCTATCTGACACCAATATCTATCTAATAGGCTATCAATTACAGGCTGTATTTTTCAGTGATAAGGCATAAAATTGTATGCAAATGCACATGGACAATTGATCATGTAACGTGACAGAGGGGAAATACTAAGGCCAGGCTGGTCCCTAGTTATAACTTATGGTCTAAGTTTAGGTACATCCCGAAAAATTTGTGAAATTAATTTACAGGTACGCAGAGTGCCTTTAAATTCAAGATGGATTCTTTAATGTAAAGTTATTATCCTTTTTATAGGATTATTTATTATGTATGTGTTGTTTTACATGATCTAAGCTTAAGTAGGGATCAAAATGTGTGTTCTCTTCAGAATTACAAATACCTTATTCTTATTTATTTTAGGTACTAAAGTAATGATTTGAATAATAAATGCAGGTTTCGGGTACCTACCCTTTATTATTTTGAGCTTAAGCGTGCAGTGCATACGTAGGTAGGTAGGTACCTACCTAAGTATGCATTTAAATCAAAGATTCAAATGTTACATTTGTTTCTATTCGTCTTATAATCAATCATCATTCAAGATACTTGATGCATAGACGACAAGCTTCTTACAAGCGCGCGAATTAAGAAATGATACGCAGACTTACGGGAGTAGTATATTATATTGTGGGTCGCAGATCGTCCGCCAAGAGTAAGAGGTCTTATAATAGATTACATCGGCTTATATACTAATTAGAAACTACTTTATTGTTAACTAAGCATCGGACGCTGGCCCAGATTAATAGGCAAAGGTACAAAGTGCGTCATAGTGCTTAGGTTTACGTGAACTGGATGTCGGATGCTTGGTCAGTATCCTTAACTCACGCAGCGTCAGATTGATATAAAGATCAAAATTCCGTTTATACCAGGTCAAAGTATAAGGCAGGGGTGGCTAAACTTTTCAAGTAGGCGGTCTACATTGGAACTCTAGAGATACATGGCGGTCTACTTTCAAAAGCTGTGTTTCCGATATTATTTATTCAATCGAAACATTTTCTATTTGGCCGGTGGTTTTTCTGCATTAACATTAAATGCTTGTCTGTAAACCGAGATAAATGTTTCATTCTTATCGCATTCATTCTAGAAAATATAAAGCTACTTTTCCTATACTTCCAAATAAGGACGACAAGATTTTCCGATTCCTATTTAGCTTTCTGGCCAATTCTGATTACCAAATGTAATTAATTTATTGGATACATATACTATCCGACATATTTTGGACGTTACTAAAGTTGTTCTAAGAATAAGTGAGAGGAAGTGTTTCAAATCTCTGTTTCTGTAATGCATAATAGCCTTAAAATGTCGTTGCTATTTTGAATAGAGTATAGTTATGCGACATGCGACAGTTTCAAAAAAACCTTTCAAAAAATTTCGAAAAGGTATCTGACATTGAATATTTCCTCCTCTACCCAGAACAAAACCACACAATAAGATACAGCCCAACTGTTCAGCGAAACTTAATGATTATTCTCGACTAATTATTATTGACTTAAAAATAATTTTTGAGAAGAGGCAGTTTGGAGGCTCAGGCCTCCGATTCTGAGACAGCAGTTTGGAGTCAGAGCATAGTAAGAAATAGAGTCAAAATATTTATTTATTAGCGAATTTTCGAGGTCGCTTCGCTCGCTCAATCTTTTTGTTTTGCAAACAAAACGACACGATTTCGGCATGAGCTGGAAAACGTGTTATAATGCAGCAAAATCTCGAGCTCCCTTCGCTCGTTCCTGCTTCTAAATCGTGTTGCGATGATCACATAATACTGCAGTAAATTCTCGAGCAAGTTCCTCGTTTTTATTAGGTTTAGGTTTTTCTAGTCCCTGTTTTTGTCCGGCTCGAAAAATCGTAGATAGCAATTTCTGGGAAGACCAAGGGGGTATCATGAGAAGGAAAAATTTGGAAGACCTTTATTTCTTGTATCGTCACCTACTCTTGGTGTTACCTGAATTTATGCACAATAAGGAATGTCACACAATTGGGATGTGATAGACTGTCTGTAAAGATATCATTGAATTACAAACATTATCGACCTCGGCTACCTTTACCTTAGTTACACATCAATGTTTCAATTATTTCAACTTCCTGCTATGGTCTTTTCGGTTCGATATGCTTGGTTTGCTAGGATATTGCTAACATTATATTTTTAATTTATTCCACGTAATTGCCCAAGTAAATGTTTTCTTTGATTTACATTATTATTTTGTTCATTTTTATATGATGCTGGTTGTTTACCCGCAACTTCGTCCGCACCAATTATATACTTACCAGATTTTAAGTTTATGCGTGATGCTCGAACAAACAAACAGACACAAAAATCCAAAAATTTGTGAAATGGAGTCAGGAGCACCTAAAAACCGTTTTTTTCTTTAACATATTTAATGTAGAGAGTCTGTACAAAAAAAAACGTGTATGTACTACAGACATACTTCTGTTACAGTTCTGTTTACTTCTGCGACACGTCCCGACGAGGCCGTTGTTTAGGAAATATATTCCCGCTGTATACAAGGTCCAACTTTATATCTGACCGTTTTTAAGAGAATGATTAGACCAACACACTGAACAAACGTTTTTTTTTCGAACACCCCTTTTCGTTGGGAGGCCGAAAACAATGTTTTCTCATAGTTATCTATATTTCTGTTTTTGTGTTACTTTTATCTAGTCTCAGGGTTCGAATGGCTGATTATCATTGATAATCTTGTTGTGGCGGCTGGCATGCCAGCAACACTTCAACCCAGTGGGATCTTTTGTGTTAATCATTGATAATTATAAAATTAATTGGAAAAACAAAGAGCTTGTGCTAGCAATGTCACGTCATGTGCATCCAATCAGGATTAGCGAAAAAAGAAGCTCACAAACACGAAATAATTTTTCTTACTGTTTTCTGTTGTTTTTCTCAAATATTTGTTATTAATTATCGAAACGAAAATGCCGAAGACTTGATAGTGTTTAGTCTCGATACAAGTGCATTAAAGCAAAAACTGAAATTTTATAACTTTTAGTTATTTTCACTCAAAACTAAGAATCAGCTTGGATTATTATCTGATAATTATCTTGAAGAAGATCGATCGATTTATCATGTCTTAGTTTGATGAAGCTTGCATGCGGATAATTTTTGCTTTTATAGAATAGTGCCTTTGACGATGTATGTAGCGAATGCGTTGATAATGATTTTCTGTTTTGACGATTGGCTATTTTTGACTTTGAGCGCAGATATCTCGAGACAGAAGCATAGTTTCTATGGGAGTTTTGTTCCATTGGACAAGACCTATCCAACGACACCCCACCCGATTAAAAAAAAAAAACCTTTTTCCAACCCCTCTCTCGTTGCATGGGAAGAGTCGACTACTAACATTTCTGTTTTTGGGCTACTGTTATCTGTCTTCATGCCAAATTTCGATTCAATAGGTGCAAAAATGAGCGAGTAATTGAGACTGGGCACACAGACAGAATGGACGAAAATATTCCTTGTCGAAAGGGTTTCTTGTTTGACGGAACCCTAAAAACGTCTCTAAATCTCAGATATGTAATGTCAATGAAAATTATAGCGGATGCTGTAGCGCTATCAGTATCAGAAAAAAACTGTTCTGTATCTGAACAAATGTGTCAGCGAATTTTACTTTTGCATTGAAAAGGACCGTGTCCGACACGCTCTTAGCCGGTTTTTTATCTATTCTCGTCTACAATTCTGCCCGCGATCGTCAAAATGTTTCGATCGCTAATGTCAAATCCATACATTCTGTCATTTTCTACTAGCGTCAACGTCAATAGAATGTCACTTTGTCTAGGGGGGCTGATTTGCGTCAGCAATCAAACATACATAACACGTCTAGAAATGTTAAGATGCCGTTAAAAGATTTAAATTGCTTTTAATCTTCCTCCTGTATTTAATGAGGATTTTTTCCACGATCAATACGTAATTCGATTGTTTTTGTCCAAATTTATTATCGAGGTCTCTATTTAGAATGCCATTAGAGTGTTGGCACAACAATGTAATAGTTAAATCAATTAAATAATTGTACCTGACCGTTGGTGACGCACGTGGGACTTTATCGTTTTTAAAAAGGTCCGTTTTATTTCAGATTCCACTTATTCGTTCAGTCTCGGTGGTGACAGGCATTCGTCACTTATTCCAGCGCTAAAACTATTTTTTGGTAAGTAGAATGTACCATAGATTTTTTTAAACATGCACCGAGCCTCCAGTGCTGCCTCAAGCGTTTTTTTTTATCTTATTTCTTAACAATTGACAACATTTCATATTAAGAAAGGTACCAAAATAAGAAAACCATTTGGAGATTATGTGATTCAAAGCTTATATCAAAATTATCAGATTTTTCTATCCATTATTTCTCGAGTTATTTGAAAAATACTGAAAAATATAATTGAGGTTGAATGAGATTTTATTCCTTTGCCTGCTTGGCTTTTCTATTGTATTTGACAGTTTTTATTTTTAATATTATTGCGGCCAAGGTATCTTAGCCATAAATCCTAAGTTTTTCAGAAAATTAAAAATATAAATATCAACCTAAAATAAAATCGGAAAAATACGTATCTCTTATTTTTTAACCTATTTTAATATTTTGATTAAAAACAGGTGAAAACAAATGTAATGTTGTCAATTATACAAAAAAACTAGAATGTCACATTGTATTCAATCAATCAATCATTTTTTTATTTCAAGTAACTTACACGTAGGTTCATTAAAGTTAATCCTTCATTGAATCTCTTGCTAGCTTTTACAACGTCAACAAGATACAAAGTGACAGCAAGAGAGTTAATGGAGGATTAACTTTAATTAACGTACATGCAACTGGCAGAGAGACTCATAATTTTGTTAGTACAAAATAACTATTAGATTTATAAAGACATTTTTAGTTTATACTATTAGTTTTACTTTTAAAGATACTTTAAGGGTTGCGCCTTGACGCAATAGGAAATGACGTTCCTGAGCGACAGAAAAGGATAGTGCGTGAAAAATTCGATTCCGTGCTGCCAGATGACGCTCAACCCTTAGTTGAAATACTATTTACTATAACTTTTAAATTAACAAAATTGTTAAGCAATTTTCTACTTAAATTAAGGCAGCTTACAAGTTATTATGAGGCAGGAAAACCCAAGAGTCCTCTTTGGGTTTTTTCCTGCCATTGATTCAAGAAGTTTGTATAGATATTGTAATATTATTGTTAATCTATAAACATAACGTAGTGTGTATGTTATGGTTAAAAACCGAAGTGCCATTATACCTAATTTTAACCGGCTACAACGAGGTGCAGCCGGTAGGTTAGGTTAGGATTTAGTTATATCCGGCAAAACTAGATGTAACCGCTTCGGCTTTTAGCCGTAACCTATAGGGTCCTTCTTAATATTATGCTGAAACTTTTTAAGCGGATGATTAGACCGTCAAACTGAACAACTTTCGCTATGGCACCAACATCAAATCGCGAAATAAATCAAATGTTCCATATAAAACTGCAAACCTATTCGAGGCCAAATGTATGGGACAGCAGATTTTTTCTCGATGTTGGTCCCATAGAGAAAGTTGTTCAGTTTGATGGTCTGGTCATCCCCTTAAAAAACTGTCAGCATATTAAGAAGGACCCTGTATAAACCAATATACTGTGAATGAAGCATGTGACTACTATGCTCTAAGCTTCTGTTGAATTGTTTTCTTACTTTCGATTTAAAATAGTTCTGAAGAAACATTTTTTTTATTACATTTCTGTTTTTGGGTTACTGATATCTGTCTTCATGCCAAATTTTGATTCAATAGGTGCAAAAATGAGCGAGTTATTGAGGTGCATACAGACAGATATACAGAATTCACGAAAGTACAAGGGTTCCTTGTTTAACTACGGAACCCTAAAAATGGTTTTAATGCATTCCATCACATAGGTAGGTATCCTAAACGGTCCCAATGAATAAGATAAGATAAATATTCTTTATTTGCACACCAAGAATAGAAAAATACAATTTAAAACAAGAATGAGAAGGGTACAAAGGGCGGTCTTATCGCTAAAAGCGATTATTGAATATTGCATATTTTTTGCAAATATTTTCAATGTACATTACAACAACACGCCAAGTTTACAATTTTATTACGTGGATGGGTGTCGTTACAAATTGAACAACCAGCTTGTTTTGATCTGGAAATTCCCACTAAGTAATTATTTTGGTCGTGATATGGTCTTAGGAGCCGGAGGTGCTTAATTGTCTTTTTCGTAAACGTCTTTCGTTGATGACGTCCACGTGACGTAGAAGGACGGCCGGCGCGAGCGCAGCGGCTGGCTGGCTGACCGGCGCTGGCGGTCGTCGCGTCAGTCACTGTCCGCCGCGCCGGTGGACGCTTACACCTGCGCGCAAATCCTTCCAGCACACGCGAAAGTCGACCCGTTTGCTTTTATTTATATTCAATCGGTGTCCTAAGCACATTCCTCTAAAAAGGACACTTTCATCAACTGGCCGTTAGTTACGTCGCTTAGGCATCAATTTTCACGTAAGTTTTATTTATTGTTAATTATACGAATTCTAACAATTTGAAGTAATTTTCGTAAATTAAACATTTTAATTTACCGTTTCTTTGATACACTTAGCTAAGTAGGTACTTTAATTAAATGAATTAATTATTAAGTGACTTGCACTTGTAAATAACTATTAAAGGTGAATACGGTTCGGTGGTCCCATTGTGTACCTAATTATTAATTTGTTATACGTACATTGAACATTCATTGGAATGACTTATCAATTTGGCGTTTGCACACTTGTTTCATAAATAACAAGTCTCTTCCTGCAGTGTTTTTGTTCAGGGCTTGTAAAAACGGTCACGGTTACCTACTTTAGGTTTATAGGTAAATGGGACATTGAAAATACGAGTACGTATTGCAAACCTGTTTAAAAGTTAAGTAAGTTGTAAAACTTTAAAAGTTTTCGAAACAACTGCTTTTACGAAGTAAAAGGAATCTTTGAAGCTGTAAGAATCATTAAAATAACCAACATTATGCATAATAGTGTCAATAAATAGTTGATATTTATTAAGTAGGTACTTTGATTACTAATAGATATTTATTTTTACTTAGTAAGATCTGCTTTGTTATATAAAATGCATTATTGACAATCAGTAGTATTTTATTAGAATATCGGTCACTGAATAAGTTATAATGGAAAATAATACTTATTAGCGCTCTATGCGTACGCTCTTAGAGCCTCTTAACCAAACAAGGCAGAACATACAGAACAAATAGTACATTTGCAATATTCATAACCTTCGTATCTTCTAAGAAAAACGAATATAAAAATGATTTTTTTGTAATCACAACAGTCAGTCAGTCAGTTTTCAGTCTAATCAGACTATAACTGGGCTGCAATTGCGGTAAATATACGGTGATTGAACCGTGACTGGTCTACGTACGAACCATAACTTTTGACACATTTGGTATTGCGCCAATCGCGGTACAGCTCATGACAGCCGTTAGAGCCGTTTTGACAGATCGCTCAGGCTGTCAGTTACATAGAGTTTAGCTTGGTACGGAATTCAGCACAGTTGAATAGTAATTGAATTGCAATGTGATTAGAACTGAAATTGGATAAGAATATAACTTCGATGTTTTAAATTAGCGCAATCTGTCTCCTGGAAGACAGTATTGTTATCAACTAATCAATCACACCTATATGTAAGTAATACTTGACAATTACTTAGCTGATAAATCTTTATCAGCAATGATTCACAGCAATGGCATACCTAGCTATATTTATACTTGTTTTCTTATCTATCACACGTATTATCTGACGGCCCGATAGCACAGTCGGTAGTAGACCTGCCTGCTGTGCCGAGGGTCGCGGGTTCGAATCCCGTGAGGGACAAATATTTGTATGATGAATATGAATATTTGTACTCGAGTCATGGATGTTTGTATCTATATATGTATTCTTTATCGTTGTCTAGTCATCATAATACAAGTCCAGGCTAGATTCTGGTACTTTAAATGTGACTAGATAATTTGTGTGACAATGTCCAAGATATTTATATTTATATTATCTTGATAACGCAAGGCTCTGAATCATTTTCGATTTGATATTCTAAATAGCATTAAATCTCTTATCTCTCTCTGATAATAAACTGTCAATTTAATAGTTCCACATTTCTGGATCATACGGGGTTAAGTTTTATAGCACTTAAAATTACAAGATGTTACAAAAGTAAAAATAAACATTTAAAACTTTTAAGGGGATTGTTTAGACCATCAAACTGAACAACTTTCACTATGGGACCAAAATCGGAATCGTGAAAAAAATTATCAGCTGTCCCATACATTTAGCTCGGGTAGATTTGTAGTTTAGTATGGAACATCCGTTTTTTTTTCGCTATTTCGATATTGGTCCCTTAGTGAATGTTGTTCAGTTTGATGGTCTTGTACAGCATAATTTTTTAATAACTAAAAAAATGTTAAGGGTGTATTCAGACAACGAAACTAAACAACTTTTTCTAAGGAACATGGGTCGAAAAAGAAAAATTATTTAGACCTCCCATAGAAAATCTATCGTCTGATCCGCAATTTTGTATAGAATGTCCAAAAAATTTGTTCGTTTTTCCACCTATGTTCCTGAGGGAAAGTTGTTTAGTTTCATTGTCTGAATAAACCCTTAACAATCTTTTAGTAATTAAAAATAGTGATGTATAAAAAATTGCTTCACGCTTTTCTTGACTGATAAATCTCAAGTATTGTGATGCGCTACTGAACGGTAAAAGGACTCTTAAAAGAGATTGCTTGTAGGAAAATATAACTTGCCTTTAGCAACTCTGAAATCACTAAAACTATCAGCTGGTCCATAAAACAGCGACGTACCTAGAGCGTTAGTCACGTCCGCTATTTGTAGTATTTGCTGATACTTGTTGTAGAAAATGTTTTTCATTTTTATGGCCCACCTCAACACACCGCGTATATCTGCAACCATACTCCAGTAAAAATTCGGTTTGAGATAGCATTAAAGTCACTTTAGTAAATTGTGTTTGAAATAATAGAACCTACTGATATTTTATTACACTGTGTGTGGTTCAGAATATCAAACTGAATAACTTTCAGTATGGAGCCAAGTTCAAAATAGCGAGAAAAAACAGCTTGTTCATACAAAACTGCATTACCAACTCGGTTCAAATGTTTTTTTTTCGCTATTTCGATGTTGGCTCCATAGTGAGAGTTGTTCAGTTTGATGGTCTAAACCACACCCTTAAATGTTTATTTGTATTTTTGTAACACCTTAAATAAGCTGAGGACCCTGATATACCTTAAAGTCGATATAAATGTACAAAGGGCGAGGTTATTTCTGAAGATATTTCTTCCAGCAGACCCGCAAAAAAGACAGTTAATCATCACAAGGCAACAACTTTCCTGAACAAAATCACCAGTTTGCCATTTATTGTTCAATGTTCATACTTAAATTTCATGTTTTTAAAATGTATTAATTATTCAGGACGATGGGCTGATGATGATGAATCAATAATACACAATTATAAATCGGGGATTATTGTGAATTTATGTTTTTTAGGAATTTATCTATTATAGTTATTCCAAATATTCCAAAGCCGTGGTGGTCCAGTGGCGAGTAACCTTGTCTGCCGTGCAGGAGACGATGGTGCAATCCCCGTCCAGACCGACTCGTACCAATGAGTTTTTCGGAATTTATGTACGATTTGTAACACCACTGGCTTTTCGGTGAAGGAAAAAATCGCGAGGAAACCTGCATGCTTCAATTTCGAGGCATGTATTGTACCCACTGTCCATTATGTAGCGACGGGCTCACCCCCCGTCACACTGGACAGAGTTTCGGTACTACTGGTGAAACGTGGATGTTCTGAGGTTTCAGAATATCTCTGACTATCCCCTCGGGGAATATAGTCGTGATCATATATGCTGATGCCAAATAATCACCCTAAGTGCAATAAATGCAACATTAATACCAAAATTCGTAGATTTACTAGACTATAATTGAAGATGTTCTTAACGCTTTGCTTTGTTTTAAAGTAGTTCCATTATTTTAATTAAACTTTTAAAACGTTAATTACCATTGAGAATCAGTCAGTTTTACGGTAAGATGAAGTCTTAAGGCGCAATAGTAGGACGAAATACCTGAGGCATCTTTTATTTTTAATTTTTTGACTAGATTTAAACCATTTACCGAAACCAAAGTCATACCTCAGTATTCTTGGATAGTTTATCTAGTGAAATCATAAATTGAATACACGATTGAAATTACTTCACTCATGCACTTACTTCATGTATTTTAATCATTTTTCTCGTTTTAGAAGAACTTAAAATAGTTGCAGATTTTTGGTAATTATACTCACATATTCACGATTAGTTTATCTAGTGAAATCATAAAAAATATATAAAAAGTACTTTTGTTTCTTCTTTTTAATCGAAAATACGGCACACGCACGCACTTTACGGACTGCTGAGCAATCGAGTTTCTCCTAGAAAATATTCGTCTGAACCTATAGCCCCTTAAGTTTCTTCTATTTTTTAATGAGGTCGATACCAATACGAATCAATTGTTGTCCGTCCATCATCTCTTACATAAGAGCTCGGTGAAGGTTTCGATAGCTTCCAATTGATCATCACTGCATATAGATGACGTTACATAATTACGCATACCATAGGCACAGTCGAGTAACAAATTCCCTATACGCTATGTTAAGGTCGTGTTCTAGTTATTTATTTCCATATAAATGTAATTTGTTACGGTTCCGGTATTCTAATATTAGTAACGATTATAATAGGTAATAATATAAGGTACAATACTCACTAATTGCTTAAGGTGGCTCATTAAGATACAGCGTGATAATAAATTACATCAATCACGGTAAACTGTTTCTAAAGAATCGATTATTGACCAACATTTCATAATGTGTTTTTGAATTCAGTAAATAAATATGAGATTTCTTATATTTTAAAAACTGGAGCGCTTACATTTTAGTATGGTCAGTATGGGTGTTAAAAATATACAAACTCACATAAGTACCTGGGCGACCGTGCTTTACCCAGATAAGTCTTCCAAGTTAATCAAGATTGGTCTCATCCCTGAGAAAATCTATTTTCACAAAAACAAATATTTCCTTAAAAATGTTTTTTTGTGTACAAACTACACTCGCGTGCAACCAAATCGACTCAACCCTTTAACGCGCATACGGGATACCGTTTCTTAAATAAGCCATAGCTGATATTTAAAAAACATACATCATTTTAAAGCTTGGAATCTAAGCTTTAAAAAAAAAACATTAATCATGAAAATCGGTACAGTATTTTTTTTTAAATTGAAATTTGACTATAGGTATAGGAGAAATGATAAATTAAGAAATGAATTGAGGTTAGCCAATCCTTTGAATAAAACAAAAAATTTGAACGAAAACAAGGAAAATTTATTAAATTAATACGGAGTGTTTCCCCGCCTAGCCCTTATAAGCGTTTCTACGCGATTCCTCATTGATCTGATCAATTTTTTTATGTCTTCTTGAGGAAACGCTTCCCACTCCTCTAACAACGCCTCTTTTAGCTCCTGGATGTTCGAAGGAGCTGGATCTCTGGCCCGGACTTTGCGTTTGAGCTGGTCCCATACATGCTCAATCGGATTCATGTCGGGACTGAGCGCTGGCCAGTCCATGGTCCGTAAACCGACTTCGTCGAGGAACTGCCTAGTGACACGTGCAGTGTGACACCGGGCATTATCGTGCATTAACACGAAGTTATCCCCGACAAAGCCTGCATACGGGACCACATGATCAAGTAGGATGTCGGTGATATACCGATCAGCGGTCAGACCGCCTCCTCGGCCTCCCCCAGGCACGAAAACGAGGGCTGTTCTACCCTCTAGGGATATGCCAGCCCACATCATACAGGAACCGCCTACGTATGCGACTGTTTTACGGAAACAGCGCTGTGCAAAGCGCTCTCCCGGACGCCTATAGACCCGGCCTCTCCTGTCACTGCCATGCAGACATACTCTGCACTCGTCAGTGAACAGGACAGGCCGCCATTGGTCGATGCTCCACAGACGGTGCTCCCGTGCAAATTGCAAACGCTCTTGCCAGTGGCCTGCAGTCAATTTTGGGCCTGTGGCAGGCCGTTTTGGGGTCAGGTTCGCTTGCTTTAAACGTCATCTGACTGTCCACTCGCTGACAGCCACCCGTCGGACTCGCCTCAGCTCCTGCTGGACATCAACACCGGTAAGGTGGCGATTCCGCAGTGCAGTAGAGACAATAAAACGATCATCCCTCTCAGACGTGCGCCTTTGCCGGCCAGATCTTGGTCTAAGTGTGAAGGCACCGGTCTCCTGGAACCTTCTGTATACTCTGGACACAGCAGACTGGCTCAAGTGCAGCTGACGAGCGACAGTTCGCTGACTAAGGCCTGGTTGCAATAAAGCCACAATTTAGGCGGCTTCAGTTAGCGTAGTATCCATAATTTTGGATAAACTGTAAGCTTTACAAGTGGAGATGTTATCAGCTCAACTTCAGATAAGCGACCGATAAAAAATTTCAGTCACAGGTGGTTTTATAAGCAATAGCGTCGCGCAACTCGTGAGTTCCACGCGTAGAATGTTTTCCTGTATTTTAATTTAAACCTCAATATAAAAAAAAATACTGTACCGATTTTCATGATTAATGTTTTTTTTTAAAGCTTAGATTCCAAGCTTTGAAATGATGTATGTTTTTTAAATGTCAGAAATGCCTTATTTAAGAAATGTTACCCCGCATGCGCGTTTTAGGGTTGAGTCGATTTGGTTGCACGCGAGTGTAGTTTTCTCAGGAATTAAACTTGATAAGTAAAAAGATTAACTTGAAAAGTAAAACATCTAACTACAAAGTTATTATAATAAGTTCTAGAAAAATTAGCTGAAACTATTTTAAGGGGACGATCAGACCATCAAACTGAACAACTTTCTCTAAAGGACCAATATCGAAAAAAAATCTGCTGCTCTATACAAACCTACTCGACCTAAATGTATGGGACCGCAGATTTTTTTTCGCGATTTCGATATGAGCCCATAGAGAAAGTTATTCAGTTTGATGGTCTGATCATCCCCTTTAAATAGTTTCACATAATTTTGTTAGACCTTAGTATGGGATATGCCCACTATCTCCCTCTTTCAATCCTGGTTACGACATCATCCTTCAACTTACACCGATCCCGACATTTTTAACCACTATTCTCGATTAACATATTCAAGAGTCCTCTTGTAATTGCTGGACCATTTCACTAGTAACAGTGCTATTTATTAATTTATGAAATCTAAAAATTATTGAGAATGTGAGCGTTATTTAAAACGTATTTTTATGAGAACATTAAATAAAATATATTTCATTTAGGCAAATCCCCTTTTCAAGCCTGAAAATCTCTACGTTACAAATCTTTGTTTGTTGATAAACCAATCGGACGAACGTTTAGGAACGCGTAAGGGCAAAACAGACAGACATCGATTTTTATTTCTAGCTTATGTGTGACATTAAACAAGGTCTAAATTATTGTAATGATCTAATGATACAGGAAAACAATGTCAGTATAATTACCTACAGCGGCAATGTTTCTATGTAAAGAATTATTGTTTGTTTTTAACTGGTTATTTTTAAATACCACTACTAAATGATGTTGAACACGGAAATCGTAGTATAGTACCAGATTGTTTTGCTATCCTGACCAAGTATGAATCCAGGCAAGTCCTTAGTAATTTCTACAAAGAATGCTAATTCGGCTTTTCCAAAATATAACACTGAATATGCCATTTGCAATTTAATGCAACTTGATGTAACTTGTTCAAATTGAACAAATTTGAGGATCCTTTTTTGACCTTTTGGGAAATACAGGGTCCTTCTTAATATGCTGACTCTTTTTAAAGGGGATGATCAGACCCTCAAACTGGACAACGTTCTCTATTATGGTCTAATCATCCCCTTAAAAAGTGTCAGCATATTAAGAAGGATCCTATATATTAAAAGAACTATCCACAAATCATTTAATATATCGTCTAAATTAAGTAATTGATACAAAATAAATTCTTGAAAGTGGCCCTCTGGTGCAAAATTGTATGTGGCGTATTCAACGTTTTATTTTGGAAAAGCCGAATTATTTTGCCAGTTCTCGTGGAGTTGGGTAGAAAAAACCGGACGAATTCGGGGTAGCGGAATAAGTATCGTTTCGTTATCGATGACAATGACATACTCAACGCAAATATAATGTAAAAGTTAATTACCGATTAATTAATACTTAAAAAAAACGAAGTTAACAATGACGAAAATTAATAATCGCAACGAGAAGTTTCTGTCGATTTGTTGGTAGTTTTCAAGCCACTTTTGAGTGAACAAATATAAATATTTGTAGGTTAATGACGCTGTTTATATTACCCGATTAACCTTCCAAACTAAAAGAAGTTTGCTGACAAACAGCAGATCCCATTATAAGGTTATGTAAAGTAAACCAGAAGTCAAGTAGGTACCTCCATCTACAAGCGAGCAGCATAAATAACACTTGTGTTGTGTCTCTTTAGTGATGGCCAAACAGTACCTAACATGTATTGACCAACCCTATCCAGATTATAATTAATCTGATCCAATTTTCAGTAGGTACTTGAAGAGTTCGAGAGTTAACTGCAGTATTTTGTCACCAAATTCAATGTCAATTCTGTCTCTTAGTGGATATTTCCAGATCAGATTTACAAACATTGATAAAACCGGTATAGTGGTCAATAAAGTAGTTTCACAATTATTTCTCCGGTAAAGGCACGACGTATTTCGATGCAGAAAGTAACGTAATGTTTGAGAACATTCTGTGGGATGGATATCAGTGGTTGGGTAGTGGGGTGGGCTGCGTACGCGGCGTGGCAGTGGGTCAGTGGTACCGCAGGGCGCGAACGCGGGTGCGTCTCGCCTCTCTGGCGTAACACCCTTACGTAAAACGCGCAGCCTGCTCGCTGCAGTGAAAGTTGTGACTGCTACGGGCTACACTTGAGACGAAAATTGTCATCTGCTTATTCGGTATTCCTGTCATTAAACGTCCTTGAAGACCAGTCTCTAATTTTGTAAAAAATTTTAACTATTTTTTGGGTTTTCATTTCTATGCAGTGACAGTGTTGAGTGCTAGAAACTTCTGTGTGCTCTATTTCGCACTGACGTGATATCAAGGTGTCAAAGAGGTTTGTTAATCTAAATTTAAAGTTCGCCCAAAGCTGTAAAAGTAATTATGATTTGTTTAATTAAGTATGTATTGAGCACGTTGTGATTTCATATTATGTAAAAGTAACGTAATTTTAATACTTAAAAACTGGTTAGTTATTGTTTCAAGTGTTTGTGAGTGCATTCGACTCGAGGCGAGGAGCAGGTCAAGGCCGGGCTCAGCACAATGAGCGGTTGTGCAAAGTGAGCCGCCCGCGCCCGCGCCGCTGCGCTGCAGTATGCAGCCAACACGCTCCGTCACGTCCCATCATCTCGTTGCACTCAGACACTACCGCATCGAACAAGTTGAACTCACAATTTGACTATTCCAGTCATTATAGGTCACTACCCGGCAAACAACTTGATCAATGGAGCGGAGGCGAGGAATGTGTGCAGTAGCGTTTTTGCCTACAAATTTCGTTTTGCACAAGTCAAGGTTTTTGCCAAGTGGTTTGCCGGCTATTATCATTGTTAATTACCGTCACCTAACCTTGTTAAATATTCTATTTGATGATTGTTCGGACACGTTGAACACACATTTGTATTATTCCAGTAATTATAGATACATTACCCGGCAACAAGTTGACTAAAGGGGCGAAGGGTGATCGCAGTAGCGTTTACGCCTACAAATTTCGTTCTGCACAAGTCAAGGGCTTTGCCATCTATGGTGCTTTGTTAATTACTGTCACCTAACCTAACCTTGTTAAATATTATATTAGATGATTGTTCGGACACGTTGATTATTCCAGTCATTATAGGTACACTACCCGGCAACAAGTTGACTAAAGGGGTGAGGGGTATTCACAGTAGCGTTTATGCCTTCAAATTTCGTTCTGCACAAGTCAAGGGTTTTGCCAAGTTTTTTACCGGCTATGATGCAGTGTTAATTACTGTCACCTAACCTTGTTAAATATTCAACTTGATGATGGTTATTATAAACAGCGTCATTAGATCCTTGCGGTTCTGTATTATTTTCTGTATTCATGACCGCTACAGGACCTCCGCCTCGATTCTTGCTCGCCTATTACCTACCTAGTGTCAACAATGTTTATTGTTTCCTTACGGTTAAATAGTCAAACGGTTGTTATGAAATTATAAATTCGAAGAACGTGACAATAGCGCGAAAGTTAGCTCCTACGTGAGTTTTAGTAACATACGTGTTAACGTCATTTCCGATGTAATTTGCAGTATTAGAAGAGATAATAGGCAATAATATAGACCTTTATTACTGTATATTATCAACTTATCGCAGACCATTTGATAAGCAGTTACGATAGATGACCGTGACCATTACCAGCATCTAGATCGATATTGTCTCTGAATCGGATCAATGGTTATGGCTGATCGTCAGGTATCGGTCTACCTTTCCCCTGTCCAAGCCTTGCAGTGTTATGTGACGCAAACTGTTGGAATTCTAGCTATATTAGTCACTCTTTCGGTATATGAATTCTGTAAATGGCCAAGTTTTTAAGGACAACTAACGCAATGTGTTAAGTTAACGTGTTGGAACTTCCGCCACGATTGTGTCCACTCGGCCGTATTACGTACCTCCGTGCTATTTGTGATACAAATGTACGGTAATATTCATCATATAGCGCAAGATCAACAACACGCCGATGCTATTTCCCTATTCCGCGTCCGCGAATTATTTTTTTGTGTTTGTTCGCTATACGTCATAATATCACTTATAAACATGCCTTAATATTCCTTATTTTAATAAAATTATCATGTTTTTGAAGTTTTCCACGGCTAAGTGTTAATAAATTGTGATATCGCCGCGTAATTTGACTTTAGTGGTCTTTGTTTGCAACCCGGTACTATTTTATTTAATTATGGTCAGTTTGTGATATTGAATCGTTTGGAGTTTCACGTCCGATGCTCGCTTGTCTACTTCAGAAAGTGCCTATTCAATTTAGTATGGAATAATCGGTTTAAGTCAAATTAAGAGAACATCGGATATAGTGTGATCGTATTTTTTATATACAGTGGTATAATAGAAAAGATGCGTCGTCTTCATGTTCGTCACGTTTCAATGTAATTAACTTTTTAGAGACGCCATTTTACCATCATCATCATCGCCACTAGGTCACCGGCCTACCCTCATGGTCAAGGTTGACGAGGATTAGCCAACCTCGCTTGCTCAATTCATATTGCTAGACTTCAAATACCTACGTATTCGTATCAACATGATAAAATTAATGACCAAGAAACCTACATTTTAGATTAATTTATTTTTATTAAGAACACCAACTATATTAAATGTTGAGGGACAACATTTGACATTGGCAACGACATTGAAATATTTTTATTGATCGTATTTGATGTCGAAGTACACACAAAAGGTAAACCACATTAGATTCAAAATCCGCAGGCTAATGTTTAAGGGTATATTACCGTTGGCGCGCTCCATACAAACGAAGTATCGTTATATTATCAATATTAATTAATTAAAGTCAATGAAATTTTTCAGAAACAATCTAGAAACTAATATCTATGCTTGTATGTTGTCAGATTTTCGTTAAAATGTATAGTTTTAAAGTTACAGCTCCTCACCATACAAATCTTAAATTAATCCTAGCATTGAAACTGTATACCTATTTGGACGAAAATCGGTCAACATACAAGCATAGAGATTTGTTTCTATACAATTTAATTGACATTAATTGGTTAGTATTGAAAATATAACCAGACTGCGTTTGTTTGCAGTGCGCATTAGCTCGTTTGAAATAAACTTCTCTAAATAAAATAACGACATCGAATAGAAAATGTCGTGGAGAAGAATAGCAGCGAAAATTAACATAAATTTTTTTTTTATTTCACACGAGTGAAAAGAGATAACTGTATATATTGGTACAGTGTAATGCGATAGTAGATAAATTTGTTATATTTAATTGAATTAAGTATAATTAAATGATTTAAAGTCACTGCGGTTAACGTCTTTATTTATTTATTTCTATAAAAGGTTATGTTAATGTTAATGAGGTTAACGTTTGCTTTCAACGAACCTTTGTTTTGTACTTAAATAACTTATGCGTTTGTATTTATTATCTTGTATCGGGTTTGATAAAACTGCATGTTCGATAATTTGTTTAAACACCACTAGTTTTTAATTACTTTCGTAACTTAATAATAATAATAAATAATAAATATCTTTTACATTGTCAAATTATCTAGTCATATTTAAAGTACCAGAATCTAGCCTGGACTTGTATTATGATGACTAGACAACGATATAGAATACATATATAGATACAAACATCCATGACTCGGGTACTAATATTCATATTCATCATACAAATATTTGTCCCTTACGGGATTCGAACCCGCGACCCTCGGCACCCTAAGTCGGTGCTAAAACAGTTTTGAATAGAAATTATTAACTTTATGTGTACTTTAAGTCATCACATTCTTTTTTAAGTGTACACACGATAACTATTAAATAATTTATGATCAATTCTTATCATTGACACGCAAACATGTTCTATGTACCCACAATATTTCGTCCAAATAGTTGTAAATTTTCTACTTTGACTACTTATATGTGGACTGGTTAAGCGTGTAATTCTACTAACAAACATTTCTGCCACTTTTTGCGGGGGGCGAGGTAATATGAAATCGATTTTATTCCCCATAACTTTAGATTCTAATTTTGAATGTTAAAAATCATGAAAATTAGTCTCGTGTGAACCCCAAACGTTCTAAGTTCGAAGTTATTATTTCGCAATTATAGGCTGTCTCGTTTAGTGATAAGGTGTAAAATTGAATGTAAATGCACAAGAACAATTGTGCTTATACCGTGGCAGAGGGGAAATGCTACCGCAAGGCTAGTCCTTATAATAATTAGTCAAAGATTTTCTATAATGTTGTGTTTGTTTGTTTCAGATTAATTAGTTGGCTGTAAGACATATCCAAAGATGGCAAGCATAGTGAATTGGTACAGGGACCTTATAGATAACAGGGGTGGTAAGTACCTATTATTAATCCTACTAATATTATATACGCAAAAGTTTGTAAGTATGGATGGATGTTTGTTACTCTTTCACGTAAAAACTACTTAACGGATTTTAATGAAATTTGGCACACAGATAGAATATGATCTGAATTAACCCATAGGATACTTTTTAACGCAGACGGAGTCGCGGGCAACAGCTAGTTTATAATAAAGAGATCATCATTTTGTCGATTTAAAAAACTATTATCAGAACTAGAAAATGAAATAATAGTTTTACAACTTTGGATTTTATTCCATTACTTTAGATTCTAAAATTGATTGTTAGAATTCTAAAGTCTCGTGTGAACCCCAAAACTCGACTAGTTTAAAGTTCCGCAATTATAGGCTGTCTCGTTTAGTGATAAGATATAAAATTGTAAGCAAATGCACATGATCAATTGATCTTGTAACGTGGCAGAGGGGAAATGATACCGCAAGGCTGGTCCCTAGTTATACAGGGTGTAAGGAAAAGTATCATTAACCTTTTAACCACATACTCTACCCATCAAACTGAACAACTTTTAATATGGAAGCAAACCAGTCAGAGCAAAAAATAAATCTGCTGTTCCATACTAAAGTGCAATACCTACTCGACTAAAATGTATGAGACAGCAGACATTTTTTTTGTTCTGACATGTTTGCTCCCATAGTAAAAGTTGTTCAGTTTTATGGATAGAGTATGTGGTTAAAAGATTAATGATACTTTTCCTTACAATCTGTATTGTTATATTTCCTCTACCCTAAGGTTGTCTGGAAGAAATCGCTTTTTAGATAAGACCGCCTTATTTGTACCATAATCGGTTTTGTTTCCTATTGTGCATTGTATTTTGTTTGGTGTAAATAAAGTATATTTCATTCATTCATTCATTCATTCTAAGGTCTTTACATATTTGAAATACATTTGCTTGATAAAAACTGTAACTGTGAGATTCCGTCGTCTTAACAGCAGGCTGGTAAAGTGTAAGCCGCAAGAGTTTGCTCAACTCATTACATAAGCATGGAACGTTCCACGCTCCGCGGCCGAAGGATCTGCCGCAATACAACCGGCATCGGCGCCCGCGCCGTTATCTCAATTGCACCAACACCGGCTCCGACCACCTTCTGACGTGACGCACCAAACCACACCTCACTTACTATCTAAATTACCTGTAGGGCTGGTATGCCACGCACGACACGAAAAAACGAGAAATCCCTCATGCTCGCTCGAATTTTGCACACGGAAAGTAACAACAAGAGGCATGTCTTAATTTTTAGGGTTCCGTAGTCAACAACGCTTCCTTATAGTTTCGCCATGTCCGTCCGTCTTAGCGGTTCTCGCGGCTTTGCTCAGAGACGCTTAGTACTAGAAAGCTGTAATTTGACATAACACTGTATTTTTTATATTTATCACGCCGACAAAGTGGTACTCGTAAAATAATATCTTGAAAAATATTTTTTATGGGTACCGCCCCGACACGAGAAAAGTTGGGATACAATTTTTTTTCTTGTCTTTGGGTTTTGGGTTAAAATTAGATAGGTCTTTCAAAAATATTGTGGGTGTGGGAAATTCATTTTTCAATTTAGGGATCCGTTACCGAAATATTTAGCTTTAAAGTGTAAATGTATAAAGGTTAAAAGGAACGAAGTTAAAAGGAAAACAATCACCGCTAAGTAGGCTTTACAAGTTAACGAGTAATAGTCGACCAAATTGTAAAATTTACTTTTTAGAATTTATTTGCCGTTAAACCGTAGTATAAAACAAAAAGTCCCCTTCTAAGTCCGTATATTGTGATGGGCAAGTACGGAACCCTACCCTGCGCGTGGCCCGACACGCACTTGGTCGGTTTTTTTGTTGTTTTCTCGGGGAAGGCCACTGTTTACTTTGTTCTAAGATGCATATGCTAGGCTCCTCGTACTTTGCTTTGAATAATCTAAACTAAACTTAAAAGATGACGTCTCTCGAAACACAAGCAGGGTAATTTTATATTTATTGTAAAAGATGATCTACCTAACCACTTGAATATGTAAAACAGAAGGAAAATATCATCATGTCCAATATTTACAAGCGTCACACTTACTGAACATAATGATTCTGCTAACGTACTTATATCGTACGAGTTATGGTAAAGGAAGAACCTTTGTTGAAAATGCACCGCAACCGCAGAGAGAAAGAATAATTTGGTATGTCAAGTTTTTTTTGGAGGGCTAAATAGAAAACCATTTCGAGATAATTGTCTCATAATAATATTTTCTAAGTCAGAGATTTTAAAATGAAAGGATTAGAAATATTTTAAATAAAATAACGTCCTTTTTCGGTACGTCCAGTGACGTCACTGGAAAACCTGTGAACTCCTTTGTAAACTTAAAATAACTGGCCGTTACGAAAAAAATACCTTCACAATGTCAGAATTTGACATTTAATGTTGCCGTTTCTGTTTCCAGCATAGAGTCAGAAAGAGAAAGACATTTTTATTTTTTTAATAAAGCAGTAATTTTTCTCCTTGGAATTCGAATTATTTTCTCTCTACCATTTTTGCATTTAGAGAATTGTCTTCTATCCGTAAAAAATATAAAATGAAGACCAAAAAAAACTTGACAGAACGAATTCTTGGCAAAAATGAGACTATGATTGTATCAAACACTCGTGTTTTTCACCGACAAGAACGTTGCTCTAAAATTCATGCAAGCTAGAAGTTTATAATGTAAATAACATTGTTGCAATAAGTTTTCGTTTAGTTAGTATAAAGTGCAATTGTTGTTCATTGTGAATCTAAAACAAAATCCTAAAAGCGCATTGCTGTACCTATTAAGGTACAGTCAACATCAAAAGGAAATGACTAATTTTTCAAAATGATTATCTGATATTATACAACGTGTTAATGAATTAACGCAAAACTAGAAAGCAGGTTGTTTAGAATCGAGAGCAGTATCAAATTATAATGGTTTTAACACAGGTAATTTTTTTTTTTTTTTTTCAAAATATTAAATAATTTGTAAAATTATAATTTACCGAACTCTATCTCAACCCACCGCTCGAGCACTCTCATCCTACTTACTATTAAAACAACATTCTTAAAATGTATCCATGAGCACGTTAGCGATTTCCTTCATTGCTGAAAAGATAACAAATCATTTTTGGCTGAAAACTTAAAATGTGAAATAACTTTAAATTTTAACTCAAAATAATGAATTTATTGTTTCAATCTAATTATTTTGTTATAAATCAGTTGGGGTGTATGAGGTTTTGCGCTTATTCATTAACACGTTGCATATGTGCCAGTGGGTAATTTTATTGTTAGCTTTAAATGAATAACTTTTAAATATATATTTGTTTAAGATTAGTTTCAGTTTTAATTTTGCTAAAGCTCATTGACTTTTGCTGTTGACTGGACGTTTTAATTTGTTTTAGTTGTTAGACACCGCAAGCACATGTATTTAAAGAATTTAAACTAATTAATATACACTGTGAAATGTCAATGTGTACGATTCTTAGAAGCATTGTGCTGGTTTGTAGATATGATAAATAAAATAAACAGTAATATCTTTCAGTTGTTCCATATTTATACAATAATACTAGCTTTTCCTCACGACTTTAAAAAAGTGTCTAGTTAATTCAGAAAAAATTCCGTGTTCAAAATTTTTGCTAAATTTGTTAAGCCGTTTATGCGAGATTGAGCCACAAAAATGTATTTAATTGTCTAAGTTACAAAACTGAATACTTTTGTTTTTAGACCCCCGAGTGAAGGACTGGGCGATGATGTCGTCACCCTGGCCTACCCTGGTGGCGTGCGTCTGCTATGCGGTCTGTGCCCGGGAGATCGGCCCCCGGCTGATGGCGAACCGCAAGCCCTTCGAACTTCGGAACGTGCTCGTCGTCTATAACCTCGCACAGACTGTCTTTAGCGCCTGGATATTCTATGAGGTAAGCTAAATGTCCGTGAGATGTAAAGCACCGAGGGTTCCGTACCATACACCACACCACACAAAACATTATTAAATGAGAAAAAAGTTTGGTTTTCTCCGTGACCTTTAGCGCAAGACCGACTCACACTTGGCCGGTTTTTATTATTTGTTGTTATACTGTAGAGTTTGCTTTACAGGGTGTTAGGGTAAACAGTTGCATTACTTTAAGGGGTGATTGTACCCATGATACTGAACAACTTTCCCTAAGAAGAAACCTATAGGAAATTCGCAAAAAAACATTGAACTTTTTAGTAAACAAAATATCTTCAGTTTAGAAATTATTAGGGTTGAACTGTATTTGTGTCTAAGCTAGGATTCATTATTATGATACTAGAGTATAAGTTAAATAATAGATAAATAAAAACTAGACTCTATTGTATCTCAGTTCTTCGATATGACATGATAATAAAACCATGACAAAAACATTAATCTGTTTGTTAGTTTCACAATACATCTGCCTATTGTTTTACTATCATCTAGTGTCGCATTGAATAACATTTCAAATAATTACTGCATTTCATTAGATTCTAATTATAACCAACAAGCTTTTACCCGCGACTTCGTTCGCGTATCGAAATAAATATAGCCTCAGGAATAGTGTAACTTTCTATTAGTGAAAGAATTTTAACAATAAGTTCAGATTTTACCACCTTTTCATACAAATTTTCGATTTGCAGACTGCATTTAGTATGGAAAGCCCAAAATTTTGTTTACGAATTTCCTATATGTTTCTTAGGGACAGTTGTGCAGTATCATGGGTACAACCACCCCTTAAAGTAATGCAACTATTTACCCTAACACCCTGTACAAAGAGGTAAAATTGGCTTGTTTTAAAATTATTATTAACTAGCGACCCGTCCCGGCTTCGCACGGTTTAACACAAGACAAACCTTCCTCGTGAATCAGTCTGGCTATTATTGAAAACCATATCAAAATCTCTACAATAGTTTAATGGTACCTCCACACGGTCGCGCGATCTCAAGCGAGCACGCTATAGGTACAATCGACCAGTTTGAATGATGATTGATGACCCATCGTATAACCATAGTGTAATTAAACTAGTGGTTACGCTCGGCGCGGTCGCGACAGGCCAAACGTGCGCGGTGAACGGGGGCCGGTACGTGCCAGTACCGACTTACAAGCGCGCGCGGTACCGACTTTGCCGGTGTCCCGTCCCCCGCACACCGCAAGAGCATAGACCCGCAGCGACGGCTGAACACATCCACTATTATTATAATTATGCTTAGATGATTTACCACTAGATTAAGCCATAACGTAGCCGCACATGGAACAGCAATAGTTTGACTTTAGCATACTAAAAGACTATTTGTTTGGAAACTATTCTATGACATATGACATCTTGACAAACATAAAAACCGGCCACGATGACCGAAACAAAAAATAATGTTTTGTCTTTTTTGTTTAGATAAGGTTGCATAACTGGCTATCTCACTCTCGATTCCTTGGCTCCATCTTTTAGCGTAAGCGAATAGTTTTAAATCTATGTAATTAAACTATGGTAAAACCTTGTCACGATTGCGTATATTAATGTCATTAAGCTTCTGTTAAACGTGACAACAAATAGTTTGCTGTGAAAAGGTTCTACGGTGGTTCATGATTCAAATTGGTCGATGGTACATCAACTCGTCTATAAAGTAAACTAGTACCTATAAACCGGCCAAGAGCGTGTCGGACTCGCCCATTTTACTTTGGTTACTTAGGTTCTGTAGAAGTATTAGTTCTAAGTAAGATGTAGTCTGTTTGTTTGTGCGCGAAAACTACTGAACCAATTTTGATGAAACTTTTTTTGTTTGGAAGCATATGTTCTGACTTAAAATCTGGTATATACAATGGAATGGAACAAAAGATTAATCTCACTTGCCTTCCTGTTTAATGTAGATTACTCATAACATAAGTTACACGAAACGCAGCGAAGTGACTGTCATTGCTGTCCAACTTGTTTAAATAATTACAGCAGCATAATGCAAGTACAAAAAACTCCATAGCATGCAATTAGGCGCTAAATGCGTCACAGAACAGGTTTTAGACATACCAGATTATTAGAAAAACCCCTGTAATATGCGTTACGAATATGCAGAAGCAAATTGTACATTCATATATAGGGTCCTTCCTAATATTATGACACTTTTTTAAGGGGATGATTAGACGTCAAACTGAACAACTTTCTCTATGGCACCAACATCGAAATTGCGAAAAATAAATCAGCTGTTCCATACAAAACAACAAACCTACTTGAGCCAAATGTATGGGACGGCAGATTTTTATTTCGCAATTTCGATGTTGGTGCCATAGAGAAAGTTGTTCAGTTTGATGGTCTGATCATCCCCAAAAAAGTGTCAGCATATTAAGAAGGACCTTGTGTACAGACTGATGGTGATGATGTTACCTTCACAGAAAATGGCGCGTAAAATTGTGCTTTTCGAGTCTTCACTTTGCGCGCGCTAGTAACATAATCTGCTTTTTTAGTATAATATCATTGGTCCCAAGTAAATAAATCGCAATGCAAATATGATCAATGTCACGGCCGCGGCCGCTAAAATTGCCTTGCCACGTTCATGAATTCGGTTAAAAATAAACAAGGTAAATAACAAATAATGAATATCCTCGGATTCCACTTAAAATATTTAATCATCGTAAAGTGGATAAGTTGAACATCTTAAGGTAAATTGCATTCCAAATGATAAGGACATAATTGTTTGTACTAATCGTCTTTGTCATCTTATTATTATTTAGAAAGGCCGGACCGGATAGGATGCTAGCACATGAGTAAATACCCTATACAGGGTGAAATTGATATCATTAGCATCCATTTAAACTAAGAGTCTACGACTCTACTCATCAAACTGAACAACTTTTACTATGGGAGCAAGCCAATCGGAGCAACAAAATTCGCTGTTCCATACTAAACTGCAATGCCTACTCGACTCAAATGTATGCAACAGCTGATTTTATTTTGACTCCGATCGGTTTGCTTCCTAAAATCTCTGAAAGAGGCCCAAGACAAGCGAAGAGGATGTCGAAGAGGAAGATAATGTGATATACAATGTGTAAACATAATTTATGTAATCTTTAGCAATAAAGGATATTCTAATTCTAAAGAAAATTTTAGTGATATGTAAAGAAATGTCAAACGATGATTAGATTCAGACAAAGGAAATGCATCCCATTCTATCGCGAAATAACTCGAGAAATTATATAGTTAATCTGTTTTTTTTTTAATTCGAGTTTTAGAACATAATCTCCATATGCTTTTCTAATTTTGGTACCTTTGATATGAAATGTCCATTATTAGTTTTGAATTATTTATGAGAGAGTTTCTTCTCTGCAACTTGTTTATACTATATTTTTGTCCACAGTACCTGATGAGCGGATGGTGGGGCCACTACGACTTCAGATGTCAACTCGTCGATTATTCTCGGAGCCCGATGGCGATGAGGGTACGTTTAAAAAATAACGTTAAAATTCAAAAATCTATCATGCAGCATGACCGCAAGTGATTGTCGAATCAATGACCATTTCATAGCGGTCCCCTACGCATATATTGACCTTAAATATCTTAAAGAGAGTTAAAAAGTGAAACAAACATTTGTTTACATCAAAAATAATAGGTGACCGAATTATTTATAATTTTTTAAATGTCTGTTTTTAGCGTAAGGGGTTTTTTAAATTTGTAATTTTTATACTGCATGCTCGAAATTGGAGCATATGCTCACGACTATATTCCCCAAGGAATAGGGTAGTCAGAGATATTCTGAAAACTCAGAATATCCACGTTTCACCGTAGTGCCGAATCTCTGTCCAGTGTGACGGGGGGTGAGCCCGTCGCTACATAATGGACAGTGGGTACAATACATGCCTCGAAATTGAAGCATGCAGGTTTCCTCACGATGTTTTCCTTCACCGAAAAGCCAGTGGTGTTACAAATCGTACATAAATTCCGAAAAACTCATTGATACGAGTCGGCCTGGACGGGGATCGAACCATCGCCTCCTGCACGGCAGGCAAGGTTACTCGCCACTGGACCACCACGGCAAATTTTTGTACTTGTTTTGTATAATGATGTAATGTCGTACTCAGATGGCGAACACGTGCTGGTGGTATTACTTCAGCAAGTTCACGGAGTTCGCGGACACTCTGTTCTTTGTCCTCCGGAAGAAGAACGAGCAGATGTCCACTCTGCACATCATTCACCACGGCATCATGCCGATGTCCGTCTGGTTCGGCCTTAAATTTGCACCAGGTTAGTACCCACCTTAACATTAAGGCCGGATTCGACCAAACTTTAATTTATCCAAGAGTAACTATACAGGGTGTAAAAAAACACCCTAGTAATACTTAACACTTTGGCTGCTGACGACCTACGAGGTAGGTCAGCACAAATGGGCCGCAGTGCGCACGACTCGCCCGGTGAGTCAGCATTGTATCGCATTCCAGTGTAAGCACTGTGCAAGTATCATTGTTTTGAACTTAGCAGCGGAACTGTTAAGGGGGTTGTTCAGACCATCAAACTGAACAACTTTTACTATGAATGCAAAAAAAAATTGCTGTGCCATACTAAACTGCAGTTTCGACTCGATTCAAATGTAGGGGAGAGCAGATTTTTATTTCGCAATTTCGAATTTGGCTCCATAGTGAAAGTTGTTCAGTTTGATGGTCTGAAGCACCCCCTTAAGTATTACTAGGGGGTTTTGTTACACCCTCTACAAGGAATGATACCTAAAGGAGGTCATTGTGTCCGTACTTATTGCAATGTGAGGTTATACATTTTAATTAGGTTAGGTTAAATGTGAGGTTATACATTTTTAATTTGTAAGGTTAAAACGTCAATTGTGGTATTAAAATCAAATCAACACAAATGACATGACAAGGACGGACTTAATAAGAGACACGTGTTTTTCCGATTCCATTTTTGATAGATTTTTCAATTTAATTTTGAATCATTAAACAGCCAATTCTGATGGCTAAAACATCAGTCAAATAGAAAAGGCAGCCAGGCAAAGGAATCCATCCCATACAGCGTAGCTTTCAATTTTTCAATTCCCGAAATAATTGATAGAAAAATCAGAAACATTTTAATCACATAATCTTCAAATGCTTTTCGAATTTTAGTACCTTTCATTGTATAAATTTTGTCCATTCAGAAATTATTGTCGACTTAGCGTACCATAAAAAACGTGAGAATACCATTACAGATAATTTACACACATGTTAATTTATACAGTAACTTTTAATAATATTCTGGCTACCCTTGGCACTGAAGTTGGTTTTAGGCAACTGGTATTTTTCGCTACTAAAAAACTAATTAAATACAGAACCTTAGATAAAGTATATGCCTAGATTGAGCCTCACGCTTCTACCGTATGAGTATAAAGCAAAAGGGGCCAACTTTCTAAGGTTGGTGTGCGTGAGGCGTCATACAAATTATTTCTGTGTGCGTGTGTAGCGATAGGGTTTAAAGGCCAATGCTGGTTGCAATTTTTTTACTACCCGTACAGTAGAATCACTTCGAAGACAAATTTAAATAAAAAACGACTCTATCTGCACGGCAATAAGGTGGAAAGTTATTCGCACCCGTCCTATCTATCATACAAATCGCGAATAACCTACCAACTGTCACAACGGCGCGCGTGCAAACAAAAATGAACCGAGTCACTAGACACGAAAGCTTCCTTTACATAGTCTCCTTCTTTCATTCTTTCACGTGCTGGCAGCGTGACATGGCTTGGTTTTTCGACTCTCGCAAAATGGTGGCAAGTCTAATGAGATTTGACCAAGAAGATTACACGGTATACCTAACCTATTGCGATTCACCCCTTGGTGGGAATCGGCCGTCAAGCGTACCTGACCTGTGGAGTGAGACAGGCAGACATATAAATTATCAAAGTACAGATCAAGTTTTTTCAAATATTAAAAAAAGCGCAGGTTGAGGTCATGGGAAATAGGAAAAAAATTAAAACAAAGCAAGAAGCTGTTCACATCGAACGATAAGTGTGAATTGTTTCTAAAACATGCGAACAGATTAATTTTTCGCCTAAAATGTTGATGTTGGTGACTTCATACAGACAATATAAATCAATTAGCACTAACTTAGTACCTAGTTGTTTGTTTTATTATCGAAGCGACATCCGCAATGCGCAGATAACGTATGAATAGATAATCAAACGATCAAATATTTGTTAAGGTGCCTTTTGTTAACTCTTAATATATTCATATAAAATGTAAGTGGCAATATTCTTGGAAGTAATGAGAGAGAATATTGATTTTACTTATTGTACAGAAGTGCGAAATCAAAGGAATCTGTTAACACAAGCTATTTGAAAGGCTAATAGTTAAATTTTGTGTATTAAAACCACTCATATCTTATATTCAGGTGTAAGGAAATGTATCATTAACCTTTAAACCACATACTCAAAAAACCACATCAGATTGAACAACTTTTACTATGCGAGCAAACGAGTCAGAACAACAAAAATCTGCTGTACCATACGTTTGAGTCGAGTAGGCATTGCAGTTAAGCTATTCATCAAACTGAACAACTTTTACTATGGGACCAACTTTGAAATTGTGAAAAAAATTCAGCTCAAAATGTATGAAATAGCTGATATTTATTCGAGATTTCAATGTTGACTCCTGAACGTTGTTCAGTTTGATTTTATGAAGCATGCAAGCATTTTTGTTTGATATGTAACGCATTTAATTTTACATCCTGTATTGGGAACAAGCCGATTTCAGATTGAAAGTAAAAACTGCTCTCGATCTTCTTTGTTTTCACCCTTTATCTCTAAAAAAGATAGATCTCCCTCTTCTACAAAAAAGAAACCAAAACAAAGCTTTCCAAACCCTAGCTCTTACATGAACAAAATATAAGTTTTTGTGTATCTTAGAACAATAGACCACACACTTATGCAATATATTGTTTTATTCCACAGGTGGTCACAGCTCCTTCTTTGCCCTGCTGAATACCTTCGTCCATATAGTTATGTATTTCTACTACATGGTATCCGCGATGGGACCCAAGTACCAGAAATACATCTGGTGGAAGAAATACCTTACCGCCTTCCAAATGGTACGTTACCCTTATCTAAATTTATGTTATAGCCCAAGATCCGACCGTAAATTTATGCACCTATTTGTTTAGTGAACGAAATGTGATATAAGTGAACGTTTATACAGGGGTTCACAAAACGCCGCAGGGTTGCCTAGAAAAATCTTGCCGCAAGTACCTTTACCATGATGATGAATGGTACCATTTATGGTACCATTTTTTCCTCCGATCTGTATGGAAAGTAAATGAGATGACATCTTAAGGAGACCTATCTAAAGAATTGTAAAAACTAGGGTACCATTTTTTCCACCGGTCTGTTTGGGAAGTAATATAGGTGCCATCTGAAGGAGACCGATGTAAAGAACTGGAAAAATTAGGGTTGCCACCTCTCAGTCTGCCACAACTTCGCAACTCTAGGGTTAAAAATTACTTATTTGAACCTGGCAACCGTAGAGCTGCGGCAGATTGAGAGGTGGCAACCCAAATTTTTCCAGTTCTTTACATCGGTCTCCTTCAGATGGCACCTATATTACTTCCCAAACAGAACGGTGGAAAAAATGGTAAAGGTACTTGCGGCAAGATTTTGCTATGCAACCCTGCAGCGTTGTATGATCCCTGTGTAAACTTACACTTAAATCACATTTCGTTCACCAAACAAATAGGTGTATAATTTTGCGGTTGGATCTTGATATATTATGCAATGTGTCCTAATACATTAAGATTAAAAAAGAAACTTTTATCATTCGTTGGCTGGGCCATTGCCCTTTATAAGGCAAAACCCAGTAATAACATGAGCTATAAATATCGAACTGGTAACGAAAGAACACATTAGAAGGGTTCAGGTAGGCGCAGCAGCCTCGTGCATCACAAGGGAAATACCGCTTACCTCACTAAAAATAAATTACAATCAGATTTGCCAACTGCGGTCTTTGGTATTAAGGCACATAATACCATTGACTTAACAACACTTGGACACAGGGTCTGGTACAAAATTCTCGATAAAAGTGTCCCGAACTAACCTATACAGGGTGTAAGTAGCATTAACCTTTAAACCACATACTCTACCCATCAAACTGAACAACTTTTACTATAGGAGCAAATATGTCAGAACAAAAAAAACTGCTGTTCATACGTTTGAGTCGAGTAGGCATTGCAGTTTAGTGTGGAACAGCTGATTTTTGTTGTTCTGACAGGTTTGCTCCCATAGAGTAAAAGTTGTTTAGTTTGATGGGTAGAGTATGTGGTTTAAAGGTTAATGATACTTTTCCTTACACCCTGTATAAAATGTGAGTATGCAACAAACTAAAACATTTCAATTGAAATCGTATGCAGCTAGTTTCATGGCTTAATTTGCTTGAACCCATTTAAAACCATATTTTGCTTCGACTGCAGACGTAGTGGCTGAAGCGATGATATTTAATCCGACCAATATGTAATGACTACTAAAAGACTGGCGCACAATTGTTACTCTGTTTGCATTTTGCTACGCGTTTGGTTCGGACACGAGCGCAGACCCAACGTCCACAGTTTAGTAAGCATATGCTCACGAATATATTCCCCGAGAGGGTATTTAGAGATATTCTGAAACCTTAAAACATTCGCGTTTCACTGGTAGTACCCAAACTCGTAATTGACAGTGGATACATGCCTCGAGATTGAGGCATGCAGGTTTCCTCACGATGTTTTCCTTCACCGAAATGCCAGTGGTGTTACAAATCGTATATAAATTCCGAAATCATTGGTACGAGTCGGCCTGGATGGGGATCGTACCATAGCGTACTGCACGGCAGGTTACTCGCCCCTGGACCACTATAGCTTTTAATAATGCCTAAAACCGTAAGATAAAAAAAAATGTTTAAGCTTATTCTTGAATACATTGTCGGTCGTTGGCTGGGCCGTTGCACTTTATAAGGCAAAACTCACTAATAACATGGGCTATAAATATCGAACTGGTAACGGAAGAACACATTTGAAGGGTTCGGGTAGCCAACGCAGCATGCTCGTGCGTCGTAGGGGAAATACCGCTTGCGTCACTAAACATAAATTATAATCAGAATCACCTAATGCGGTCTTCGGTTATTGAACGCCGATATTTATACTTATCCAGATGACTTGTATTATTTTTATATGTTTTCATAAGGAAAGGGATCGGACAAAAATCACAATTCTTTTTTCTAAACAAACACGTTAAGTTTGACCCACGTTTGAGTCACGTAGATGAGTTAATATTCAATCTGAAATAGGTTTATTTTTTTATTACGAGACTTCTGTGTCGCTCCCGACGCGTCTAAGCGAGACGCAAAGACTGACAAGACTTCTGTGTCGCTCTCGACGCGTCTAAGCGAGACGCAAAGACTGACAAGACTTCTGTGTCGCTTTCGACGCGTCTAAGCGAGACGCAAAGACTGACGAGACTTCTACATTGCTCTCCACGCGTCTAAGCGAAACGCAAAGACTGACGACACTTCTACATTGCTCTCCACGCGTCTAAGCGAAACGCAAAGACTGACGACACTTCTACATTGCTCTCCACGCGTCTAAGCAAGATGCAAAGACTTGTGTATCCTGTCATAGCTACTATATATCTGTTCTCTCCCTACAGGTGCAATTCGTGATGATCTTCACGCATCAACTGCAGGTGCTCTTCCGGCCGTCGTGCCAGTACCCCCGTGTCTTCGTCTACTGGATCGCGATGCACGGCTTCTTGTTCCTCTTCCTCTTCAGCGACTTCTACAAGGCGCAGTACACAAAGCCTGGCAGCAGGAAACCCAAGCTTGCCAATGGATTGTGTATGGTAAGTAACAGGCCTTCACTTATGGCAAACCCAGCACTCCTTATGAAACAGTAGCATGATAGTTGACTAGTACCGGAGCAGAAACAAGGTGTCGTCGGCCGTCCCGCTCGCACGCGCTCGCCTGCTGTATGTCCTTGCTCGGCTTCCCTAAATGGTCCCCAGAAAACGCGGAGTTAGGTGCGGTATCTAAAGTCAGAGAGGGGCAGGGATTGGCCGTTCTGTATGTAATACTATATAGTATAATTATTCTGCGCGTATGATGAGGTCGTTGAACCACAGAAGGATTAACAGACTTGACTGCGTATGCAGGTTTTCTCAAAATGTTTTCCATCAATGAATATCTAGCAGTGTTTGTTACAAAGTTAAGTATGTACTCAATCATTTATGGTGATAAAAGATAGTGATATTGTGGTCTGCCAGGTCCTTGATAATAATAATGACAAATTAATTCTAAACAGAATATAATGTAAAGTCACATAATATAAACTAACGATCAAACTCGAGCTTTCGGGGAGGTTAGAAACTATACTATAACTGCCAACTATAATTTTAATTTAAAGTGTGCATTCGTAGGTAGGCGATTCAAAGATAATTTGCTGTAGATGGTGTGGGTTGTCAATTATTTTGTAATGGTTATACCAAATATCTCTTTCAATTACAAAATTTTATTTTCTCGTATGTTTTAAAACAATATTTCCAAAAACATACTTTAACTCTATAATCAGTTTGACCACTATAAAAGAAATAAAGTAAATTAAGATCTTAATACACATGTTTCGTCAGCACTGTTATAGTAAATGTCCAAGAAAGACGATGATAAATGGACATGAAGATGTAAGGTAGAAATCGCTTCTTAGCGATAAGACCGCCTTATTTTATGCCTTTTGTTTTTTTTCTCTCTGTATTTTACTGTTTATATTTCGGTATAAAATGAAGTATATTTGATTGATTGATTGAAATGTCCTTTACACCAGCCAGACACGACCTCTACATCTACCCTATAGCGGATCTTTTTCAAAATGTTTGATATGTGAGAAAATATTTTTAAGTAACCAATCACGTCATAAGTCCTTGAATAACAAAACATAATAATATTATGTAAAAACATGACCGTGTATTACACGAACTTATAATTTACACCTAAACATTATCATAAGCGCTGTGATGAAGTGTTTTTTGAAATGATCTATGTTGAATTAATATTATGAATTTACTAGAGTTTACCCGCGACTTCGTTCGTACAAATTATATACCAGATTTTAAGTCAGATCATAAGCTATCAAACAAAAAAAAGATTCATCAAAATCTGTTCAGTATTTTTTGCGTGATGCTGTTACGAACAAACAAACAGACTGACAAAAGTTCTGAAAAAGGTTGTTTTATAGTCCGGGATACCTGAAAACCATATCCTCATCTTTTTCATGTAAATATCTTCAATATACAGATACACTTCTGTTACAGTTTTATAATAGTTAAGATTACTTACTTTGTTGCGGTCGGTGTTATGTATTTTATTGCAGTATATTCTAATATAGTAAAAAGTTATTGCAAGCTTCTTGTTAATTCACAATCAATGTGAGTTTTCGATGGGTATTGCCCGATTGTGTAATTTATATTTACAGCTAACAGCTTATGTACTTACAATCTTAAATTGTTATTGACGTGCCAAAAGCTAATGACTGTCTGAAATCCCCAACTAATTCTGTTATTGTACTTGTTTGTGTCTATTTTTATTTGGATAAATAATTGGACGGATAATGTTTTTTGTACGATAAACAACTGTGCGAATGGAAAATTTACTTGAAAGATTACGTCGTGATTCGATGTTACAAGTTGTATAAACTAGACGAGTATTTCCAAATGCTGACATTTCTGTCTCTTTTACAAATACCTAGTGTATTTGTTGAATATTTTCAGTTAAATGAAACACGGCATCTGCGCTCTAGCATATATTTCACCATACAATTTTAGTGGCACTGTCTGTCTTCACGCAGGAAGATATCTCTCTGTCAAATTTCCTCGAGAAAAAGTAACAAACAGATAGACTGATACTTTCGCGTTTACAATATTAGTGTGATGAGCTTGGGGTACAACTCCTTACATTTGTTTGAAATTTTATTAGTCCAGCCAGTACTATCTCCATGTGTAATTACATGGAGATAGTAATGTAGTTATAATAGGTCTACCAGAATCTCATGGCATGAAAAAATATAGATTTTGACATATGGAAGTGTCAAACTGTCATCTGTCTAGTCAAAGTAGGCCATTTACAAACTGAGACGTTTTGCAGCTAATAAAAGCGCGTTTGTCAATCGCGTGAATGCATCTCTATACTAGGCGTTTGTATCGATTCTAACGCGTGATCGTAGCAATGCACACAAACGTTTGTACCGATGCATAAGCATAAGCTTATGCTCACGACTATATTCCCCGCGGGGGTAATCAGAGATATTCTGAAACCTCAAAACATCCATGTTTCACTAGTAGTACCGAAACTGCCCAGTGTGACAGGGGGTGAGCCCATCGCCACTTGTAATGGACAGTGGGTACAATACATACCTCGAAATTGAAGCATTCAGGTTTCCTCACGATGTTTCCTTCACCGAAAAGCCAGTGGTGTTACAAATCGTACCGATGCAGATTGCTGTATCGCGTTTGCATCGATGCTGCATAGCGACTGAAACGATGCGGAAGCGCTGCGAAAGGTGTAAAGGGCCCTAATCCAAATACCCCAGTGTTGCTTACTCTAAAATTTCATTTCCTTATTTGCCGTCAGATTCTGGTTGACCTATCAATGTCTTCTTTATTCGTATTTTTGTCGAAATATTAATATAAATATCTATTTACAGGCCGTCATGGATGACAGCAGCACACTGAACGGCAAGAATGGATACAAGCAGGAAGGTTCGGAAGTGCCCAATTCGTACGCTTCTTCGGCCGCGGACGCGTTCGTGCGCAGGCGCGTAGTATCATAGTGTTCACCTTGTCTACACCCAAGTGAATGTGCTTTAACGATAAGAGGCCCACCACGACTATACACAAACGTTCCACGGCTATTTGAAGACTAAGGATATAATGGAGTTTATGTCTAATTAAGGAGAATAGTTTTGATAATAACCGTATTAACATTTTGTATTTCTATAGAACATCCTAGAGACATACATTGATAACTCCACAGAAAAGAGAATCAGAAATGGCATGAGGATTGTTTAGCACGGGAACTAGCGTAACCAAAAAAATGTAACTGTTAATCGATAAAAAAATTACCTTATCTTCATAAGTCTCATTGACTGAATCTTCATAAAAATGTCATAGTGACAAATGACCTTTTACCCATATACAAGATGTTACAATAAGTAAAAATAAATATTTAAAACTTTTAAAGGGGTTGTTTAGACCATCAAACTGAAACACTTTCACTATAGGACCAACATCGAAATAGCGAAAAATAAAATCTACTGTCCCATAAATTTAGCTCTAGTAGATTTGTAGTTTAGTATGGAACATCTGACTTTTTTTCGCGATTTCGATATTGTTCTCATAGTGAAAGTTGTTCAGTTTGATGGTCTAAACCATAAATGTTTATTTGTATTATTGTAACACCTTGTATAGTGGCACAAATGGCTGCACCGACGCGCTACTTCTAAAGGCCGGGTTCTCTCTTCTGTGGATAACACTATTGAAAACCCGTCTGAAAGTATTTGTTAAAATATCTAATCTGGTTTCATTCAGTGTTAAACGAATGTATTGTCAGTAGTCAGGACCATAATTAGCCCGTTGGAATCCTCAGGTCGTTGGTTGCAATCACCTCTTACCCGAGACTGATTTTACTACATCATGGGACATTTTACTGCTTGTAACGCGTTTTGAACGGCGTGGGCGCACCGCGCGTTCACATAAACTTTTGTAATCTTAGCATTTGATACTATTTTCTTTCTTACACGAATTTTCGAGCACTTGTCGTTTGTGTACGAGATGATCAATTTCCTGAACAAATATTGTACATTTATGAATATACAATAATCACAGAATATTACTATTATTGAAGTATCATTGAATATACTCTAGTTTTTAATTAATAACAATGTTGTAAGGGTGCATTTAGGCAATGCAACTAAACAACTTTCCCTAAGGAACATGGATCGAAAAGCGAAAAAATGTTTGGATCTGCCACAGAAAATCGATCGCCTGATCCACACTTGTATGGGAGGTCCAAAAAATTGTTCCTTAGGGAGAGTTGTTTAGTTTCATTGTCTGAATACATCTTTAAAATATTGTTAGTAATTAAAAACTAGAGGTTGTATTGAATGATGTTATCAACTGTTTCTCAATGCACAAAGTAATATTTATCGATCACTCTTTCGAATGCCTTATATTTTTAAAATATGAAAATAAAAATACGTTTACTTTTGTATAGGTATTCAGATTATGCTATTGATTGTTATCGAGTGACTTTGATTCGTATTGTGGAATTATCGCGTTTTGGCGGTACATATTTGTATTAAAAAGATTAAGAGTTTGTTAAATCGTGGTAATCACACTAATAATACTTAGCAGGTGAGACGGGCATTTTGTATTATGTACATACTTCTTAATAAGTTTAATCATAGCTTAATCAGGTAAATATGTAAAATGAAGGTTAACGGATATTTTGTAAATATAATTTTATTACGAAGTTGGAGAATGCAAAATAATGAATAATGTTACCAAACAAGTTGCAGGAGTCCAGTTGTGTCTGCTAAATTGCATTACAATTCTTTGGATATTCCGAATGTACTCTAATTTATAAGAGAAAGCATTTATTTTATATCTTAGTTAAATACGTTGCAAATGTATTTTCAAAATCAAAGATCAAATAAAATAATTTCTTAAATATACACAAAATTAACAAATTTTGTTGTTGTGTCAACTTTTCAATGTCGAAAGTATTGGAGCATATACAGCCAGGCACTCTCAACAAAGTGTAATTTTGTAACAAAAACTTTTGTAACATACTGGTATTTTAATAAGTATTTTGCAAGTCACGGTCGCTGACCCGTTCGTTTTCGTTGGATATTAATGGTCGTCGAGTCACCAACTTAATGTTTAGTATTATTTTATTTCGCGTCACATTTTAGTGCTGATGCTTTAAATGTTGTGTAATGTGAGGTGCCGGTGCTTGGAGATGCTTAGAGCGCTTCTGGAAGCAAGGCTGAGGGATTGCTCGCTCCGAAGCCGCAGGTCAAACTATGCTCAAGTAATTGCTGAGTAATCACTTTTTTGCAACTTTATTTATTATTTTAATAAAGGATTTTACAAAAACATTATTGGTGATTTTCTTTTATTATTGGTAGAGGCATATGAAAAGATAATAATAGTACAGTATAGAAACGAAACTCCCGCTTTAAATGTCAAGAAACCCCTACCAATTCCGTGTTGGTTTAACCCAATGATATTATATGTTACTTTAACCACAGTTTTGCTACTATCACAGAGTACTATATCTATTTATATGGTAGAGGTACTGATGTAGATGCATACATATAGATAACCTAAATTAAAAACTCCCTACTTACTACAAAAAGCCTTAGAGCTATTTTTATACGATACTTTTATGGGTTTTTAATTATAAGGTTGAAAAACATACAAAATTATAGAAAAAAAACGACCACTTCTACATTTATTTCGATATTCTTAAAAGTTGATTTTTAGAACCAATAAAGTATTATTTAAAAATAGCTTTTAATAGTCTTTTCTTTCTCGTTTAGGATTTTCATAACTGGGAAATCTACACTAATATTATAAAGAGGAAAGATTTGTACCTATTTTTGTATGTTTGTAATGAATAGGCTCAAAAAGTACTGGGCCGATTTAAAAAATTCTTTCACCAATAGAATGCTACATTCTTCCAATTTGACATAGGCTACATTTCATTTTGAAAAAAATTAGGGATCCTTGGTAAAATGTGAACAATGTAACCGAAGGTGTAGAAAAATGAGTCTTAAAATTTATTTGTCTACCCCGTGCGAAGCCGGGACGGGCTGCTAGTCTTTAATATTGTGACGAGGGCGCCACTGAACTGTAAAAGGACTTAACATGATCAATAAAGAAAACAAACATTACATATTCACAAAATAAAATATTAGACTATCGGCATAATAAACTACTATGGAAGAACCTACGCCATAAGCTTTTTATCTTATTACTTTATTCTCATTACCATAATGTACATTATTATTACGAGGCAATGCGCAGACTGCTTAAAATATTAGGTATAGCAAAACAAAATTACCCTAAAATACCTTAATAGCCCTTAGAGTTTAATATGATTGCAGACCGTCAGTATACCTCTAAACCACTCCAAAACATTGGCCTATAATTTAATACTATTAAATATATCATTTGCGGACTTTGAGAAGGCAAAAGTAATGGTACATATTGGCCTATTGCAAATGTCTCGCCCTATTGAGAAACACTTAAATATTACCATTCATCTATAAGATAGGTTCGCCCTTGGTTATGTTAATAACATGTCAAATAATCAGCTTTTATCAACTAGGCACAAGCACAATAGAGAGGTTTTTTGGCTCTACAAAGGCTCTACATTATCTTCGTGTGTGAGTTACCTAGTATCTAATCAATGATCGATTCATCACGAATCAAACTATTTACAACCTTGCAAATTTTACACATCGTCACGTCAATCTAAGCGTCACATCTTTCTTCTTCAATTTCGTTGTTTCAAATGAAATTAAAGATTGAAAAATTAAGTCTCGGGCGGGACTTGAACGACGAAAAAGTTGACCACTAACTTGCTTCCGCCTGCCGCACTGGGCCCGCGTGGTGGAGTATGGCCCACTCCCTCTCACCCTTATTCGTGAGAGGAGGCCTTTGCCCTGCAGTAGGATTCTACAGGCTATAACTAAGACTAGTTATTGCCCGCGAATTCATCTGCGTTGACTTTAAAAAAGCATCTAAGTATCCTAAATGTGTGCCAAATTTCGTCCAAATCTGTTCAGCCGTTTTTCCATGATTGCATTATGCATAGGCAAACGAAGTTAGATCCTATTTTCAATAGGTAGATTATTTAATACTTACTACTGTAACCTTAGTCGAGACGAGAAAAATGTCTCATAAACTAAAGAAACGCGCGTGTCACGTAACTGTTTTAAGTTTAATTTAGGGCCGATTTTTTTATTATTAGTTAATTCCAATGAATAAATGATATTATTTGAAATAAAATTATAATTTACCATACCATAAGCGATCCAGAAAAATTGCTGGAAAAAAGAGTTATTTAATTTAGTTTGGAAAATAGGCACCAAAGAGACATTATTGGGATTTCAGAGTAAAAAGTTTGTATTATTAATGATTCTAAAATGTTTTGATGTGAACTGGCGAGATGTCTTGGAAAAAAAAATCACAAGCCATAAAAACTAAAAAGGAAGAAAACATATTTTTTTTTAATTGAAGTATTTGGCTTAACGTCATTTTTTTCTGACAGATAACTGCCAGTTCTGTATTTCTTAAATGTATTGTAAACTCTTTGGTTATATGATTCCCAAAATGTTTTATTAACTTCTCTTGATTTATCAATCCCAATCACAATCGTACTATTCGTAACGAAAATATTATACATTCAAAATAGCAACGAAATTTTAAGGCTATTTTGCATTATAGAAACAGAAATTTGAAACACTTCCTCAATTATTCTTAGAACAGCTTTAGTAGCATGCAAGATATGTCGGATGTATCCTATAAATTAATTACATTTGGTAATCGGATTTACTCAATACTCAATATTTTATTGCATTCCATAATGTACAACAAGGTGAACTTATAAGCTATGAGATCATTATGGACCCTGTAGGGCACAGCAACTATGAACATTACAAATAAGTAGGTTTAACCAGAAATTAATTAAGCCAGAAAGCTAAATAGGAATCGGAAAATCTCGTTGTCCTTATTTGGAATAAAGTATAGGTAGGTACAAAATAATATCTACTCGAATTTCTGATGTTTTAGTATGTTTGAGGTCGGTGATTTTTGTACAACAACTTAAAATTGTATTTTATGAAATCGATATTTGATTAATCCTATTTTTAAACACGATCTAAAATCTTACTGTGGTTTGTCAGATTTCTTTTAAAATATATATGCAGTTTCAATGCTAGGATTAATTTCAGATTTGCATGGAAATCTCAGAGCCACTGTAACTTTGAAACTACGAGTTACATTTTAAAGAAAATCTGACCAATCACAGGCAAAGAGATTAGTTTCTTAGATTTTAGATGGTGTTTAATAAAATTTCGATTGTATGGAGCGCGCTAACAAACATACATACAGGCTTACGCCTGTGTACCACTGGGGTAGGCAGAGACAATAGATCGCCAGGCGTCAACGTCAGTTCCGGGTTCATTTTACTTGTACTTGGCCCTTCTTCAGTATGTACGCATCCGATTTGGTCAACGTACGTGCGTCAATAACATAAACAAGTAGTAATCTCGTAAATACCTTTGTACCTAAGTAGGTAATTTCATTTATCGACAGCGATTACGAAAAAGGAAATACCTATCGTCGAACCGACTTTGATATTCCTCCATAGTACAGGGTGTGGTTTTGGTCAGCGACGCGCATTTAGGGGGTGCTTCAGACCATTAAACTGAACAACTTTTACTATGGAGCCAACATCGATATCTCGAAAAAAAAAACACCAGTTTCATACAAAACTGCAGTATCAACTCGACCCAAACTGGCAGATTTTTTTTTCGCGATTTCGAAGTTGGCTCCATAATGAAAGTTGTTCAGTTTGATGGTCGGAAGCACCCACACAATACCACACCCTGTATTGATAGGGTGTAAACTTAAACGCGTAAGGTACCTACATAATTAAAAGGTACTTCAAACCATCAAACTGAAAAACTTTTACAATAGGACCAACGTCAAAAATTACGAAAAAAAATAATTGAAAACGTCAATGGCGAATCAACCCGAACTTTATTTATTTACAAAACAGGAAACTATCAGTGAAATAATAACACATAAGTAATACAAATAGCTTAAATCTAGATTGCAACCCTAAATATGCAAGCAGTAACATTAACAATGAAATTGCGACTTAAATGCTGTAAATATGACCTAAACATTTAAATTTTAAACTTAGGTATAACACCAGTAATTAATAACTAAGTAATACATTTACTTAAGGATTATTATTTTTAAAAACACAAATTTTGTAATTAAAAATATCAAACTGGGTTGTCGTGGTACAGCAGTTTTTTTTTCGCGATTTTAATTTTAGTTATATGGTGAAAAGTGTTTAGTTTGATGATCTGGAGTGCGATTTTTGAAACTCATTCGGTGAGCTCAGCAGTTGAAAATGTCAAAATTACTATGGATTACATCTTTCTACCTGATTTGTCTTTCAAAAATCATACTTCAGGAGTGCGATTTTTAAAAGTCGAATCAGCAGTTGAAAGATGCATATCTCCATAGTAATTTTGACATCTTAAACTGCTGAGCTCCGCGAATGAGTTTCAAAAATCGCATTCCTGAAGCACCCCTTAAGAATGTACCACATTTAAGTTTCCACACTGTATGTTACTTACGTCAGTTGAGGTTTTGAACATAATTTATAGTTGATAAAATAAAGTGTTCGTATTTCCTGACGTCATCACATCCAGTGTTAATGGTTAATGCTAATGATGTAGACACAGATGAGTGAATAAACTCTTCACATCAGTAAATCGGGTACCTACCTGTGTCTGTAAAAAGGCAGTTATAGCTTATACTGTGGTTATAGTGCGTCCGCGATAGTTTTAGAGCGATTATTTTACTTTCTGAAAATGTTTGAGCCGTAAAACCTTTAATTTTATGTAAAATGTTATTTAATCTTGTATATTTTAGTGTATTATAAAGTTTAGATGGATCAAACACCTTTAAAAAGTACTATAAAATCTCTAAAACCGCGTTTCAAAATCACGTAGCTATCTTGAACGCACTGTAGTAGGTCTTATATACTTTCCATTGAAAAATAAATAGTATGACGAGAGTCGTCATAGAGGTGAAGCATTTTTACTGTTTGTTACCTATAGGTACCTACCAATTAGTAGGCCAAAATATGCTGCTACTGGAGTGCGATTTTTGAAACTCATTCGCTGAGCTCATCAGCTGAAAATGTCAAAATTCCTATGGAGATATACATCTTTCTACTGCTGATTTGACTTTCAAAAATCACAATTCAGGAGTGCGATTTTTTAAAGTCAAATCATCAGTAGAAAGATGCATATCTCCATAGTAATTTTGATATTTTCAACTGCTGAGTTCAACGTATGAGTTTCAAAAAATTCCGTATAAGGGCACCCCGAACGTACGGTACGCGGACCTTGGCATTGGGCGTTATTGTGACTACGGCGGGGTTCGGTGAGGTTAGTTTGGGCACTGCTATTTAAATGTGGATAAGTATTATGAATACGATGACCTAAGTAGGTAGGTATTACTTATTTATAATATATCTTAATAAGTATCGGAGTATCTTTTTATACCCCTCGAAGATTTATAGGCGTGCGCATTATATTATTGCTTTGTTATAATTATTTGGAGAAAAGGCAAAGATAACCTGAAACCAGTGTTGCCAGGTTCAATCAAAAAAGATCAGGAGAAACGGTAGCTCTGAAACCTGCGTAGGTATAAAGTTTGAAATTGTAATCAAGCTCTCTATTCATGATGCGCGAACAACGCGGTAGGAAAAACGGGAAACATTTAATTTTACACTTTTCAATCTTCGATTTAACTCTTTGATAATTTAACTTGATAAAAACCAGTTAAACTTGATTTAATGCGCGTTATACAGGTTCCAACTTAGCATGCTGATGGTTTTTAAAGAGGATGATCATCAAACTGTAGGTACTTCCTATATGGAGAAAAATTGAAATCGCAATAAAACAATCTGCTGTCTCATAGGTACCTTATATGATTTCAATAATTGAGCAAGTAGGTATAGGTAGGAAATTATTTATTTAGTTAATAATTAAATATTTGGGTAATAAATATTCAACGAATTATGGTAACTATCAAATACCTATTCTTGACACAGAAGTAAGTATATAGGTAGGTACCTACGAACCTTTGACCTTGCGAAGCCTACTTCCGCTCCGCTATACAGAGAGACTGTGAGATTACTGTTGGCGCGCTCCATACAAACGAAGTCTATATTTTCAATACTAACCAATTAAAGCCAATGAAATTTTGCAGAAACAATCTAGAAACAAATCTCTGTGCTTGTTTGTTTATAGATTTTCGTTAAATTGTATAGTTTTAGCCTCGTAACGCCCAGCAGGCCTCGCATGCCACCCCCGAGAAAACGATAAAAATCGAGATGTGCCTCCATCTTTATTATTTTACGTATGCCAGAAAGAGCACACATGACGTTTTTCTCGTTTAAATGCTTTGTCGTGGCTGGCATGCTAGCCGTGCAGATGCTTTTTAAAAGGTCTTCAGCTTCCATTGTGATACTTGCCCAAGATGAAATCCAATTTCAAGCAGTAGACGCCCAACCACCTTTTAAAAAGCACTCGTTTTGAATGTGTCACAATATATTAAATGCTATATAATATGTGCATTTTCAAAAATGTTACCTTCTGGGCCGGTAGGTACCATGTGACATACGGGCAGTACCTAAGCAAAATTTGTTGTCGAAAAAGCCTGGGAGTTACGAGGTTAAAGTTACAGTGCCTCAAAGATTTCCATACAAATCTTAAATGAATCCTAGCATTGAATCTGTATATTTTAACGAAATTCGGACAACATACAAGCATAGAGATGCGTTTCTAGATTTTTTCAGCAAAATTTCATTAAATATAATTGGTTATTATTGAAAATATAACAAGACTTCGTTTGTATGCAGCGCATTATCGTTTTCGGAATAAACTTATCTTAATATGGATCACTACATACTTAATTATACTTAATTATAATTTCCATAAAATTCAAAACAAGATACGCTTGATATACTCTATCAGGTTTTCCAGTAAGTTAGGATCAACAGTTCGTTTCGCTACAAAAAATTATGGTTCCTGAAAAACAAACGAGCGCTTCTACGTTCAACGTCAACGATTAAGTTTTTTAGTAGACAGTAAATGATAAGAACACTTAAATACCACTTATGCATAGCCATTACCGGGACAATATTCGCGTCAATTCACTTCTAGAAGACTGCGACTGGCCACTTAACAGAGTCAACGTCAATATACCGCTTGGTATATTTACAAGATATTTTTACGACGTAGGCGAAGCTTCGTTTACAATGCATACTGATTATTGCGTGATTGATGGTTTATAAATTAAATAAAAATAAATAGACACATGGACAACCGAAAGGAACGTAACCGGATATTGCGTTTGTCACTGAACAATCAATGTCGTTAAATGCATTCTGGTGTTTAATCTTGTACTTAGGTATATGTTAAAGTTTGTGCAAGTGTATATGAATGTTGCTTCAAAAAAACAAACACATACATGCATGAATAAACACGACAAACTTTTGGAAGTTCAATTTTAATTGCGCACTTTTTCCCTTTTGCTATGGGATACGAAAACTGATGTTAATGAATTTTACGCTTTACTTAAATCATGGATAAACATACTTATATAACATAGGTACATATATAAATAAAATATAATAGTAAAATAAGTATAGTATTTTTCTTTTTTATATTTTGAATTATTGGACAAACAGGGATAAACAAGACATTACACATTTAATTTTATGATAAATAAATAATAAGATACCCACATAGGTAGGTAATAAATAAATATTACAATACATGCTGCAGTTCCATATAATGCTTCTAAATTAACTCTAGAAACCGTTTATTATTTGTCCAAAACCCCATAGGATTATTATCAATTTTGTAACGAGATATGCATCTTTCTACTGCTGATTTGGCTTTCAAAAACCATTCTTCAGGAGTCTGATTTTTAAAGTCAAATCAGCAGTAGAAAGATGCATATCTCCTTAGTGACATTTTCATTGCTGAGTTCAAAGTATGAGTTTCAAAAATCGCACTCCAGTTCTAACAATGTTATTCAAAGCTACAACCATATTAATTTAACTGTAATTTTGAAATTTATTAGCATCGTAAAATCTGAAAGCATTTTGCTTAGTGATTTACGATTTGTGTGCAAAAACAGTTAGTATGTTATATATATGTTATAATAATAATTATGATTCTTTTACACACTACAGAACGGATTTAGAGGTTAGTGTGTATGATATATGTTTGTTTATACAACGTGTTAATGAATAAGCGCAAAACCTCATACACCCCAACTGATTTATAACAAAATAGATTGATTATTGAATTAGATTGAAACAATAATTTCATTATTTTGATTAGTTAAAATTTGAAGTTATTCGCATTTTAAGTTTTCAGGCAAAAATGATTTGTTATCATTTCAGCAATGAATGAAAGCGCTAGTTATCATACTTCAGGAGTGAGATTTTTGAAACTCAAATCAGCAGTAGAAAGATGCATATCTAGTAGTCTCCATAGTAATTTAAACATTTTATGCTGCTGATTTGAACGTGAGAGTTTCAAAAATCGCACTCCAAGTACCTACAATTATAAACATCCTAAATAAAATACAGGGTCCTTCTTAATATGCTGAAAGTTTTTTAAGGGGATTTCCAGACCATCAAACTGAACCACTTTCACTATGGGTATACCCGGTATAGGACCAACATCGAAATCGCGAAAAAAAACAGTTGTCCTTTTGGCTTGAGTAGGTTTGCGGTTTTGTATGGAACATCATTTGTTTCCGATTTCGATGTTGGTGCCATACAGAAAGTTGTTCAGTTTGACGGTCTGGTCATCCCCTTAAAAAAGTGTTAGCATATTAAGAAGAACCCTATATAATCATTTTAAAAAGTGTTACAAAGGTCATTCCTGGCCATTAGGCAGATTACAATGTACATTACATATTAATAATGAAGCAGGTAGGTAGGTAGGTATATAGATACCTACTACGTAATGACCCCTGGCTAATTAAAGGACTTCAACACTATAATAGTGATGACAATGTTAATGATTGTCAAGCGGAAACATTGAGTTGCAGCCGCATATCTTAGATTATGTAGAAATAACTTTATTCTAATTATAATGCAATTTCTAAAAATTTGTTACATTTATAAATCACTATAAAATTTACTCGATAAAATTATTTGTGTTGCCTGTTTTTTTGCTTATCAGTAAATACAAGCAAAATTCGAGTATACAGCACTGATCTTCCGGAATTTTTATATGTTTGCTTTGAAACTGCTGCATTATATTTTTAATATGTGAAAAATGTAGAGAAAAATATGGTCAGTGCACTCTGACCAGCACGTCTAGCATGATTTGTCTACTTGCGTGCGACTCGGCTTTTTCCCATACTACAAGTCGTGGCAAGCGCGGCTTTCGCTCTCTTCAATACAGCAAAGGCGCATCGAAAATCATACTAGACGTGCTGATGGTGATAAAATCACACGCTCGAATATCAACCTACTCAATAGGTAACACCTAGTTATTAAACCTGACACAAGGTACAACTATACCTAGTTGTTACAGGTTAATCTATCTAAACTATTATAAAACTGTAACAGAAGTGTGTCTGTAAATAAAGATCAATAAAAAAAAATGTATTAGACTCAAATAAACGGATAGAGATATACATTAGATAATAAAGATATTTACAAAAAAAGATTACGATATGGTTATTAGGTAGGTATCCCTGACTCCAAATCAACCTTATTTTTAGAACCTTATTTTCTGTCTGCTTTGTCTGTTTGTTCGTCTATTTGTTTGTAACATAATAGCATCACTCAAAAACTACTGAACTGATTTTGATGAAACTTTTTTTGTTTGTTAGCTTATGATTTGCCTCGATATCTGGTATAAAAGTGCGGACGTTGTCGCGGGTAAACTCTATCATTAATATAATATAAATATCACCGGAAATACATTTAGGCTTTGATTGATAATATGTTGACATTTTCTTCCGATCACTGTATCAAATTAGTGGGCGCAGGTAACTAAGCATACTTCCTATCGCATGAGCTGGTAGCACGACGGAAACGCGATTAATATTTGTAAATGGCTAGCCGTGACTTTGGCTTCAACTTGACATTCCGTCATACTGAACAAACATGGAACAAACACTCTAAATCTACTGGCAAACTGGCAATCATGAGTATAACCTTTGCTCGTGCAAATAGTGGTCGACAAATATTTGGAAAACTATTACGTGCTCGTTCTAAGTTCAAATCGGACAAGGTTTAGTTTAATTCAAACATTAACTTATTATTATAATATACTTGGAACTATTTTTTCTGTATCTTTCGTCAATTCATGAAGGATAGCTCAGCAAATAAAGCTATGTGCACAAATTGAACGCTTACGTACATATTGTATTCGATATTACCTATTCATAATTGTGATCAAACATATTTTAGATCAAAAATACCTTAAATACCTACTTTAGGATTTTATTCAATACTAGAGTTAACCCGCGTCTTCGTCCGCACAAATAATATATACCAGATTTTAAGTCAGATCGTAAGCTTTCAAACAAAAAAAAGTTTCGTCAAAATCGGTCCAGTAGTTTTTGCGTGATGCTGTTACAAACAAACAAACAGACGGACAGCAATCCTAAAAAGGTTGATTTGGATTCCGGGAAACCTAAAAACCATATTGTAATCTTTTTTATGTAAATATCTTCAATGTACAGACACACTTCTGTTACAGTTTTATAATAGTTAAGATTGTATGTGCAGTTTGTGAAACTTCGTCAAAGTCAACGATAAAATTATGTATTCAATATAGGAGCTTGAATCATTTTTTGAAGCTACCACGTCTTGTCTCTGTAGAGAAGATGCGGCCAGGAGAGCGATTTTTGAAACTCATTCGCTGAGCTCAACAGTTAAAATGTCAAAATTTCTATGGAGATATGCATCTTTCTACTGCTGATTTGACTTTCAAAAGTTATACTTCAGGAGTGAGATTTTTGAAAGTCAAATCAGTAGTAGAAAGATGCATATCTCCGTAGTAATTTTGACATTTTCAACTGCTGAGCTCAGCGAATGAGATTCAAAAATCGCACTCCTGAAACTCTACAACAGGCATGTCAAACTCAACGTCATAGTGTTTTATTTTTGCGATTTCGATGAAGAAAACTGTCGAGAAAGTGGTTCAGTTTGATGGTCTGATCATCCCCTTAAAAAAGTGTTAGCATATTAAGAAGGTCCCTATACAGGGTGTTAGGGTAAGCAGTTGCATTACTTTAAGAGGAAATTTTACCCATGATACTGAACAATTTTCCCTAAGGAAATTTGCAAAAAAAAAATTTGACTTTTCATAGTAACGTTCGCTCATAAGGAGTGCGATTTGCCGATTTTTGAAACTCATTCGTTCACTTACTCACTCAGCAGTTGAAAATGTCAAAATTACTATGAAGATTGAAATTTACATGAGAACTTTTACTATGGAAGCAAACCTGTTAGCCCAAAAAAATTGCTGTTCCATACTAAACTGCAATCCTACTCGACTGAAACGTATGGAACAGCTGTTTTTTTTTGTTCTGACAGGTTTGCTCCCATAGTAAAAGTTGTTCCGTTGATGGGTAGAGTATGTGGTTTAAAGGTTAATGATACTTTTCCCTACACCCTGTACCACTTATTACATTTACATTACTAATATTTAATTCAAATCACTTGCCTTTTGATCAATAATTATTATTCAAATTCTTAATTCTTAATTATATTCTATCATTTAAATAAATGTTTATTTAATGTTTATCGGTATTGTATGTTACCTAATTGTAAATTTTAATTATTTTATGTTGTTGACTGTTTAAATTGTCAATAAAATGTTTGTAGCTTTTTTTTTTAAATCTATTAATGCTTGCATGTATACAAAAGAAAAATAAACATTTAAAACTTTTAAGGGGGTTGTTTAGATCATCAAACTTATAAATAAATTTATAAATTTGGCTCAAGTAGGTTTGCAGTTTTGTATGGAACAGCAGATTTTTTTTCCGCGATTTCGATGTTGGTCCCATGGAGAAAGTTGTTTAGTTTGATGGTCTGATCATCCCCTAAAAAGTGTCAGCATATTTTACCGTTTCAGTATATGCTAGGCTGTCACTTACACCCTGTAAATCTTGATTTGACTCTCTCTGGCTTGTTAATCCCATATGGTGCTAGGGTCAGCCTTCCGCGTATGTTCTCTCCACCTTGACCTATTCCTGATGTCGTCTTCGGATACATTGCACTCGTTCATATATCACTTCGAACTGTGTTCATCCATCTAGTCTTCGGATCTTCTCTATCTATAATTTGACTAAACGCAGTTAATCGTTCAAAATAAAAATTCGCATAACGGGACCACTGGTTTAGCTAACCTGACATCATGTCAGTTATTTGAAGCCACGTTTAAATACCTATAGGTATTATTAGATTTAAGATCGATGGACTCGAGTTCGATTCGAGTGAAAATCGGTTCGTAATTGGTGCCTGGAGTGCGATTTTTGAAACTCATACTTTGAACTAAGCAGTTGAAAATGTCAATATTAAGGAGATATACATATTTCTACTGCTGATTTGAGTTTAAAAAGTCATACTTCAGGAGTGCGATTTTTGAAAGTCAAATCAGCAGTAGAAAGATGCATAGGTATCTCCTTAGTAATTTTGACATTTTCAACTGCTGAGCTCAGCGAATGAGTTTTAAAAAATCGCACACCTGATTTTAATGTAGTTCACCTTTACCTTTAAAAATATCTTAATATAACGTGAATCATTGCTGTATCTAACAGTTGGAATCCAATTGGCAAACTTTGCGAGTAATAAGCCATACATAATTAACCTTCAGAATAAGAAATTACAATTTAATTTTAGAGTACGATTAATAAAAGAGGAACCTCCTTAAGCAAGTGTGAACAGGTTTTATTCCAATCAATCATTCGTCCGGATGTGTAAAATCATCAGGTCGTCGTATGACCGTCTGAAGTTCATGTACCTACCTACATAATAGTTGCGCATTCAAAATGTCTTTTCTGCGATAAGTTTGTTTGGAAGAAAATCTAAAATGGCAGGAGCGCGATTTTTGAAACAATTTTTTTTTAACTCAGCAGTTGAAAAAGTCAAAATTACTATGGAGATGTGCGGATCTATCATGGACATTAATACGATCTTTCTACTGCTGATTTGAGTTTCAAAAATCGCACTCCTGAAGTATGATTTTTGAAAGTCAAATCAACAGTAGAAAGATGCACATCTCCATAGTAATATTGACATTTTCAACTGCTGAGTTCAACGTATGAGTTTCAAAAATCGCACTCCAGATCGGCAGTCCTACGTCGGGATAAGATACCTACATAATACATACCCACAGGGTCCTACCAAAGAGAATGGAATCACTACGCTTAACATGCTGACAGTTTATTAAGTTTATCTTTATAATTATAGTGTATATCTTTATATAATATCGGTTTATACAACGTGTTAATGAATTGACGCAAAACTAGAAAGTAGTTTGTTTAGAATCCAGAGCAGAATCGAATTATCATGGTTTCGACATAGGTAATTTTTTTTCAAATTACTAAATAATTTGTTTGAAAATTTTAAATTTACTGAACTCAGTCTCAACCCACCGCACGGGCACTCTCACCTTACTTACTACCAAAACAAGATTCTTAAAATGTATACATGAGCAAGTTAGCTCTTTCATTCATTGCCGAAATGATAACAAATCATTTTTGTCTCAAAACTTAAAATGCGAATAACTTTAAATTTTAACAATCAAAATAATGAAATTCTTCTTTCAATCTAATTATTTTGTTAAAAATCAGTTGGGGTGTATGACGTTTTGCGCTTATTTATTAACACGTTGTATATATTTACAACATTCGCTATTGGACCAACATTAAAATAAGGAATGAAAATCTGTATTCCAATCCATTTGGGCCATGAAGGTTAGCGGTTTTGTATAAAACAGACAATGACATGTCTTTGGAAACAGTAGATTTTTCGCGTTTTTATTATTGTCCTATAGTGAAAATCATACCGTTTGATGGTCTGATCATCCTCTTAAAAAATCAACATATTAGGAAGGACCTAATATAGAAAAAAATTTGGTCACAAAAGTATACGTGAGGATTATGCTCAAAAGTATACATGAATATTGTGCGCATCATATTTTTGACGAAAATTTCACGTACGAGGTATTGAATTCACAGCGTTGATATGGTGGTAAGGATCGCCTTGACTCGGACATGGTGACCCTTGGTGCGACCTCCCGCACCTTGCCATTACCTAGTGATTGCTGGTCAGCGACAAGTCATTGCCCTCGAGGCTTTAAAAATTCTTTGATGCAAGAAATCTCATGAGTGGGTACGTACATTATAATTTTATTGTTTTGAATGTTCCGGGATGCTGGATAATTTGCTGAGAGTTAACCATACCTATTGGTAAAATGTTAAGCAAATCATTCCCATTGGAATGACATAAAATCATAATTGGTAACAAGTACCTATGCTATACTATACCTACATATTTATCAAACCAAAGCGAAAAAACATTGAAAACAACCATATTAAAATACAAGACATGGTGTCTACTGTAATGAAAGCCAATACTGGGGTGCGATTTTTGAAAGTCACTGGTGAGCTTAAACGGTTTTCAAATCACATACAAAAGCCTTCTCATACCCATGAGTTCAATACGAGTGGGTAGGAGTACTCGTATTGAACTCATGGGTATGAGAATTAAGTCACCGGAAAGATTCAAAAATGCGATCTTTGGAATATCGGTGAATATCGTTCACTTTACTAAGACGGTGACTTTCAAAAATCGCACTTCTGGTATTTTTACTTTGTACCTAGGTATACTTCAGTATACATACATAGTCCAATATATTGACGGTTTTTAAGGGGATGATCAGACCATAAAACTGAACTACCTAGTTAGTCAGTCAAAAAACGTCAGCATATAAAGAAGGAGATAAAGAGTCTTTAGTAAAGGACTCCTATTTTTTACTACTAGAAAAATGTTAAAGGTGTATCCACATAATGAAACTAAACAACTTTTCCTAAGGAATATGGCTTGAAAAAAGAGAAAAATTCTTGGACCTCTAAAGACCTTGAAGAAGGACATTGAAGGTCCAAATATTTCAAGTTTCAAAGTTCAGAATACACCCTTAAAATTTATATAGTTATTAAAAATTGTAGTGTCATAAGCGATCATCGGGCGATCGCTAAACCTCCACTAGCCTCCACCCCATTGATTTTTATAACAGAACTAGTTTTTTGAACACGAAAAAAACATGAAAAACAGTGTTTTAAAGTCTGAAAACAAATTATCTTATTTAAGGATCTGGTGGATAGGCGATCGCTCTCAAAAACATGATTAGATTAAGTTTACTAGATAGAAAAACATCCCAAAGTTACCCCTTTTTGTTATGGTATTTCAATATTATGATTAAAATGTTGTATTTAATGTATTATTACTTAACTAAATACATTAAATATTTCTAGACAAATCTGCTGAATTTGGAGCTTAGAAACACCCAAGAGAAAAGATATTGATGAAAAATACGTTTTTTTGCGATCCTGCTTTCAATTGATGCGGGATGTCTAATTGCAAACTTATGCTTGCAAGAAAGAGACGCTTGCACTCAGATAACCTGGCCTTAACTGAACAACGTTGTATCTACTTTTTAAAATATAACTTTATTCAATCGCAATCATACGAAACATTTTAGAGAAGTTTAAGTTTGGTTTGAAGTGAAGAACACTTCAAAACCCAGTTTCTGATCGATATTGGGTATGGAATTTGATTTTTGATATGAACACAACATCAAAGGTATAGTTATAGGTTGAATTAACATAGGCTTTGCTTTGTAATTTATACAATCATCAGGAGTGGAATTTTTGAATCTCATTCGCTGCTCTGCTGCAGAGCTCTCATCAGTTGAAGATGTCAAAATTACTATGAAGATAATATGCATCTTTCTACAGCTGATTTGACTTTATAAAATCATACTTCAGGAGTGCGATTTTTTAAAGTCAAATCAGCAGTAGAAAGAATGCATATCTCCATAGTAAATTTGATATTTTAAACTGCTGAGCTCATCGAATGAGATTCAAAAATCGCACTCCAGATCGATATTGGGTATGGAATTTGATTTTTGATATGAACACATCAAAGGTATAGGTGGAATTAACAGGATTTGCTTTGTAATTCATACAATCATCTGATGACTATTGTAAACATCGTTGTGAAATGGAGTTAGAGACAAAGATATTATAATTATTATTTACTGTCGCAGAGATTAACAGCAACAACGATAAAAACTCTATGAACCGGACCCTGACATTACAATTAAGTAATTCTTTACAAAGTATTCATACAATATAATGTATTATACTTATAATTGCTTTGCTACCGGTCCTGCATTACATTGCACAGCATGTTGCAATATTTTCGTAAGTTTAGACATTTTTGATTATAGTCATTATTGTTTTAGTTTGTTTAACTCTAGGTTAAGTTACGAAATGTTTATATTTAATTAGTAAATGCCAGTTAATTATATGAATGTACATTAACAAATATATTCACAACAACTAATAAATGTGGCAATAACTAGGTAGGTACCATAATATAAGCTTAAGAGCCTAGGCACCTAGCCTATACAGATTATAGATAGCCTAGCTATATTTTTTTCGCCATTTCGATGATGGTCCCTTTGAGAAAGTTGTCCAGTTTGATGATCTGATCAACCCTTTAAAAAGTGTCAGCATATTAAGTTGGACCCTGTAGATAAATTATATTACAAAATATTGACGTTCGTTGTAGCCATAAGTGAACTCATTGCACACGAGAAAAATACTTCATCTATCGCCATAAATAAACTGTTTAAAATGGAACGAATAGCGGATTGAACAGTGTCTCAATATCCGTTTTGCGCTATGACAATTCGTAGTCACCGCACCGACTATTACAGAGGCTAGAAACTACATTAAATCAGGTTTTGGTTCTATTGGCTCGTATTTATTTTCTCAGAAGTTAAACCGGCGCGCACGCACGTGCCAACGTGACATCTACGATTCTACAACGCGCTACGAGGCCATACGTTGCGCTACACGTCTCAATGTCTACGAGATTTTTTGCTACGCAGTGACCGAAGAATTTTTATTCCGAAGTTTTCGGACAATAGACAATACTAATCAAATCGTCAAGACGGTAATAAACAGTTTTTGTCGTAGCTCAATCAAATGTTTTTGCGCTTTGACTATTACTATACTATGGGAAAATCCATAATCAACGGTGTGATTTTAGATTTATATTTATCTAAGATATAAAAAGTTAGATCGATAAAAAGTTAGTGTATAATGTTTAGTATATACACTCTAAGATACAATATTTTTACTTAAAATTAGAATTAAACGATTAACGTCAGTGTAGGTACTGCTTATAAGTAAATGTCGACAAGACATTAATTTATTGTTAGATATAGTAACTACCTAATGGTGATGATCAGGGTCCGAAATTTTGGTAGCACTTTTAATATGTCAAAGGGATTGCACGTTTATCGACTTTATTATATTTACTCGATATATTTCTCGAAATCTGCTTTGTGCAAGTACAATACATACAATGTGGTAATACATAATTTGAATTAAATACTTTATTTACGTTGTATAACAGGTAGACTGTTGTTACTTTTTTAGGTATGTTTTGCAAAACTCGTATCGATGTACAAACGGTGACACATCACGCTACGCAAAACCAAAATAAGCTGGTCGCGCGTAGGAGAGTAATGTACAACGTCGCGCGGCCAGCTTAAGTTTGTTTTGCGTAGCGTGATGTGTCGCCGTGTGTACATCGATACGAGTTTTGCAAAACATACCTAAAAAAGTAACAACAGTCTACCTGTTATACAACGTAAATAAAGTATTTAAATCAAATTATGTATTACCACATTGTATAATTACATATTTTTGATACTGTGATTATCTATATATACTTAAGTTAAGAATTAGTGTGCGCAGGTAATATTCTACAGCCCTAGTATTGTGGGGTGCCACAATAAAGCACGTATTTTACCTCCTGACACCGATGATTACGGAAAGAAATCTCCATAGTTTGCTGAAAACTTTAAAAAATCGGGCATAGTCCAAGCGCTGTAAGTCCTGTAAAGTCCTGTAAATAGTGGCGATCACTCAGAACAGTAGACAATTTACTTACATATTTGTATTCGTATTGTTTTAGTCGTTTGTTCGTTGTTTCTGATCACCACGAACAAAAGCGGATCCACCGTTGACAGCAGGCGTGGTCGGAGATGTGCACCACGTGTTGATGTGCTCGGAAAGATACTCTTAGAAGACAGATCCTCAGACATTTTAGTTAAATAGGTGTGTAACAATATTCTGCAACTAAGCCTAGCACCATGTATATAGGGTCCTTCTTAATATGCTGACACAACTTTCTCTATGGGACCAATGTCGAAATCGGGAAAAAAAATCATCTGTTCCATACTAAACTGAAATCTAACTCGACCCAATTGTATGGGACAGCTGATTTCTTTTCGCGATTTCGACATTGGTTTCATAGAGAAAGTTATTCAGTTTGATGCTCTGATCATGCTCTTAAAAACTGTCAGCATATTAAGTTGGACCCTGTATAAAACATATCAGAGGCAATTAGAGCATTGTACAGTACGACCAGGAAAATAATTCCGCTTGTCAATCTTCGTTTGCGCAGAGCAGACCAGAGTCTCCGTCAAAACCCGAAGTCATTTTAGTAATCAAAGGGTGCAAAGTCGGGTAGCAGCGAAAAGGGCGCGAAAACAATTAGCCAATAGCTGCAAGTTGGTAAGACTTATCTGATACTACTGTATCACAGTGTGTAATAAATTATAGACGTATGGAGCGACATATTCTGGGAAGAAAAAGCACCGAAAGTTGTATGAATGAATGTTTGATGCGAGATACCTAGGTACAAAGAGAATAAAATGAATTGGGTAGGTTGAGACGGCATGGAAACAAGTGCGGCGGCGGTCTGTCATACTAACTATTACGGTAGTCATTATAATTATATTAAATAGATATATAGTATGTAAGGTCAATGTTAGACCAGAGTACTATACTCTGTGCTATTACTAAAGTATAGAAATATTGTTTGATTATTTATATTACTTAGCATTAGCACCTATAGAAGGCACTATAGGTACCTATAGATGGTATTAGTTAGATATGTACCATGTGGGTACCATATTAAGTAACATTTAAATACTTGAAATACGTCTACTAGCAAAATTCATGAGTTCATACGTTAGGTATGAACGCTGAACACGCAATTATTATGGAAGTGTTAAATGTGATTTTATCAGTTTTTCCATATTTACCTAAGGTACAGAGTATCTGCGCTTAATTAGCACATCTATTTCGCAATCAAACATCGATACTAAGGACATTTTTAACAAAACACAGGAACTCGCAAAACCAAGCCTCCAGGGCTGCCCTCAATAAATTTTGTCATATTGTACCCAGGGCCGTAGCTAGGGGGGAGCATCATGGGGCAATGCCCTACCTTAAAATACCAATGCCCTACCTTAAAAATCACCCAACCTTTATTACAGTCTTTACAATACGGGCAAGTGGGGCAAATTCGCTTACAAAATTGACGTTTTTCTAGCCGCAATCCCGCACGTCGTACGGCAATTTCGGGCTCGCTTCGCTCGCTCCAGCCTTTGAATGGTGTTTTAATTGAACTCGGACTGACACCGTTTTAGCCTATAATATTATAAGCGTAGGTAGGCTAATGGAATTCATATCAACACCCTTGAGTTTGACCCAACAGTTTTGAGTCCTGGAGTGTGAAATGTCGAGCTCGCTTCGCTCACTCCAGCCTTTGAATGGTGTTTTGAGGATGTCATAGCTGATGGAACTCGGCCTTACACTGTTTTGAGACTTAAACGGTAAAATTTCGAGCTATGATATTAATGAGCATGGGTAGGCTAATGGGACTCATACCCACACCATTTATAGTCTTGGAGTGTGAAATGTCGAGCTCGCTTCGCTCGCTCCAGCCTTTGAGTGGTGTTTTGAGGTTGGCATAGCTGATGGAACTGGGACCGACACTGTTTTGATACTTAAACTGAAAAATTTCGAGCTCGCTTAGCTCGCTCCAGCCTATAATAATAATGAGCATAGGTAGGCTAATGCAACTCATACCAACACGTTTTTAATCCTGGAGTGTGCAATTTAGAGCTCGCTTCGCTCGCTCCAGCCTTTGAATGGTGTTTTAGGGCTATGTAGGCTAATGGAACTAGTACCACCATCGTTTTTAGTCTTGGTGTGTTCTTTTCTTTTCTGGAGAGAAGATTTCACAGACACTGAATTATGTAAGGTAGGTACGAGTACTCATCCAAAAAACTTGCCTTTTGCTTCCGCTCTACCTTAAACCTCTTATGCCCTACCTTCAATCCAGTTCTAGCTACGGCCCTGATTGTACCTTGTATTGTACCTAGTCATTGCTGGGGGCCTAGACAAAGTAACTTTCGATTAGCGTTAACGACAGTAGAAAACATAAAAATGTATGGACTTGACGTATGGTGACGAAAGCAAACGTCAAAATGTTTTTTAATGTCAAATCCATACATTCTGTCATTTTCAACTAGCGTCAACGCCAATAGAATGTCACTTTGTCTAGGGGGGCAAGTTTTCAAAGGAAGAGAGTTACAAGCATGTACTTAGGTTTCTTTGGATCACTGACAGAGTTGAAAAAGAAATTGAAAAAAAAATATTGGTATTGTTGCATTACTTTAACGGGTGATTGTACCCATGATACTGAACAACTTTCCCTAAAAAACCTATAGGAAATTAGAAAAAAAAATTCGACTTTTCATAGAGGAACGTTTGATCATCAGGGCCCCTAGACAAAGTACTTTCGATTAGCGTTAACGACAGTAGAAAGCATAAAAGTGTATGGAATTAACACGTAGTGACGAAAACAAACGTCAAAATGTTTCGATCGCCAATGTCAAATCCATACATTTTGTCCGTTTCTACTAGCGTCGACGCCAATAGAATGTCACTTTGTCTAGGGGGGCTGGAGTGCAATTTTCCGATTTTTGAAACTCATTCGTTGAACTCAGCAGTTGAAAATGTCAATATTACTATGAAGATATTGCAACTTTCACACTTGACTATCAAAAATTGACACTTTAAAGGTAATATTTCGCTAACGGATCCGTAAATAGATAAATGGCTATACACATAATAATGGCCCACAATATTTTTAAAAGACCTATCCAACTATCCAACGATACCCTACACCATGGGATAGAAGAGAAAAAAAAAATTGCATCCCCACTTTTTGTGTAGGGGAAGTACACTAAAAAAATATTTTTCAAGATTTTATTTTACCACTTTGTCGGCGTGATTAATATGTAGACCCATGTCAAATTACAGCTTTCTAGTACTAAGCGTCTCAGTGTCTAAGCCGCGGACAGACGGACAGACGGACGGACATGGCGAAACTATAAGGGTTCTTTGTTGACTACAGAACCCTAAAAAGGAAGAATAAACGGTGTACCTACTTCCTCAGTGATAAGTTGATACGTTACAACATCATGAACAATTATTATTTATTACACTAGAATTTCTAGTCTAGCACTAGTTCATGATGTTCAAGTTCTAGTCTAGAAATGTCTAACAAGATCGTCAAACGGAGGTCAAAAGAAAATTACATTACTACAAGCAACACTATGTATACAATGTAGCATAATTAGTTTAATTACCTAGTTGATTTAATTAACATATGCAAGTCACATAATATGTTTATTCGTTTATTACTATGTTTTTTACTAAACAAAATTCCAATAACACTGACGTAAAATGTAAAGAAAAAAGCAAATAATTATTTTGCAAGTAAATATTTGCTTTTATTTCTATAGATATTTTTTTTTATAAATTACTCCAGTTCTCGAAGCTGCTGTAGCTGACTTTAAACATATGTAGGTTTAAACGATGTCATTGTCCTCATCAAACATGTCGTCTTATTTATAAGAAAATGCATAAAATTTTGTTTTTTAACCCTGTTGTAAAGGTCCAGTGAGCTTTTTTATACCTGAAAATAAATGGTGAGGATAATAACAGCGTTTAAACGCCCATGGGAAACACGGTACCTGAACGTCAGACCTTTAAAATTATTCCGCCTTAAACATGATAGATCTGAACCTAGGGTTGCCGGGAAATCCGGGAAAGCCCCGGAATTTTGCGTCTGGTCCCGTGTCCCGTACACTTGAATGTCCCGGAATTCCCGAATACTAGGAGCTTTAACCAAGTCATTATCCTGGAATATATATAGGTCTCTTTGCTCGTTCCTTTCCTCCTTCTGGCTCCATCGCCTTTGCTTCATGTAATTGAGTAGCCTGTATAAATTTGGGACTCGAGTCTTTTGATTACTTAGTAAAATCTCGTGCTTGCTTCGCTCGCTCCTCGTTTTAGATTATACTGCGACAAGCTAGATTCACACTGCAGTAAAATCTCGGGCTCGCTTCGCTCGCTCCAGGATAATTGAGCAACAACATAAATATGGCGGTAAAACCTCAAGCTCGCTTTGCTTACACCAGTTTTATATCTTATTTCGATAAAATAATCTTACCATGTTGCAGTAAAATGTCGAGTTCGTAGAAATGTCCAGGAATTGATAAGCCTGCATCTGGCAACCCTATCTGAACCAGAGGAGATCAAAACAATTGAAAATATTAACTAGGTAAGCAAACTATCATACTTAACAAACACAGAGGCACATATCGTTTTTGTCGTTTTCTCGGGGGTGGCATGCTAGGCCCATCAGGTCCACATGCTAGTCTAGGTTCTAATTCTAATACGACACTTTTCTTAGCCGTAAATCGCCGATACATTATAGCCGAATTTGTACAAAGATGCATCATCTGATGATTCATCTGCATAGCTGCACCATTTGCAGATGAAGCAATGTGGCATGTGAATTAGCGTCTACTCAGAGCATCTTGCAAAACTTAGATTGACTCGGCTGAAGTAATCGATCACAGCAAACTCAAGATCCATGTACCTAGATGTGCAAACGGAGACATTAGACACTGGAGTTCGAAGTAAACGGATTGGTATGTGCAATGCAAGCCTGTGAATAAAAAAATGTGACTATACCTTCTCCGATATAAATAAATGTGAAGTACAGGGTATTAGGGTAAACAGTTGCAACTTTCCCTAAGAAACCTATAGGAAATTCTCAAAAAAAAATTGTGCACTTTCCATACTGATCGAAAGTTTATATGAAAAGTCGAATTGTTTTTTCCGAATTTCCTTTATTTACAATCAACCCTTAAAGTATTGCCACTGTTTACCCTAAGACCCTGCATATACGCACCACAGCCGATCCTTATGATGATATCAGCGCGCCTGCGCACGCATACAAACTAATTTTAAAACTACTTATTTTCAATATAAACCAATTAACGTCAATGACATTTGTTAAACACGATTTAGAAACTAATCTCTGTGTGTTCTGTAGTTTGTCAGATATCTGTTAAAATATTTAGTTGCAATGCTAGGGTTGATTTAAGATTTGATTTTGTACGGAAATGTTTGAGCCTGTAACTTTGAAACAAAACAAAAAACTAACCAATTAACTTTACTAACCACTTTTAACATTTAAACTATAAATACACTTTAAAAAAAATCTGATAAATGACAGATACATTAATTAGCTTCTAAAACGTGTTTAAATTCAATTTAATAAAATTGATTAATATTCAAAAAAGAATAAAACTTCTTTTGTATGGAGCGCGGTAACAAAGTATCCCCTCCCAGGTAAATCCCACCCAACCTGGTAAAACATCTTCGCTTCATCAAACGGAGGAGTATTGCATCTTATTGCTCCAAAGGATCGCCTCTGTGGTTTCGAGGTTAGTTATTTGTTTACAGCGGTAGACAAATAACGCTGGTATTAGCTAGCGAATCGTACCTGTACACCGCTGCATGGTATGCACGTGGATGTGTCAATGACTTGTATTTAATGTTAGTTCAAGGTAAAATATTTACAATGATTTAGCATTTCTAAGTCATTATAATATTCACTTAACAATGTATAAACCTACTACAGTCGCATCGGTCAGTTGCATCGGCACGTCATGACTTATAAAAGTGACCACAAACACACCGCATTCATAGAGGCAAATTATGAGCCCCGCTACCCTTTGGGCACCGCAATTCGACAGCCAAATAGTCAAGGGCATTATATCTACTTGAATTGTTGCGAAATACTTTGCACGCAAACATTTTTTATTCTTTTTTTTTTTAATTTAAAATTATAAATATGTGAAAGATTATATTCGACGTTCTTTTACTAAATGATGTTACAGGGGCGTCAAGACACGATAGTTTCCCGTTCTTTATACTGGGTGTAAGGAAAACTATCATTCACCTATGCTCTACCCATCAAACTGAACAACTTTTACAATGGAAGCAAACCCATCAGCGCAAAAAAAATATGTTGTTCCACTCTAAACTGCAATGTCTCCTCGTCTCAAACGTATGGAAGAGCAGATTTTTGTTGTTGCAGGTTTGCTCCCATGTTAAAAGTTGTTCAGTTTGATGGGTAGAGCATCTGGTTTAAAGGTTAATGATACTTTTACTTACACCCTGTATAGGGTGTTAGGGTAAAAAGTTCTATGACTTGTCTTTGGTGTAATTTAAGGGATGATTGTTCCCATGATACTGAACAAACTTTTCTGTAAGAAATGAGCAAAATTTTGGACTTTCCATACTAAATGCAATACATGAAAAGTCGATTTTTTTTTTCGAAGTTTCCTTATGTTCCTTCGGTAAAGTTGTATCATGACCAATTCGGTATGTCAAGTTTTTTTTGGAGGGCTGAATCGAAAACCATTTCGAGATCATTGTCTCAATAACAATATTTTCTATGTCAGAGATTTTAAAATGAAAGGATTACAGATATGTTGAGTAATCGTTTTTCGAAAAACTCCTTCGTGGACTTAAAATCAACATAACACAAAAAATACCAAGAACCATTTTAATATTGTCTTTAAGACAAAACATATATTCAATGTTTGAATTTGATATTTATGTTGCCGTTTCTGTTTCCAGCATAGGGTTAGAAAGACGGTAATTTTTTTTTTCAATAAGCTTCGAACTCCATCGAGAAACGATGGAGTTCGATGGTTTTCTCGCGACCACTTGCGTTTAGAGATTACAAATAAAATTAATTTAAAAATTAAATTCACATTGATAAAACTCGAGGGTTCGCAAAAAAAAATTAAATTAGTTTCTTAAAATGATATCCGTAAAAAATATATAATCAATACCAAAAAAAACTTGATATAACGAACCCATTAAAGTAATGCCAACTGTTTACCCTAACACCCTGTATACGAGAGACGTGCTACACTTAGCTAATCGGTTCTCATCGATCACTGCATAGATTAATATGAATTATTGGATAGATCACACTAGTCACCAATGACATCTCAACATAATATTTCCGGCTTTATAACCTTCACTAGTTTTTTGCTCCGTGCCGCGGGATTGGCATGGGCTGTAGTTTCCAGTGATTAGAAGATTTTCAATCGGGGTACCTATACAACGTGTTAATGAATAAGCGCAAAACCTCATACACCCCAACTGATTTACAATAAAATAATTAGATTGAAACAATAATTTGATAATATTTATATTTAAAATTTAAAGTTATTCGCAGATTAAGTTTTGAGGCAAAAATTATTTGTTATCATTTCAGCAATGAATGAAAGCGCTAACGTGCTCATGGATACATTTTAAGAACCTTGTTTTGGGTAAGTAGGGTGAATGTGCCCTTGCGGTGGGTTGAGATCGAGTTCAGTAAATTTTAAATTTTACAAACAAATTATTTAATATTTTGAAAAAAAAACGTACGTTGAAACCATGACAATTCGATTCTGCTCTCGATTCTAAACAAACTAATTTTTAGTTTTGCGTTTATTCATTAACACGTTGTATAATAGGGATAAAGGGGAGGGGAAGTCACAGTTTTGCGCATGGTGATCGTATTGAAGTTAACAATTTTGCTGTAAAAAGGGGCTGTGAGACCAAGATCCCAAACGATTGAAAGATTGAGGGACGGCGCCTTTACTTAAAAAGTAAAGGCGCCGTCCCTCAATCGGTTACGGTTTAGGCCAAAAAAGTGATGATGATGATGTACAAAACACATTATTAGTTTTTTACTAAAACAGAAACAAGAATATGTCAAACATTAGCTACACAATATGGCTAAAACCTACCTTTTAAAGTGATGATGATGATGTCAATTATAACCTTCATTATTTATCGCGAGTAGATCTCTACAGTCAGTAAAGGCCTTTTTACTCTAATTTGATGTTTTACATACCTACATATACTCACGCCTGTGTCCCATAGGGCCCAGCAGAGACAATTGATCGCCATCGGCTACGACCTGACTAGCCTCTCTTGTCTCTGCCAGTCATAAGTACATGCGTTCATACGTTATTTACATGATTTCGCATTTCCCTTCACCACCGACTGTAAGACAAAGAAAATAAAGGAACGTCAAAAAAAAACTAAAATGTAAAATATCAGTTTCCGATTATATCGATACATGACTATGGCTCTACTGGAACTTTTTAAGTATTATTGTTTTTTTCTTTTTCAATCATTATACTTATTCATTGTTAACTAAATATAAGTAACTGGAGTGCGATTTTTGAAACTTCTTCGCAGAGCTCAAAATGTCAAAATTAGTATGGAGATATCAAAGAGATTATACCTAAAGGCATAGAGCGAGCCATACCAATTGTAAAGTTTCCACTTTTTTAACGTTTAGGTTTGAGTGTGTGGAGTCAAGTAGTATGGACAAAAGAGGACCAAGTGACATATGGCGTTATGTTTACGGTCACTTTTCACACACACTAGCTCAAATAAAAAGTGGACAGCCGCATAAACAAATATCTATAGTTCCATCTCCTTCTACTATTAAAGGAACGTCATAAGACAAAAGAGACTAACTACAATCGTAAATTCATGCGGACTCTATGGAGATCCTTCCTCTGAGGGAGATATGCATTTTTCTACTGCTGATTTGATTTTCAAATGATTCAGGAGTGCGATTTTTGAAAGTCTAATCAGCAGTAGAAAGATGCATAAATCTCCATAGTAATTTTGAGATTGTCAACTGCTGAGCTCAGCGAATGAGATAAAAAATCGCACTCCAGAATCCCCAAGAACTGTCAGAAATACACAATTACACGCGCCCCTATTTATACCATTCCGATCGAATTGGATAGATACACAATAAAATTATAATAAGAACCCTGGTTTAATTTGGAAAATACAGTGACGCACACGCATTTAAAATGTACACAAAAAACGGGTTCTCAATTAAGGGCCGGTTATTTATAACAATTTGCGGTCACTGGACTCTTATATGACGCAAGTTGATATAAATACTAAGGCGGGCTTGCACCAAAAAGTGTTTAGCCTTAAATTTAGGTGTTTAGGGATCGCTCTGTCTCTCACACTGCTCGTACTGATGACAGTGACAGCATTACACTTAAATGTTTACGAGGCCTATTACAAGCTCACTGGCGTCGTTATGAGCCTAAAAGTGCTACTCCAATAAACTACAAAAGCCTTAAAGCTATTTTCTTAGAATAATTTTGTAGATTTCTTATAGGCCTGAACATACAAATTTGAAAAAAGAAATAATAAGCGCCACTGAGCTTAGGCCTCTTAAGCCTAAAAACCTTTTGGTGCAAGCCACCCTTAATCTCGATTTTGAAGTAAGTACGTACAAAAGTAACAGCCTGCAGAATCCCACAGGTCTATACTTTCCCTAATTATGCTGCTGTTTATACAGGGTGAAAGTGACATCGTTAGCATCCTTTTAAACTAAGAGTCTACCCATCAAACTGAACAACTTTTACTAAGGGAACAAACCGATCGGAGCAAAAAAAATCAGCTGTTGCATACTAAACTGCAATGCCTACGCGACTCAAATGTATGCATCAGCAGATTTTTTTGTTTGCTCTGATCGGTTTGCTCTCATATTAAAAGTTGTTCAGTATGATGGGTAGACTCTTAGTTTAAAAGGATGCTAATGATATCAATTTCACCCCGTAGATACAAGGTGACACTGTTTCAACGAGCAGTCAAAATATTTTTACCCGACTGTGCCAGAAAGAGGGTCATGTTTTTTTATAATCTAATAGCCAGCAGGCATCAGACATGGCTTCGCGTATTCTATATTGATCTAGCGCCATAAGTCTCACCGATCCCCGCTTCCCAACCCGTCGCGTAATCACAGCAACGCCCATTGCCGAGGTCCGTACCCCCCTGAGGTGCCCCTCGGGCAGGTTGCTTAAATCACTGGTTCGGTGACCTACCAGCAAATCCTTAGGAGGTCTATGAAACTAAGAATATTTTTTTTGCTTTTTGTATGTTACTAAGCAGTCTACATACAAAAAGCGAAAAAAATATTAACTCCAAAGTACCTATTTCAATTATTTGTAATAATAATAAGTATATGTAATTAATATGATAAATTACGAGGGTTGTACCTTTAGATACTTCCAATTTAATGGTAGCTGTTACGGTACTGTAATTATAGTACTCTGTGGTAGCTGTTTGTAATATAATTAATATGAGTGTTTCAATTTACGCATAGGTAGTGATTTTATCTTTATTTTATTGTATACTATACAATACTTATAAATTACTAGTTACAAAAATATAAAGCAGAAGGCCAATTATACAGGGTGTAAGGAAAAGTATCATTAACCTTTAAACCACATACTCTACCCATCAAACTGAACAACTTTTACTATAGGAGCAAATCAGTCAGAACATAAAAAAATCTGCTGTTCCATACGTTTCAGTCGAGAACGATTGCAGTTTAGTATGGAACAGCTGACTTTTTTTGCGCTGACAGGTTAGCTCCCATAGTTTTTCAGTTTGATGGGTATAATAAGTGGTTTAAAGGTTAATGATACTTTAGAGTTCCCTTCCCTGTAGAGTTTCACTGATAGATACAGTAAAGAGTTGAGAAAAAGATTTGTTTTGAAAATTAAGCGAATTACGATTTGAAATTCTAGTAAGTAGGTATATCGTGCACTGAATCAAATCAGGCCAAAACCATAAAATTTAAGGATGGTTTCATTTAAAATATAAGGTTTTAGTGGGGCAAAAAGTAAAAACTATTCGCTTTTTGTATAGAGACTGCTAGCTTCACAGTTCATTTGTTAAAAATATCATGAACAAACTGGACAATTCCCTTTCTCACGGCTTTTGTTTCCAACCCTTTGCCTACGTACTAGTCCAGAGGCTTAGATAAAGTATGTGTAGATAGAGCCTCATGCTTCTACCGTATAAAACAAAAGTGACCTACTTTCTTAGGTTGGTGTGCGTGAGGCGCTATACTGATATTTTTTCCGAAGCGTTGGTAGCTTCGACTGTCAATCTTTTGACATAATTAACTAATCAAAGTCCAGAGGCGTATTCATTAAATATTGCCTTTGACTATTTATATGTGGACTGGTTACGCGTGTAATTCTAGTAACAAACATTTCTGCCACTTTTTGCGGGGGGCGAGGTAACATGAAATCCGCATATTTTGATTTTATTCCCCATAACTTTAGATTCTAATTTTGAATGTTAAAAATCATGAAAAGTAGACTCGTGTGAACCCCAATCGTTCTAAGTTCGAAGTTATTATTTCGCAATTATAGGCTGTCTCGTTTAGTGATAAGGTGTAAAATTGAATGTAAATGCACAAGATCAATTGTGCTTATACCGTGGCAGAGGGGAAATGCTACCGCAAGGCTAGTCCTTATAATAATTAGTCAAAGAATATTGCGCCCAAGAACATTGTATATAATTGCGCCCCAGTGCAAATATATGTGGCGGCCCATTAATGTTGCCAGCAGCAGTGGGCCAAAGATAAGTGCCACAGCGATGTGTGGCTAAAAACTTTCGGTCTGTGTGCATTATACGATTATTATATTATCTATACTATTATAAAACTGTAACAGAAGTGTGTACATTGAAGACATTTACAAGAAAAAGATTTCGGTATGGTTTTTAAGTATCCCTGACTTCAAAACAATCTTCTTTTAAATTTCTGTCCGTCTGTTTGTTTGTAACAGCATCATGCAAAAACTACTAAACCGATTTTGATGTTTTTTTTGTTTGATAGCTTATTATTTGACTTAAAATCTGGTATAACATTTTTGCAGACAAATTCGCGGATAAACTCTAGTAGGTACCTAATAAAAATAGAAACTAGGGCAAGCGAAGCATGGTCAAAATTAACACTTCTCTATCGAAACTACATAGAACTTAACTGAAGAATCTTAAGCTAGGAATTTGTGTGCTTTACGGCTAAGTTATGCGGTATTTTGAATCCCTTCGAGCTTCGCTCTGTCGTGGCTCTGTCTATATAATTTCTTTGGGTATATAACGTCCCTGCGTAATACACGTAATAAAAACTAAAATGTTATAATTACGATACGATCTTAGATAAGTACCTAATCTTCTTTTATTCAATGTTATAAGCGTGACGGCATGTGAACAAGATTAGCCTGCCGCGTATCGATGATACCGATTCAGATAAAACTTTTCGAACGTGACGTATTGCAATTTTAAGATATAATATGTGCCTTATTTTCATTGCGATTTCTTTGTTATAAACGTATAATGTACCTACTTAGGTTTTTTAGATATCAATGTTGGGTAACAATTCGGTATGTCAAGTTTTTTTTTTTTAGGGCTGAATCGAAAACCATTTCGAGATAATTGTCTCAATAATATTTTCTATGTCAGAGATTTTAAAATGAAAGGTTTTTCGGTCCGTCCAGTGACGTCATTGGAAAACTTGTGAACTCCTTGGTAAACTTAAAAACAACTTAAAATAACTGGCCATTTTGAAAAAAAAAATGCACAATGTCAGAATTTGACATTTGATGTTGCTGTTTCCAGCATAGAGTTAGAAAAAGAAGGCAGGATTTTTTTTAATAAAGTAGTTTTCTCCATGGAGTTCGAATTATTTTCTCCCCACCATTTTTGCATTTAGAGATAAAAGATCAAAATTATTTAAAAATTCAATTTATATTGATAAACTCGATGAATTGCAATAAAAATGAAATAGGTGTCTCTATCTGTAAAATATATAAAATGAAGAACAAAAAAAACTTGACACACCGAATTGTGGTACGACGGTAAAAAACCAAGTAATGAGTGGAGATTTCCATCTTAATGTAAAATCTTAATGTAAAATCTTAAGTATGTTAAAATCTTAGGCGATTTATATACTGACCTGCCTCGCCTTAGCATTTCCCCTCTGCCAACGTACAAGATCAAAAAATCTTACTTTAGATACCCAGGTGGGGTATCTAAAGTAAGATACCCCACCTCACACTTTCTGGGGAAACTTGAGGGGTGGCACTTAAAAGTAACGAAATGTATAATGATGTTCATATACATATGTCATGCACAATTTGCGCAAAGTGCGTATGTGCGAACGTCAAAATGTCAAATCAAATACATTTTTTGAAGTGTCGGACCTGTGGTCTTAGTTCCATTACGGAACTAGTGAGATGAATAACCTTTTATTAATCAGTTCTCGATGGTAATTGCCTCCAACGCAAATCAATTTAGTAAAATGATGACAATACTTTATTTTACGTCAACATAACACAGTAATGTTATTATTTCTATCAATTAGATAATCGATACTGCAATTAAATAGTCATTCTACAAATTAGTGATACGTCAATCATGAATTGGCTATTTGACAGTTTTCGGAAAGTTATTTTAAAATATGCGTAGGTTAATTTTATACCTCTTTCAATTATCTTTTTCTTAAAAAAGCGTTAGTTATTCGAAAAAAATATTTATATTTTGAGATTCGCGCGAAAACAGCCGGTCACGTGACATTTCTGGCTGTGACGTCACATCACAATAAACAAGTACCTAAACTAAATACGACGCTTCAACTCACATGACGTTTTATTGTTTCAAATGTGACGTCATACAATGCTCAATCATGGCCGCCCGCGTTTCAGTTTTTGTAATCCACAGATAAAAAGACTAATTTATTTTTAAAAAAATCAAATAATTACAATTTACTTTGATGCAAAAAACATATTGTATGATTATTGTGAACCTATAAGTAACTATATTTAACATAAATTTTATATTTTATCGTTACAGTTGTCAAATAGCCAATTCGTGACCGTGCAATTCGGTTGATTTCATTAAAACAAAAAATATTTATATGTAGTAGACACTAGGTAGGGGGAGATTGGGACCCTTCGTACAGTTTCAACATTTTTTTTTCTTTGATTGACATTGATTAATAGCTTTATGGAAATCATCTTGCAATAGCACATATATTTGGCTATTAACAAAAAATTTGTGTAAATGAACGAACCCCACGAATGGGGAACTTTCATACAACACCAAAAATTAACTTTATTTATTAGAGAGAATTAGAAAAGAATTTCGTTTGTATAGTAGTACCTATACTCCATTCAAAATAGCAACGAAATTTTATGGCTATTTTGCATTACAGAAACAGAGATTGGAAACACTTCCTCTCACTTATTCTTAAAACAGCTTTAGTAACGGCTAAGATAAATGTCAGATAGTATATGTATCCAATAAATTAATTACATTTGGTAATCAGAATTGGCCAGAAAGGTAAATAGGAATCGGAAAAGGTCGTCGTCGTAAAATGTGACACGGGGGGCGTGGATATTTTTTGTTTGCCCAAAGGAGGTGCGATAAAGAAAACTTTGGGATCCCCTGTTCCATCATAATCATCTAAAGCTGACATAACATAAAATATTCGTCTACTCTACTTCCTTGCTCCTCGTCCTCAATTTTGTAATTTTACACTAGGTTTCCGTAAAAAAAAGTAGTTACAATGCGATCGCAGTAAATTTTTATTATGTCATAATCATAGCAAATTTAAACAGTTATAACTTCTCCTAATAAACATTTTTAAATTTCAACAAATTATTCAACTTTTTATTAAATTACTAAACCCATTAGCGTGGGGTAATTCCGACTTAGCGTGTGGCATTAGCCGAACATACAGAAAACAAATGACTATAAAAAATAAATGACAATAACAGAAAACAAATGAAAATAACAGATAATAACCCATGCCTTAAGTAATACTATGAGACGATTGTTCTAATTTGGTAAATATTTACGCTATTATAAACATATAAAAGAGTGCAGTCACATTTGTTTTACTTAAAAATTCGATGAAACCGAACGAAAATGTTCAAAGTGTTTTCTCATGAACTGCGTGCGCGGCCTCCGGCTCACAGTTGTCCTTCAGCACTGAGCGTGGAACGATCCATCGGAAGATACAAACAGATAACATATTATCTGTTTCTAAGGCCGAGATTCAGAGACGATTTGTAAGTCATAGTTCGGACTCCCGTATGTCAAAATCCATACATTTTCGCCACGCTTAGCTCGAGCTAAGACCAAAAAAATCGTCTCTGAATCTCGGCCTAACTTCCCTAAACACCAGTGTTCGAAATTACACTGCGTTCACAATTACCCCAATCTCCCCTACGTAGTTGCCCCTGTACGAAATGGTGCCAATCTTCCCCTACCTACTCAATATAGGATGTCAAAATTATTAATACTACGTAATTATTTGCACAAAATACAAACAAGACACGTTTAGAAAAAAAATTAGTATTTTTAGTAACACATGAAGGTTATAACTATTCAATTAAAGGTATGTTTATAGTTAAACTTGTCGTGACTCCAGACATTCTTTTAATATTAACAGTAGAAAGTATATAACGTTACGTACCTGATGAAATGAGTGGATGTGCCAAATATTGGGAATCTCCTTTTTTGAGAATGGCTACAGGTAAAAAAACCTCCGTAACATTTTTCTGAGCAACAAACTGTAGGTAGGTATACCAACATAAGTAACAATAAAACTTTTTGAGATATAAATTTTAATTTCACGTGACGCATATGGGTACTTAAGAGGATAGGCGGGCTCTCGAAGAAATTTGGAGAAAAGGTCACTTTTCCGACTGTATACGTATTTATCACGCGAACAATACTGAACAGATTTTTTTTTATTTTTTATTTGATATGATCTGACTTAAAATCTGGCATATAATTTGTGCGGACCAAGTCGCGGGTTAACTCTATTAAATATAAATACGACAAAAAGTTCTGGATGGTAACAAACATCCAAACCTATTGTCTATTGGTTGATATCTTACCTTACTAGTTGTGATAACATTGATAATTGAAATCTTATCTTCTAAACATTCGTATTTTATGGTAACATCGGTGCCTAACCTAACTATAGATTTCTAATATGAAAATCATTGAACAAACATGCAGTGCCTAATTTGGATCCTTGAAGCATGGCAGCTTTTTTCCTAATCCTCATGCGCAGTCCTTTCTATATGTATACGGTGCTGACGATGATCGGCACAACCACAGTCAGGATATTATAAATGTTGTTAATCCTCATTAATACCTCTCATTAAATTTGTTTTCCTATTTGGGCCTGTCACATACACGAATCAGGATTGTGATTTTGAATAGGATTTGATACCGAACAGAAACCTTTCCGGAGGGGGAAAATCCATACGAAATTAAAACGAAATCCGTGCGATTTTTGAAAGTCAAATCTGCAGTAGAAAGATGCATATCTCCATAGTAATATTGACATTTTCAACTGCGGAGTTCAAAGTGTGAGTTTATAAATCGCACTCCTGATACCGAACGGATTTGTGTAGGGGGATCCATACGAAATCGTAATCCTGATTCGGAATGTATTATGGAATTCCGTATGTATGTGACAGGCCTTCATTGGTTAGCGTCAAAATATCTCACGTCCATACACCGTCCATACACCGAAGATGACAGACAAATAAGCTATTTTATCCATATTTTATCCAAATAAAATAATCTACCCCACCTATGATTGATGACTAGTGTTTATTTGATAATTTATGTCCATAAATCAAATATTTTAATAAGGTTCTTATTTGTTATACGATATCGGTAAATAATTATCAATTTTGCATTTTGTATGCACCCGTTTAACTCTCATCTTTAACTTTCATCAAAATATTGTTGTCCAGTCAACCTTAACCAATAGGCATGTAGGTCATTTCTGAATTAATGTTTAATTGATAAATAGTATATTGACCCCTGGATCTTCTAATAACAAAAACCCAACTGTTGCCTTCTACGTCACGATAGCAAATTATAGATTTTGATAAAACATGGTCATCTCCCTGCGACGCGCTATTCGGTGACAAGAGGAGTCAAGTTGAAGGCGCGTGAGTCGCGATATGATAAAAGCAAGCTCAGAGTGCGCGCGCGGCTAGTTCCGAAGAGACCTGCACGACGAGCGCAGGCGCCGCTGTCCCGCGTCCGCGACCATATCACTCGCAACCCTAGCGCCCCCACCTCCCTCGCTATTAACGTTACCTTAACGTGGACAACGTCCACTCTAGTGTCTGTGCTTTTGGACTTGAAGACGTTGCAGGAGAGGATCCTCACCGATCGACCGCTCTCAGGTGAGAACTAGCAATAAACCATGCTTGCAATCATGTGATGATTTGTACGGATGATAGTAACATGCTTACTTACTTGACGTACTATATTAACTGAGTAACCGCAGCTACTGTCGTAATAGCAGGCTGCGGGAAATTAACTTAATGCCTAGTTTAATCTATGACCTAGTTGTGTGGAGTACAAAGTGTCGTGGAATTATTGCAAAAATGTTGGTAGGTACATGTATCTTAATGGTCTTGAGGTGTTCCGATAAAATTTAATTACTAAGAGCTAAATACATTTTTCTATAATTATGAGGTAGTCATGATTCTACGATCGCACCGTAAAAAATAAACGTGGGTAAAACTATTTCACGTATTGAACTAGCTAAATGTCAAATATATTTGCGAATGGGTATAGACTTGTGTATCGGTGCCTTACCTAGTGACCTCGAGGAGTGATCCAATATTTCAGAGGCGCTAATGAACGACATGCCTCATATTCTGACGAGCGAAGCGTGCCCATCGAGGTCACTCAATGCAAAGATCAAATTAATTCAACCTATGACGAATAACTGGCTGATAAGCGCCAAAATATAACAAGGGAAACACTGTGCCTTAATCATTTTCTACAATAATGCTTAATTCGACGATCAGCTACACGAACTGTTATTAATTTGGCTGTCGAACACATAATTGTATTCATAGGAAGGAGATGTGTCAACAACAGGCCTGGCATCCTGCAATTTAGCCGTCCACACAATGTGCCATGGAACATGTTAATGACAACATTAGCCAAGCTGTGAACATCGGTAGAAAACGAGTGAACGCAAACGCAACGGAGTACCTACTATGAAAGGAGCTCGGTTTTGAAGCCAAGGATCCACCAAGGCGTTTTGCAGGTGTTAGTATTCCCGTCGCGTCGGCGCAAAGCGGTGGCCGCGTGACGTAAGGTCACCTCGCCTGGCCACTGACTTGTCGTGAGATTAACATGCTCCCTACTATCGAATAGATGACCATTAAATCGCAGGACTAAATAAATAACATAGGCCAGTTGGTATTGAGAAAGACGGTGGTACCCTGCCTATCGAGGTCGGGTTTGCTTCTATGCAGAGATATTAGTTGCCAGAGAAAATAAGCAGTGTGGAATATATAGAAACATAAAAGTCTAGAATTCTGCCTGCCTGTGAAATACATTGATTTTAAGAAGAAGAACTAATGCAGATATTCAGAAACTTCTTTTGGTCGTGAGTTGAGTACATAGAGTTGAGTATATAAATTTGAGTACATAGATAGATAGATAGATAAATCATTTACTTCATCAGAACGATACAGGATAAACTGTGACAGACAAAGGCAGTATAACACATAGGGTCGAATCGTATAGAGTTAGATCTGATTCTCAGCCTAAGTCTCGAACAATCTCGGTCAATGGTCTCGAACGTCACAAAACGAGTTTAAAAAACAGCAAACCCCATCTTCTTGAGTTTGCAGGCTTTTTCCATTGACGCAAGTTACCGCAAATCACGAAATCGGTCGTAATTAATTGGTGATGATGATTATTGTTAAGTTATTCCATCAATTTCTGGTTTTTTGTTCATTGTAGGTAATTATTTCATTAAATACCTATATGCCAGAGATACAACAATTATGAAAATATATTGTTTCGTTTTTTGTTGTTTTCGAAAACATGAAGTTCTATAAACTAATTCTAATATTATATTATGCTACAAAATTCACAGTGGAACAAAATACATATTTTCATGGAATTCAAATCTGTTGTAAAATCCAATAACATATTTTTGTATAATGGTATTCTAAATTACTAATACAATATTATATTATAGTAGGTAGGTACGCTGTGATATTATTTTTCCTTATAAAAATTATCAACATCCGAAATGTTTCCTTTAAAAATCGTAATTCAGTTTGCCTTTTATGCGTGGACAATAACATATCTAACAAGAAGATAATATAACTAGAACAAAGAAAGTTACAGGTAAAACAAATTATTCACTTGTATCGAATTAACTCAAAATATTTAAAATGGCAAATGTACTAAATTTTGAAAGGAACAATATACTAAGATCACTTAGATCGTATCGTGGACAGGATTACAACTAGATTAGATAGGTATTGTACCTATTCTTTATTAGTTTGACTTACAAACATAATTTATTTATTGTCAATGGATCGCATAATGTAGATTTGTACTTTCTTATATAGAGTCCTTCTTAATATGCTGACACTTTTTTAAGGGGATGGTCAGACCATCAAACTGAACAACTTTCTCTATGGGTCCAACATCGAAATCGCGAAAAAACAAATTGCTGTCCCATACAAAACTGCAAACTTACTGGAGCCAAATGTATGGGATAGGGTTAGCTTTTTAGGGTTACGTATCCAAAGGGTACCAACAAGACCTTTCATAAGGTTACACTATCCGTCCGTCCGTTCGTCCTAGCTTTAAAGGGCTGTATCTATAGAACAGTAATAGGTAGCGGGTTGAAATATTCACAGAATATGTGTTATTATTTTGGATATGCTAAAAAATACAAAAACGAAAAAATTAAGGGGGTCTCCATACAAGAAATGCGTTTTTTTAACGCATACATACAATAGTAAAACATGGTGTAATTACTTATAGAGCATACTCTAAAAAAACAACAAATTACAAAAACCGGTCAAGTGTGTGTCGGGCTCGTGATATCATTTCATAACTTTCTTTGGTTGCTCACTTACCTACCTTTCTTGTTCTTTGAGTTCGTCTCCATAACGGAGCTGAGGTTGGCAAGTATAAAACTTAACGCGCTATATTAATGAAACGAGGAAGTACAACTAAGCCAATTAATGCAAATTGGGCAAAAAAACCTTTAGGTATATCAAAAAACTAATTAAAGAAGCATTAAAACAATTCTAATAAAAGTTTTTAAGTAGACACCTAACTATGTATTTCGTATATGTTTTAAATTTGTTTGTGGATGTACATTTTGACATTTTTACTATACTATTCTTGACATTAGCAAATAGACTATGTTTGTGTTTTATGTTTTTATTCCATTTATTTCTATTATTCTTTTTATTTGGCATTTTATAATACAATTTAACTATGACGTTATGAATGGACATTTGATGTATAAATGTAAAAATCGACGATGAATACATATTAAATTTATTGTAATGAAACATTTTCATTCGATCAAACACAATATAGGTACTTAAAAAAATGTATGAGATGCTTACTAATAATGTAGTTGTTATTGTCAATGACCTAATGGACCTACTACAGTGTAGATACAATTAATTTCAAAAATAATTAGATTATTGTAAATATAATGATCGTTAAATATTTAAATTTCATATTTTTTTATTCTGTAATAATAAAAAATGGTAAATACATGAAAATACTATCCTGTTATAAAATACTTTGCATTGAAAGATAAATCCATCATTTCAATAGTCAACATTATACAGAGTGAAATTGATATCATTAGCATCCTTTTAAACTGAGAGTCTACCCATCAAACTGAACAACTTTTACTATGGGAGCAAACAGATCGGAGAAAAAAAATCGGCTGTTGCATATATTTGAGTCGAGTAGATTAGAATGGAACAGCAGATTTTTTTTTTGCTCCGATCGGTTGCATGTATTATACCCACTGTCCATTACAAGTGCCGACGGGCTCACTCCCCGTCGCGCTTGACAGATTCGACTTTCGGTACTACTAGTGAAACGTGGATGTTCTAAGGTTTCAGAATATCTCTGACTACCCTCTCGGGGAATATAGTCGTGAGCATTTGCAAAATATGTCAAACGAGCTGTCAGATAAAAAAACAAGAACTTATTCGAGTCACGCTGCAGGGTTTGCCCCGAACACTTGTCTTTCGCGTGGTGTTCGCGCGGTTCGCATTTCAGCTTGCCACGAGGCTCCGCAATCCTTCTCAGTTCTGTTCTTACTCAATAACAATCCTCGAGATACTCCCTCAAACCACTTGACAGTGGCCGAAATGCGGTAGCACCACACAAGCAAGAAGTCCATTAATTATTTTTAAAAAAGAATTTATTCAAAAGTGGTGAAACAGGCCCTAAGTATTCCAATAGATAGGCACATCACATAGGATTTTTGAGATTCATAAACAAATTCGTAACATTATAACAACGAAGCGGAGGACAAAGCAAACAGCATTGACTTTAAAATTTTAAATGTAAACTTCATAGTTGCTAATCGATCAATGACCAATAGCAAGACTTATTCGCTACTATACAGGATGGTCCAGCCCAGTAGTGCGATTTTTGAAAAGCACACGGTCACACGCTCAAATCAACAGAAAAACGTCAAAATTAATATGTAGATTATGCATCCTTCGACCACAATGTTGAATCTCACCGATTCAAAAATAGCATTACTGATGGATATAATTTTTTTAGATAGCTGACTTGGGTACCTACCAGGACACGACAGGAAAAAAATCAGAAAGACTATTTAAACTCATTTAAATTAATTTAAAATTGAGTGCTTTAAAATCAACCAATCGGACACTCCGATATTTTTCCTAGCAGAGGTGCGATTTTGGAAACTCATTCGCTCAGCAGTTGAAAATATCAAAATTATTATGGAGATATGCATCTTTCTACTGCTAATTCGACTTTCAAAAATCGCACTCCTGAAGTATGATTTTTGAAAGTCAAATCAGCAGTAGAAAGATGCATATCTTCATAGTAATTTTGACATTTTCAACTGCTGAGCTCAGCGAATGAGTTTCAAAAATCGCACACCAGGTCCCCAAGTCAGCAATCCAACAAAAATTGTATAACCTGGTCTGGAACAACCTGTATAGAGACAGTACAAAGTCCGCCTCTATAGGTTTTATTTAAGTATCCGTCATAACTATGGAAAATTGATGTTTACTTTTAACACCTTATCTTTTTTACATGTGTTACCTATGTATTTATTTATCCATTGAATTCGCAAGATCCTTCTTAGCTATTAGCTAGATATTATTATGTCTATATTTCCATACGTGGAAACTTGCATCACGTTTTTCCTAAGTAGGATCTATCAGGGTCCTTTCAACCTCTTTCTGGCCTCGTCCTACGCAACTAGGCAAGGAATCGTAAAAGCTATTCGAGCATTATTTTTAATTTATATTCGAAACGCTTTTTTTTTAAAAGGTGCTAGTAATATTTAAAGGGGCGGTTTATACCATCAAACAGAACAACTTTTAGTATGGAGCCAACAACGAAAAATCGGTTGCTTCAAACAAAACAGCGGTATCTTACTTATGAGACAACCGTTTTTTAAAATATTATTTCGATTTTGGCTCCACAGTGAATGTTGTTCAGTTTGATGATAACAACAAATCACCACATGGGTGTTTTGTTCCATTGAAAAAAAATGTTTTGTAAATATATGATCCTTCTCAATATGCTGACTGATTGTTGACGCTGTGATCAGACCATCTAACTAAACAATTTTGTTTATGAGACCAATACCGAAATTGCGAAAAAAATAATCTGCTGCTCCATACAAAACTGCAAACCTGCACGAGCCAAAATAAATGTATGGGACAGCAGATATTTTTCCGCGATTTCGATGTTGGTCCCATAGAGAAAGTTGTTCAGTTTGATGGCCAGATCATCCCTTAAAAAACTGTATATGAAGAAGGACCCTGTTAAAACCAACTTTAGTTATTTCCAAACTGTTTTGTAGCACATTAAACAAACGTTTGGTTATAAATCGAAACATTTTACTATTTTCTAAATAACAATTTTTTTTCTGTGTACACCTACCTAGAGAGTTGATAGGTAAGAGGCCAAACGCAAGGTTATAGAAAAGAACCATAAAAATGACACCTTACCTTGTATCACAAAACATTTGTTAGCAAAATGATTTAACATAAATTGTGTGATAATTCACTAGAACCACTTTCCGACACAAAAACTAAGTGGTCACCTTCATATATCTAACTAATATGTAGCTCCAACCAGCATATTCGACCCGCAGTGTAGGCAATTTCGACAAAAAGATTTCTACTTAATCATTAAACTTATTGTACAAACGATAACGCGTTGAAGTCTTTTGTATGCGCAAAATGATTCAATACAACATTGTCGTAATTGGGATAACTAACACGAAATTGATTTTTGCTGGAATTCGATTCAATAAGTAAATCTATACAATACATGTTGTTTAAAGGTTAATGATACTTTTCCTTACACCCTGTATAGGCTGATCATGAACTAGGTAGGTATATAGAGGGTGTTAGGGTAAACAGTTGCATTACTTTAAGGGGTGATTGTACCCATGATACTGAACAAGTTTGCCTAAAAATCCTATAGGAAATTCGCAAAAATATTTCGGACTTTCCATACTAAATGGAATCAGCTGATCGAACGTTTGTTTGAAAAAAAGGTAGAATCACCCCTCAGAGTAATGCAACTGTTTACCCTAACACCCTGTATATTGTCATTGGGCACTCGCAAATGAGGAAAAATAAAATACCTTTGTAAAAACATCACCCAAAGTGTTGTGTATCAAACAATAGAGCAATAAACCTATTCAATACTTAATTATTGGTATTACTTCTCAGTAAAGTGACGTTCAATTTTAAAGTATTTCAAAGAACAATTCTAGTACTTACGTAGTTAAAATAACAGAATCCAATAATTTGAATGATCATCGTAACTCCTAAAATGACTGAAGCGGGTCAAAGTCCAACAATAATTAAATTGGGAAGAGCATGTGAGGATGTCGACCTTCTAGCAAGGATAGTCATTAGATGGTGTACGATGTTCTGCAGCACGTAGCACGTCCGCGACGGCCTCGTGCGTTCGACACACGCCTGCAAATGTTTACATTTGAGCCGGCAAAGCCTGCGCTGCGCCTGCGACGAACAGCGATTAGTTGCAAAATGAATGCGGCCGAATTGAGTTCAGGGTCGAGCGTGCTGCCTCCGGGTGTTGCGCAAGATCATTTCACTAACAATACGTACACATATTCGCACTTTATCTCGTTATGGGTGCTATGGTTTAGATGACCTTTCAGAATCGCTGTTCGTAAAATTCAAACTTAAACTGACAGCAATAAGATAAATATTCTTTATTTGCACACCAAAATAAACAAATAAGAATAAGGGTACAAAAGGCCTTATCACTAAGAGTGATTTCTTCCATACGACCAATGGATGGAAGAAGGATGGATTTATGTTTTTCAGAATGTTTTCTATGAATTATGTTCGCTTCAATGTGATCGATTTACAAAGATTATTTTTAAAACAATAGTCTCAAAATCCACTTTGCATAAGTAGTTATACTTAGGTATTAATAAATCGTTATTTAACTGACTGTAACGTAATAACTAATAAATAACCGGCCAAAAATCAAGGTCTAACGCTATTTTTGTCCCTGACAATACATTTACGTAACATTTTGTATGATCGTTAACACTGTTGCAACAACTAATAGCCAGTGCACAGCAAGTGATCTGATTCAGCCGCTATCTACTCGCTCAACTAAATTACTTCAGTATTCCATTTACAAAGAGACCCATAAAAGCATTCTAATACACACGTTTTAAGTATGAAATTAGCTCAATTCGTGGAACTTCTCATGTCGAACAAACTATGTATAAATAGCGCTCCACTTTCCGGGACAACATTACGACAATCTGGCTTTTCACGGCTGCTTGCCTATTAAATTATATTTCCACATTTTCGTCATACATGTGAAATATAATAACTTTTTATGAGTAGGCACAAGGCTCCAAAACAAGTTTCTGTGCTCTTTAATCATTTTACAGGTTTTTTGTGAAACAAACTTTTTTCATGCCCAACGACTAGCATTTTAAAGGCAAACCTCTGCAAACATCTTCAATAACACTTTAGTACCACCTAAAAAGTTTTTACAAGTGAAAACTAGAGAATCGATAATGAACTGGAGTAATTTTGACATTTTCTTCTGCTGATTTGGACGTGTGATTTTCGAAAATCGCACTTCTGTAACATTTCCAAATTACACTTAAATATAATTTGCTTTATCGAATTATATTTTTGCCAATCTCAACAAGATTCTATGTATCTTTTTGGTAGTAAGTGCCAAAAATACAGAATGAATGACCTGAAATTTCAAGTCACAAACCTGTCATGTTGCCTAAATCAATAATGATACGAATAAAAATATAGTTAAAAGCATGCTCTATAGCATGCTTCAACTTCAATCATAACGCTATAAGATTGCGTTAGACTGTAAATGATTGTAGCAACAGTTTCACAGCAAGTACGTTAATAAGTGCAACATTATTAACCTTGATATTTTATAGGCAATCTTACTCTCAAAGTTACGGAATCAAGAATGAGTAACACTTCAAGGGTTCGTCTTACACCTAAAATGTAAATGAGCATTTTTACGTTTATTGACCCTGTATCGTTTTAATCTTATTTCGAACGATGTTTATTAATAGTACCTAACCTTAAATAAGAATAATAAAACAAAAGCTGGTGTTAATGAACTAAACTGGACGTAGCTAACTTTTCGTTTCTAAATGGAACGAAAGGAACAGTTTATGAAATTTCCTATGATACGTTTCGCTACATGCGTTTCCAGGGGTCACTATGGGACCAATCCAGAATTGTTCCTCAATTCTATAATTGTTTCACCCATGGATTTAGAACTAATGGATCCATAATCTCCTTACAAGCATGGAAACACGAAAATTGACCATGGCAGTCGGTAATGTTCATCCTTCTTTCGTACGTGTCCGTCGTCGATGTTTCTGATTTTACGTTTGTCCCTTTCTATCTATTTTTGTCGTTGGATTAGGAAGAGACAAAGTTGACGTCAAAAACAACAACGGGAATTTACGAAAGAAGGACGAACACTACCGTCCGCCAAGGAGTATTTTCATGTTTCACCGCTTTTAAGGCAGTCTGCTCTCTGCTGGTTTAGACAATACCTATTCCAACTTCCTGGTTTCACGTCTTGTGTCTTTAAACGTAAGTTTGTCTTTAAAGTTTTTATATTTTCCATGTATCTGATTGCGAATGATCTCTCCCTAGTACTAGTGTTTAGTGGTTTATTCGTTAGGAAGTGTTTGGTTTTCATTTTATTGTTGTGTAGAGTCTCAAGGTTAAGGCACGATGGCATAACCTCTTGGTTAAAAGCCCCAATATAAAAAAGATTAATGAAAAAAATGTGTAACTGACGAAAATTGTTCTAATCAACATGCATAATTCTAGATGACACTTAAGTGTGGTAAGCGGGTGTAACATCGAAGTCGAGACTAGCTTTCACAGCTGAGCGCGTATTCTACACGCGGTACCATTTCATTGAAAGTTATTTTCAATAACAAGACGGAATTTTCGACGATAGATTGCGTGCTTGCATCGCACGCACGGCCAGTGTCAATGCCGAAGACGCTGGCGAAACCACCTACGACGTAATGCTTGAATACAATCGGCAACGCGAAATTACTCTTTATTATGTGGTAGGTAGGTAGTATTAAGTGTTGGATGCAATAAAAACCATTATTGGCAAGGTATTATTTATTAGAAGACTGGTATTGTGTTATTTTGTTGTCATTCTTAATTTGATCACGTATCGAACTATCGACCGTTGTACAGCACACCTACAGCTAGATAGGAAATAGGAGCTAATTCCAAGTTAATAATTATTGTCAATGTAGTGTGTCTTGTGTCTTTTTAGTGTTCCGTACCAAACTTGGTAAAATGGAACACTTAGGGAATGACCCCGGTGTCTGTCTGTCCATCCGTCCGTTTCTAACATTCGTTTTTCTCAGAGACCGTAAGACATAGGAAGCTGATGGCATAGTTATAACAATTAATGGACCAATTACTTAAAACGCAAAAAAAAGTTATGGGGACAAAAAGGAACTTTTAAAAAAAAAATTATTATCGTGTGGGGTATTGGGTGATAAATATAGAAGGAAAATTAGTTGGCATTGGCACTAGACCTTGGATAGTTTTATTTCTAATACAGATGATAGATACATCAAAAAAGTCAAATACAAACTGATCTTCAGGAACCTTGTGACTAAATACTTAGTCATTGTCTGTTTAGTTTACTAATCTTCTGGTGACCTACACTGGTAGTACGGAACACAAATTTTTCGGAGTTGTGAACGGCACTTGATCGGTTTTTTTACTTTTAAAATCATTCGTCTTGTCTTGAGCTCAAAGTGCATCCGCAATTTGCATATATATGTATAAGTCAAGCGGTAGTTACCGTGGTATATCTATATATCTGTCGTCAGTGTAAGTGTCGGTTACGAATTCAGAAATCCGGTCCTGTTTTGCACCACACCAACAACTTCGTCTGTCGATTTAGTTCAATGACTCCACAGCATATCGAGTCGCTAAACGTCATAACCACATTTACAAAAAGATTCAAGTAAATACATATATGTCGGTACATGTATAACATCCATCGATAAAGTCTAGGGATTCATTCATGTTTTTTAGAGATTCTTACTTAAACTGGAAGGTCAAAGGTCTTTTTTTTTTCGAAATTATATCTACTTCGTACGTCGAATAGTTTTGATTTTCTTACTCTTTTAAGCCTTGTGTAAGTTCAATAAAGAACTGGCTGGACTATTTTGTCTAGTTATGTGAACAGTGGCCACCGTAGTTCCTGATTGTACAGGACTTACCTACTGAGCAAACTCAAACTCAAAATGTTTTATTCATAACAATATCACACGGATAGCTTTCTGACGTCATTTTTGACTCTACCACCGCGTCGGAAGGTGTTCCGTTGTAAAGAAGATGCGGCCAGAAACTCTACAACACAAATCTTTTAAAAAAACAAAATATACAAAGTACACCTAGAAATGCAATATTGAATTACATTGTGTAATATTGTCAGGACCAGACATTTTTGTCATCCATATAGGTAATCATCGAATTTAGAGTAACCTTTTTTACAGACGACTTGCTTAACATGGGACTTAAACTTTTTGTCTGACAAGTTTAGAATATCCTCTGGTATCTTATTATAAGTGCTCCATGCAAGATGTGTTGACTTTACTGAGTCGAAAATGTGGGATTACTAATTTATTTTCATTTCTTGTATTGTAACTATGAACGTCACTGTTTTTGGCAAAGAGAGACAAATTTTTGCGAACGTATATCATATTTTCGTAAATATGATGACTGTTGCAAGACAGCCTTAAAGTGATACTACAGGGTGTTAGGGTATACAGATGCACTACTTTAAGGGGTGATTTTATCCATGATACTGGTAAATTTTCCCTAAGAAACCTATAGGAAAACGTCACAAAAAAAATTTCACTTTCCATATTAAATGCAATCAGCTGATCAAACGTTTGTATGAAAAGACGACATTTTTTTTTGCGAATTTGTTATAGGTTTCTTAGGGAAAGTTGATCAGTATCATAGTTACAATCACCCTTTAAAGTAATGCAACTGTTTACCCTTACACCCTGTATTCCAACACTCAAAACGTAGTACAAATGTTGCATTCAAGAAGGTAAAATCTTTCCACATCTATTAACCGCTAAGAACACTGCGACAATCATTGTGATACAAAACATAAGGTGTTAAGAGAATTTAAATTATGAAATTATGACCACTACCTGATACGTTCAAGGGTAGATACTAGGAAGAACCTTGTAACATTGAGACTAATCTTTAAAAACACAACCTCAAGAAGGTGATTTAAACCGAATAAATAATCATACCTTCCTACTCATGCCTAAAACTAGTTCAATGATAAATAATTAAGTACCTACATGATAATTATACAGGGCGTAAACTTAAAAACGTTACGTACTTTATGCGGTGCTTCAGACCAAACTAAACAACTTTCTCCAGGGGAACAACATCGAAATCATGAAAAAAAAATCAGCTGTCCTATATTATTTTGGCCGAGCAGGTTTGCAGTTTTTTATGGAACAGTTGATTTTTTGTCGCGATTTCTATGTTGGCTCCGTAGTGAGAGTTGTTCAGTTTGATATAGGTAGGTACGTCTGTGTTTGAACCACTCTGTATATGTATATGTATTCACATCAATTCCAACATCCATCTATAGTCTCAAAACAATACAAAAGATTTGGTTTACATTAAAAAACTATTTTTTGTGGAATCTTTCATCGTGAAAATATTTCAAAGAATTTCATTTTTTTTAATTCTAAGAATCATCCTTATTCTTTAGTATACTAAAGTCGATATTCAGAGTCGTTTTTTTATGTTTATTCTTAGTTCGATCGAACTGCCGTAAGTATATCAAAATCCACTTAAAACTAAAACTTAGTTAGACTTAAAAAGTATCTGAAATTGCGAATCTAGGCTTAAGAGCTATTCAGAAAGCTGGCATGATGACTATTATGGGACTATCTGTTAACATAAGATCATCATTCATCAGTATCCATCACTCATAATAATAATATAGGTATTCGTAGATATACTTCTACTGCCACATGGTACTGTTCCGTCAAATAACAAAGACATTTTAAAAGAGGAAAAATAATAGTGAACAATGCGCTTAGAGGCCTACAGATAGACTAGATAATTCTTTGTTACCTACACGTTAAATATGCGTTCACTTAATCTTTTATTTATGCTGGTGGTACGCAGTACAGAAAACCGCTTCAGAATGTAAATAACAGACGGGCTTCCCCACAACCATGGATACTTCAAGATATACTTGCAATGTAACGTTATGAGTCAGAATCACCACCGCTCATAACTAATTTTGGCTATCTCTTTGATTATAATCATCTAGCTATACTATGACGAATTAAACAAGATTATGATAACATTTTGTAGGATTATCGTCCTACCGCTGTGGAATGTTGTAAAACTGGTCATTTATTCAAGTGTCTTGACTATAACATCCTATTGATGAGTAGGTATTGTATAAAGACCAATTCTGTGTCAGTATTTCCCTTGATATTTGATAGGTTCAACATAAACCAAACCTGTCTTCGTGAAACAACCGTTATGTTCTTGTAGTTCAGTTAGTGAATATGTAAGGATTAGGTCACGGACCTACCCACGGATCAAAATTGTTTTTTTCCTAATATGTGAAAACATCTTTATGGATACGTAGGTATGATACCTACGAACAACAGTGAATGAGAGGATGGCCTTCGGAATGTTAACGACTCAAAATTAAATCAGGTTTTAGTAAAATCCGCACAGATGTCCGGAGAGACGAATAATGTCCGATACATACATTATTGTGATAAAATAAACAATTCTAAAACTTGAATCGATCTAGCGGTTAGTTCGCTTTGTCCTCTCTGGTTGTTCGCATCGCAACTGCTTTGCCATATTATATTTAAGTGAGAGTTTCTTGGACATCTTCATGTTTGTTGTTCGGCATTAGGAACACTACAGGTATCTATATATTTTCCTCTTTCCTCATTTTATATCGACACAATACATAAGTATATCCTATTTAAGACATAATAGGCTACATTTTGCGACTACAAAAATCCGGAATTTTGATTGTAACAGATTTTCCTCAAAGATGGCTCTGAACATCTGTTTTATACCTCTAATATCTTTGTGTTTCCAACTAAGCATGTCTAAACTACATTAAACGTCTGGAACAAGTGGAGAATATAAAAATAATTCCAAGTACGTTATATTCCCACGTGAGGGCCATGACATGCATGCGACGATCGGTATGTCAGTTCGGTAAGGTCCTTGTCGTTGTCGGCCGCCGTCGTCGTCGGACAGCCCGACACGGGCCAATTTGAGTTAGTGCCACTATAAATAACACGTACAGACGTTATATTAAATCGAAATTTTATTATTTTTCTGTTAGGTCCTAACAAATATACCATAATTCATATTTTGTTCTTAAGTTTTATATAAGGCTGGCTTGCACCAAAAAGTATTTAGGCTTAAACATGTTTAAATATGATGCTGTCAATGTCATTTGTGTGAGCAAATGATGCTGTTGGTGCAAGCCGGGCTTATAGTTGTAAATTATTGGAATTATTAATATTATAATTTTGTAGGTAAATGTCAATAAATGTATGTAATATAAAAACAAAGTCTCAAAAAATAGATTAGGTAATAGATATAATACCTGCTAGGTAGCTAATTATATTGCACACCAAAACAGAATTCAAAACCGAACAAAATGAATTTTGTACCTAGAAAGGGTACCTACCTATTCTGTCCTCTCATAGCATATAGTTCATTTGCATATTATTTTCTAATAAATCTTTTGTTTTAAATGAATCTTTTTCAGTAATAGCAATTTCAAATATTCTTTGTGCGAGTTAAAATTGAAAGTGTACGAAAATTAAATTATAAAATTTAGGACAAAGTATCTTATGACAGTTTTGTGATGTGACTTTAGTAGAGTATTGTTTATTTCTTTGAATATGCCACATGTATGATTATAAAGGTAAATATAAATCTGTGTGAGGAATATAAATGATTACTTAATGTTAATTTTATTAATAATGACTGAGATGACCAACACATTTAACAACGAATGAAGTATTTCTAAAATGTTAATAACCTATGGATTTGAGTTATCCCTGGGAAGTATCTATAGGTAAGCATAGGTACTATTTTGTATTAAGTACATATCTAATTCAATTGTAATATTATTACATACAATAATAATAAGATAAACTTAAGTTAAGGGTTAGTTAAGGGTATACAATACACCGAGCCTCAAGTGCTGCTCTCGATAAAAAAAAATTATTTCGTAAAAATCGGTATGTCAAGTTTTTTTTGTCTTATTTTACATTTTTTACGAATAGAAGACATAATTTAAAAATTTTTTTTGCGATTTATCGAGTTCATCAATATAAATTAAATTTTTAACTGATATCTCTAAATGGTAAAAGTGGTTGCGAGAAAATCATTCGAACTCCATTGGGAAAAACCTTTGCAGAGTTTAAAAAAAAGGCACGGCACCTGCCTGCTCTTTCTAACTCTATGCTGGAATCAGAAACGGCAACATCAAATGTCAAACTCTGTGACATTGTAAATATTTTTTTCTTGATAGCCAGATATTTTAAGTTTACCAAGGAGTTTACAGGTGCGACGAGTGACGGTACTTGTCTGACGAAAAGCGACGTTAATCCTTTTGTTTTAAAATCTCAGAATAGAAAATTATATTGATCGAAATGATTTCCGATTCAGACCTCCAAAAAAACTTGACATAATTATTTCCAAACAGTGGGGGAGGCCTATGTCCAGTAGTTAAAGTCCATCGGCTGAGATGATGATGATGATGATTACCAAAAAACAAAAATATCACATTGCACTCATTGTAGTACCTAATTGTTAGTTTACAATTTCTCGAAACATTACGGTTTAAAAGTGGCCGTGCAAGATGCACCAAGTAACCTTAATGACCAGTCAATCTGATGATAATAAAATTACATCGCGCTTTTAATTTATTGGCATTCTATGGCACATTATATTCAAACGATTTTCCTATATATACGATAACGTAAATAAACAAAAGCTCACAAAGTATCTGCTACATTCTTTGGGCACATATCACAACGTACTGTGAAAGCACGTGCTATCCTATGTTACAAGTATGTAATATTATTACTAGCTTACATGATTAATCGTTTTCTTGCAAAATGAACGATATCTCTGACTTCATTAAATAGCCTACTTGTTAACGAAAGTTATGAGATTGTGTGATGTTGCAAGTGACAATTTTTATTATAAAATTTTATCAGCAGAGATACCTGTTACCTACCTATTATTTTCCGTGTAAGGTAATTAGAACTAAAAGTTTTCAGTATTAGATACACTTGTTTTATCAAATTAGATAATTATCTTCTTATAGAGAAATATTCAACTCGCTGTGTATGCATTTTATAGTTGATAAAAAAGACGTGTAAATCTGCGGTTTACATCATATTTATAGTTAAAAATAAATCCTGTGGACAAGTAGATTCTAAACGTAGATCGGTAATTCGGTAGATGAACGCCAGGGGGTCCATCCAATTACGATTACAATAGTATACCTACCAAGTTACGACATAGGTAACAACATTCCTGGTAGGTAATACATTTATGGAGCAATTTATTGAGTTCCACGTTACCGTAGTATACAATACACGGTCCAACTTAATACGCTGACGGTTTTTCAAGAGGGGATGATCAGACCATCAAACTGAACAACTTATATATGAAATAGTGGATTTTTTCTCGATGTTTGCTCCATAGTGAAAGCTGTTTAGTTTAATGGCCTAAACTACTCCTTTAAATACCTATTACTAGGATGTTTTTCTACACCCTGTATTCAGGATGTAGCAAAACACCTGTACAAGGTGTTACAAAAGTAAAAATAAATATTTAAAACCTTTAAGGGTGTTGTTTAGTCCATTAACTGAACAACTTTCACTATGGGACCAACATCGAAATCGCGAAAGAAAAAACAGTTATCCTATACATTTAGCTTGAGTAGATTTGTAGTTTAGTATGGAACATCCGTTTTTTTTCGCGATTTCGATATTGGTCCGATAGTGAAAGTTGTTCAGTTTGATGGTCTAAACCACCGACTTAAATGTTTATTTGTATTTCTGTAACTACCTGTACACAGGGTGTTAGGCTAGACAGATGTATTACTTTATTGGGTGATTGTACTAATGACACTGGCCAACTTTCCCAAAAGAAGAAAGATGAGACAAATCACAAATTAACACAATGTTTAATTTATTTATGAGGAATAAAGTCTATTAATCATGATTACCGTTTAAGCTCCAATCAATACAAGAATGAAATAGGATTACACGATTTATTATCAACCTTATCCAAAATAATTAATGAAAGATTAAATATGTAAGTACATGAATGAATTTTATAAATAATTTGAATATTTGCATGTAATAGATATAGTTTTAAGCACGTAATTTTATTACCTCTACCGATAAGATATATCTACATGCTACATGATACGTGCCCACGTGCCTTTACTTTATCGAAATAAAAAAGATAATTTCGTGTTGGCATTGTGCTTATCATTCTGTAGCGTAGTGTAGTGTAACGTGTCATCTCATCTTCGTCGGCAGACTAGTCTGCGTTATCGTCTGTGTATCGTCAGGAATCAACTTAGTAACAACTACTCAGAAGACACGCCCGCCCTAAGTAGGCCATTTCAGAAATAGTGAGATAGAAAAAGTAGAGTAACGTCGCGTCTGCGTTATCGTCTGTGTATCGTCAGGAATTAACTTGGTACCTACTTAGGAGACACGCCGTAAGTAGGTTATTTCAGAACTAGTGAGATATAAACAGTAGAGTAACGTCGCGTCTGTGTTATCGTCTGTGTATCTTCAGGAATTAACTTAGTACCTACTTAGAATACACAAGCTAAGAAGGTCATTTCAGAAATAGTGAGATATAAACAGTAGAGTAACGTCGCGTCTGCGTTATCGTCTGCGTATCGTCAGGAATCAACTTAGTGCCTACGTAGAAGACACGCCGTAAGTAGGTCGTTTCAGAAATATATAATAACTATATAATGTTTTTTAACTACAAAGTAGTTCCTATAAATTTGTTGGTCCGCTCTCAGCCGTTTCTGATCTGTTATTTACGCAGTGTTTGTTACTATTACATTATAACATTGTGTCTAAATGGAATACCATCATTATCAAACTGAACAACTTTCACTATGGGACCAACATTGTAATCGCGAAATAAAATCTGCTATTCACGTTTTCTATGGAACAGCAGATTTCTTTTTCGCAATTTCAATATTGGTCTCATGGTTATAGTTTTTCAGTTTGATGATCTGGAGTACCCCCTTTAATAGGTATGTTACACAAAATTCACACCCTGTAAACGTACCACTGCAGGGCCAGGCCTACCCTTAGGAAGGGTGTAATGGAATATTATAATAGTTTTATATGTATAATAAAATTCGTTTTGCACTAAAATGGGCCATCCATGTCGAGTTGCGATAATTTTCCATGTCACCGGTCTCCTTCATATAGACAAGTTAAGTCCGTTAAATTTAATTTCCATGCTATTTCGGTGATCCACCAAGGCCTTGTCGAACCAATCTACAACATTACCGGAAGTAACATACCTACGTACCTAGCTACGACTCTGCTTCCGGAAACAAGACAGCAAGAGGAGACGCAATTTATTTTAAGCCATTTTTGACAACTTGACTGCTTAATTTGAATTTATATGAATCAAGGTACATTTATACCAGTCGTCGTAGGTAGCTTCATAATATTAGAAGACTTCTGCCAGTTGCAAGTACACTCATTAAAGTTAATCCTCCATTAAATCTCTTGCTAGATTTGACTACGTCTTAAGTGACAGGAACAGAGCATGCTACTGACCGTTAAACGTAAAATGTGATTACATTAGTTAAGATAGATTCCTAAAATTGGATGCGTGTAATTTTAGTTGTAGTAAAAAGCTTCTACCGGCAACGTGTCTTGTAAACAAATTGCCTATTTATTGAAGAGTATGCTACCTACAAGGTTATCTGAAACATGTTCACGTATATTGTCTTGTAGCTGTTTATAAGTGCACGTCACCCAGCCATCGAGATTGCGCTGACGCGACGGCCGAACAATACAATGCATAACGTCATTGACACTGACGTGCTACCGTATTCGACTAATTGATGTGATGACTACTTGATGAATACTACACCATTTCATCAGAAAAATCCCAGCAATACAGCAATTACGTTAATTTCTAGTCATTGTATTGCAAAGTAGTGGATTTACGATGATTTCGAAAACAATTTTATGGCGCATTGGTGTAGTTACCCGGATTCTAGGTATAGATAAATAAAATAATTTGTGTTTCAGTGGTTATCATCGTCATCTTTATATTGGCCTCTTTCGTCCTCACTGCCAGGCACAGGCCCCTCACCATGAAATCTCATTTTGGCAGCAATGGGGACAAATTAAACAGAAAACCATGAAAGTGGTTCATATAGGGTCCTTCTTAATAAGCTGACACGTTTTTAAGGGGATGATCAGACCGTCAAACTGAACAACTTTATCTATGACCGCAACATCGAAAACGCGAAAAAAAAAAATATCAGCCTTTCCATACTAAACTGCAAACCTACCCGAGCCAAATGTATGAGACAGGACATTTTTTATTTTTTTTCGCTATTTCGATGTTGGTCCCAAATAGAAAGTTGTTCAGTTTGATGGTCTGGTCATCCCCTTAAAAAACTGTCAGCATATAAAGAAGGACCCTGTATACTTAGATACTATGTAAGAACTGTGTAGAAGATTAACTATAGTTTATTGTTTCCTTCTTTTCAGATCGGAGCGAGGTCTGGCGCCAAAATTAACAATTGCCTCGAAAAATACCTAGTCTTAAGGTGAGTTTTGTGAAACGATTGACTTGAACCAATGAACTGCCTACCATTATAGTAACTTCCGTATCGTAATGACGTTTTCTATAATCGTAAATCGTTTTATTCTGGCATGATAATATGTGGTGTGATAATGTGGTTCAACCAGTTGAACATACCTATCATTTATTAGCAGTTGTAGAGTGGCGCGGCGCGGCGCAGGTCTGCTGCCGATAATTTTATTTCTTTGTGTATCGTTTTGAAAACCATGGTTACCATCATGCCGTGCCCATGTAGACAAAGATTGTGAAATCTCAGTGAATACGCGCCGTTTATGAAATATTAAGACCACAAAATACCTTCTTATAGTTTATTATTGTTAGGTATTTCTATTTCCAGTATACATCATATTTTACACCTAATATTGGATTTAAGTAGGTACGCTAGGATATAATAAACTACCTAAGCTGTAATTTAAATTATCAGATTGTAGTCTGTTGTAAACTGTTCAATTTCAAAGTTCTAAAAAACTTTTTATAAATTGCCGCCATTTCCACATCGGTACAATGACCGTCCATGAACCCGTGTACTAAATCCAGGCCACAGGACCTCTGAATGAATGAATTCCAATCTCATTCCTAGAAAAGTGAATGAGATTGAACGAATGAGTGAATGACAGTCTGTAGCTGGCTGGCTGTCTATTTTTCTGTAACCTAATTTTACGCTTCGATTTTTATTGTAAAAGTAATAATTCTAATGGAACTCCTAAAATTCTTCAGTTAATCTTAATCTTCTCTATTATCATGTATTAAATTCAGTGGTTACTGTGTTGTAAATATTATATTAAGGTGGGTTCACCGTGTTATCAGTCACTCTAGGTCTTGTCCCGCCTTGACAAATTGTTAAAGATTTTCAAATGTTTCAAATAATCATAATGGTATTTTTTCAGGAATCTACACAATGGCGTTAATACTGCAGTGCATAAATGATATGCACCTATTTATGGACAAATATGGAGGTGAGTTGATAAGAGATTTTAAATATACTAAAAAATTGGCAAAGACTCAGATAACCCTATAAATGAATCAGAAAGCATCGAATCTGTGACGTTAATTAATTTAATGATAATTAAATATTGCATTTCATTTTTAACCTACTTCAAAAAAGGAGGAGGTTCTAAGTTTTTATCTAAACAGATATGCAAGGTTTAATTTAACCCAAGGCTAACTGATATATCAAGCCCATGAGTTTAAATTGGTTCTATGCCATTTGCCACTTGCCAGTCATTATGGGAACCCTACTTCACTACAGTTTAAACCGTAATGGTCTGAAAATAGGGGTCTTAATTTAGTGGACGACCCATTTTGTGTTATGGTTAACATGCCGTACCAAACCAGGGAACTGGGTTCAATCCCGGTTCGGTAATGGATGTAATATATGACTATTTTTAATTCCTTACTAATAAAATTTTAAGTGTGTATTCAGATACAGAAACTGAACTAAGGAATATAAGTTGAAAAAGGAGACATATTTTTAGACCTCCCATAGAAAATCAATTGTCTGATCCACACTTTTGTATGGAAGTACCAATTTTTTTCTCGTTTTTCGATAAATGTTCCTTAGGAAAAGTTGTTTAGTTTTGTTCTGTGAAATACACCCTTAATTTTTTTTGTAATTATGAAATTGCGGTGTATGTTTGTGCCGTTGTTGTATGGTTTCCATAGTAAAAAACCTAGTACCTTACTTGGGATCTGTGATACCGTAAGAGTTATTTATTTATCTTAACTATAATAAAACTTTAACAAAGTGTGTCTGTACATTGAAGATATTTACAAGATGAAGATGATATTATGATTTATGTCAATTTAACCCGTCATGCCTTCAGGCAATGGTGAAAAGTTTTTGAATGTTTCAGCGAATTTTGTTAGACCATATATGTATACCAGATTTTAAGTCAGATCATAAGCTATCAAACAAAAAAGTTTCATCAAAATCGGTTCAGTAGTTTTTGCGTGACGCTGTTACAAACATAAAAACAAACAAACAGACAAAAATTCTAAAAAAGGTAGATTTGGTGTCCGGGATACCTAAAAACCATATCATCATCTTTTTCATGTAAATATCTTCAATGTACAGACACACTTCTGTTACAGTTTTATAATAGTTGCGATTGAGAATTTTTTATCTGGTGTAAAGGGCTCCTAACAGTGCAAATGAGCGTTGTTATATTTAGAAATAGCAGGATGACACAAATTTACAGTCAACTAAGCTGTCTTATAAATAACTATTCCAGTTTTATTCATGGGAATATATTGTAGAATCATGTTTTATGTATTTAAAACAGAAACTTCAGCATTTTTGTAGGTGTTTGAAAAAAAAAGTCATAAATAAGTATTACCTATGAAAGAAAAAGAGGTTTATACAGGATGTTAGGGTAAACAGTTGCATTACTTTAAGGGGTAATTTTAGCCATGATACAGAACAACTTTCCCAAAGAAACCAATGAGAAATTCGCAAAAAAAAAATCTACTTTTTATACAATCATTCGATCAGCTGATTGCGTTTACTATGGTAAGTCCAAAAATTTTTTTGCGAATGTCTTATAGGTTTCTTAGGGAAAGTTGTTCAGTATTATGGCTACAATCACCCCTTAAAGTTATGCAACTGTGTACCCAACACCCTGTAGATAAACTATAATAAAATGACCTGCACCTCCAAAGGGTTTTATTGTTTGCAAGTCTCACAATGCATACGGACACACTGAAATGGATGTTAAAATAATTTTCAAAAAGCCTTTAGTGGTGGATAATCTAAATAACACAATATAAACCTTATAGTACGTAGCATAGCGTCGTTTTTGTCATAAAGGAAAATCGCGCCCGCGCCTCGGTGACGTCGCCTGGAGGCGCGGGCGTAATTCTCCAAACGACGCTATGCTACGTACTATAAAGGTTTATAATTGTGTTACTTCCGCCGCCGCCGCCGCCACACGTCTCTTCTGTATAAACCGCGCCTTACAGTGTTTCCTAATATTATAATATATGCATACATACAGGAATGAACTTAATATGCTGACGGTTTTTTAAGAGGATGGTCAAACCATCAAACTAAACAACTTTCTCTGTGGGACCAGCCAGTATCTAAATACGAAAAAAAAACAGCTCAAGTAGGTTTTTAGTTTTGTATGGAACAGCTGATATTTTTTTTCGCGATTTCGACATTAGTGCCATAGAGAAAGTTGTTCAGTTTGATGGTCTGATCATCCCCTTTAAAAAAGTGTCAGCATATTAAGAAGGAACCTATATAATTACATCGCCGATCGGTGTATTTTATAGAAACAGCTTGTCTGTCGACAAAAGCCTCCTCTAAAGAGTTCCATATTTCTCTATCTCCCGATGGATGTTATACTCGCGAGCCATGTCAACGTAGTTTATCTCGACATAAACTGACTACTGAACTATGATAAATTAAAAATAATTATGTTGTTTCACAAAAATTATAAAACATTGTTTCCGTAACATTATTATTTATCATAATATCTACTTGAGTAAAACAAAACTTTCACTAAAGTCTAATTTAAATAGAACAAAAACTACATATTATACTCTCAGGATCAGTTTAATTTATATTAGTTTTATTTTAATTTAATTACATGTGCCGGAAAGACTAAACTGAACATATACCGACAAATAAAAGATATGCGTTTGTCATGCCATATTGATTTATTAAATGAGTATTTATATTTGTTCTTGGCTTTACATCTTATGAATGAAGAATTAATTATATACAATGTAAAAAGCATATTAATCATTTTGTGAATTTTGAGTTTGGTAGTAAGTTTGTAGTAGATAAAGGGTAAAGTTGACGTCGTTTTGTACTTTTGATACCACTGATGGAAGTAGTGAATATTAGATGATAAAAAAGAAACAAATCTTACTATGGAATACATACAGGGTCCTTCTAAATATGCTGACACTTTTTTAGGGGATCAGACCGTGAAACTGAACAACTTTCTCTATTAGACCAACATAAAATCACGAAAAAAAAACTAATTTTGTTTTGGCGATTTCGATGTTGGTTCCATAGAGAAAGTTATTCAGTTTCACCGTCTGATCAAGCCCCCAAAAAAGTGTCAGCTTATTAAGAAGGACCCTGTATAAGTAATATTGGGGCTAAGATATACAGTGTTTTTTTTTGGCCGGGACAGTATGGTACATACTTTAACCGTTGTAGCTATAGAAAACGTTAATAGAAAACCATCCTTTTTTGAGAAATGCAGACCTGCATTTACAGATTTAGAAAAAAAATACTGTTCACAAGAAAATTTACAATTTACTCAAAAACTTTTGTTGATGCCAATCAATCCTGTTTCTTATAAGGATCAAAAAACTCTACCCTACTGTCCCGTCCAAAAATCTCTATCCTGTATATCTCAGCTCCGATATTACTTAGAGCAAAGTTTATTAATCCTACATTAGAATGTTACAAATCAGTAATATAAGAATCAGGAGTGCGATTTTTGAAACTCATTCGTTGAACTTAGCAGTTGAAAATGTCAAAATTACTATGGAGATGTGCATCTTTCTACTGCTGATTTGACTTTCAAAAATCGCACTCCTGTATTGTGATTTTTGAAAGTCAAATCAGCAGTAGTTTCAAAAATCGCAATCCAGGGGACGCAAAAAAAAATTTACTCCTTTATTCCATATAAAGTTACAGCAACCCTGCAACCCCATTATTAATAAATTATTGTAATTGTTTATTTTCAGATCCCCGGACAAATCCATGGTTCCTGATGAGTTCCCCATTTCCTACATTAGTAATATGTCTAAGCTACGTTTATCTAGTCAAGGTCAGTTGTTGATTACATTATTCAATTCCATTATCACAAGTTTATTTTATAAAAATATGATAAGTTAACGAATGATTTGTTTCCAGGTTTTAGGTCCACGGTTTATGGAAAATAGAAAACCCTATGAATTAAAAAATGTTTTAATAGTATACAACTTTTTACAAGTAATATTCAGTGCGTGGCTGTTCTATGAGGTAAGAATATTATACTAAGAATATTATAACATTGTTACACTAAGTTAAGTTATAGCCTGTAGAATCCTACTGCAGGGCAAAGGCATCCTCTCACGAATAGTGGTGTGAGGGAGTGGGCCATACTCCACCACACAGGCTCAGTGCGTGTTGGTGGAGGCAAGTTAGTGGTCAACTTGCTGTCAAAGAATTTTCATGCCACCTTCAGACGCCTCTGATCTGGCTTGACGAATAGTTACACCATCTGAAGGAACTATCCGAGACTAACAGCTTAACGAAGCGCGGAGACGCTCCAGATGAAATACCTACAACCCACTACCTACAAGAACTATTACCTACTTAATAAGATATAACATTAAAATGGTACAAAATCAAATAAAAGTTTGGTAGTTCTTAATTAAGAAAACAAATATTTATCCAGATTTTTAGTTTTGGGTTCATTGTAAAAGGTAAATTAAATTTTTAGAGTCTCTTTTCGGCTTAGTACCCCATAATGTTACAAATTATTGTTCATTTCATAAGAAATCAGCTGATAGAATTCTTGTGATTAAGTCGTTAATATGATAATGGCCTGATCCGCGGGACTTCTTATGTAGTACCATAGGTACCCATTGTTACATAACGATAATTGGAATGGAGTGAAATACTGTTCCCATAATGAGTGAGTAAATTAGTTGCTCAATCCCATTGTTTATGAAGTTGCTCTGCACACAGTACGAGGCTTATTGTTGCCCTTTTAATTACCTGCTCGTGTGAGAGTGGCATTATTTGCATTTTAATGGTTTCTGTTCAACAGTTTAACACTTGAGTAACTGCTAATGTTCCCAAAAACAGGTTTTATTTTATTGTTGCAACCTTTGTGATTTTTTATTCTTTTATAGGGCGTTAGGGTAAACAGTGGCATTACTTTAAGTGGTTTAAGTGGATTGTACCCAAAATACTGAACAACTTTCTCTAAGAAACCTAAAGGAAATAAGCAAAACAAAATTTCGACTTCCCATACTAAATGATGATGATGAAAGTTTGTATGAAAAGTCGATTTTTTTTAAGCGAATTTCCTATAGGTTTCTAACTGAAAATTGTTCAGTATCATGGGTACAATAATCCCTCAAAGTAATGAAACTGTTTACCCTAACAAACTGTATATTTTGTTATTTTGGGTGTTATGGTAGACGTAGACGATTGCATAACTTTAAATGGGTGACTGTAGTCATGATACTGAACAACTTTACCAAAGGAACAAAGGACAATTCGCAAAAAAAACTACTTTTCACACAATCGTTCGATCTTTCCAAAATTATTTTTGCAAATTTCCTATTAGTTTCTTAGGGAATGTTGTTCAGTATCATGGGTACAATCACCCAGCAAAATAATGTAACTGTTTACCCTAACACCCTGTATTGTGTTGTCCGCTTTTTCTGCTGCCACATAACAATTATTGATTTACGAAAACGCCCCTTGTATCAACATACCTGTATGTTTCAGAGTCCGAATTTATTTTTAATTAATGGACATGTATTGTGTTTTGCATTTTATTGAATGTTAAATGTTATGTTTGAATCACAAATTTTATTCATTTGACTCTATAATATCTATGTTTGACTCACAAATTTTATGTTCTGTTTTGTAGAACTACACTAGAAATTATTTAGTAATTACTGTAATCAAAAATCCTACTATTCTCTGATAAATATTACAATCTATAACAACCCCCGTGGCTTATTTATAATATAAAACAAAAGAAAAAAAAACGGCATCTAATACGATTTTTATATGTATGTAAAATAGATTGGCAGTTCATTCATTTAAGCGAGCTATAGGCTGCATATAACTATAAATTCTATAACATATTATACCAATATTTTGTTTTGAAATGCAACACCCAGAGCTTGATGGGGGGCTGGCTGAAGCATTACAGCTTCAGGTGCCAACCTGTGGACTACACAGACAATCCTATTGCTACTAGAGTAAGTGAAGAAAGGTATCCAGCATTCTGGTCGCCAGGGCTACCAACAAACGAACGACTAACCTCTCACTGTATATACAGACATTGTCATTTATTTTCAGGCGCCATGTGTAAATACGATTCCGGAGGAGATGGTAGTCTTTAATTAAATTAGTATTAAGTTAGCTTTTAACTAACATATGAGCCACGCGATGTGGTGGCCGAGCTGGTGCCCTCGCCTTGGAGCGAAGGTGGCCAACGCTCTCTGTAAATACAAATAACACAGGGCCTGGTGTCGGCATATTGTTTCAGATTGGGGGCGCGGGCTGGTTCACAGGCAGGTATAACTTTCACTGTCAGCCGGTCGACCACTCCAAACATCCACAAACAATGAGGGTGAATTATCACTTCTACTGATTTTAAACCCCCATTATATTCCTGTAGTTATCCTCCTAGAATTTTTAATAATTTATGACCCTCTTCTAGAGACAGAAAAATATATTAACTTACTTTAAACTTCCGTTAATGCCTGTATTCCGACCTAATGACTGCACCGACCTAGCCCAAACGTACCCCTTGATCTATACTACAGCACCGCATGCCTCAAACGTCCGACATAAAGACAATTTCACAAACGCATGCTTATAAACACCCATCACCTGTTTCCACATCATTATAATTTTCTAACATTTCACTATCTCAAGGATAATTTGCAGAATCTATCTAGTTCATTTGCGTCAAGTTGCAAAACGCACCATTTGCAGGTACTCCATAGAATGACTTACTTTCAATGTTTCTCCATTGTACGGCAATAAGTTAGATTTTACAATAATCTTGAGACATCATCATTAACATACACTGACTACTTGATCATAGCATGAAGATACTGATGGTGGTGATTCATACTTAAAACATTCGCATGCTCATCATTCACCTCAATCTTAGAACATACTTTATTTACTATTTTATATGATTAAATTATAGATTAAAAAAATGGGTATGAGTAAAGGTAATGTAATTTTTAACAGTCGCGGACACCAATCATAGTATTGTATAATTATACTATGAGAAACAAAAATATTGTAATAATCACTTATGGCCTAGCTCGCATCGGAGCTGAAATATTTGACTCTAAAGGTTCATGAAAAAGTAACCTTTGAGAGCTTTTAAGAATCAACTCATTTTCAATCAATCAATCGAAACATTCCCTACTCAACAAAATATACCGTTAGGAAATACAACCTTAGAAGTTATTTGTACCTTAATAGCACAGCTCCGATGCGGGCTATCAATAAATGTGATGTTTTTTAATGTATTTTAAAAAGGTCCTCTAAAAACCTATGGAAGTTTTATTACTGGCCGATCAACAACAAAAATATTTTTTTTTCCATACAACCTTACTCGTACCTATTTATTAATAAAATTATTTAAAAAACAATTAAATTAGCTTTGGTCACGAAACATTGCTTGCTGAGACACATTAAACAGTTATCAGATTTTATTATATTTGTACAGTTTTAAATATAACTACTTCATCGTATTTAACACGTGATTCAACTTTACAGATGGTTCATGCTTGCTGGTGGTACTATTTCTCAAAATTCACAGAATTCTTCGATACGGTGAGTTTTATAACACTACAATAAAATTGAACTTGCTAATTCTAGCTCGAAAACCAATTACGATTAACAAATTGTTATTCAAATTGAAGATAGTGAGGCTTATTAATTGAAGGTAAGGCTTATTAAGAATCCAAATTATTTCATTGACTTTGAATTAACTTTAGATTGCACTTTATCTATGTTTTTATGATGTCCTTTTTTAATTAAATTGCTAATTCCTAGCCGAAGATCGACCCTTACTGTGGTACAAATAAAAACATACTTATTCGATCCTTATATTAGGAATAGTTATGATTAGAATAAGCTAAGAATAAGGAGATCATAATTTCTTACTTATAAACTCGTATCTACGTTGGTGGCAACGTCGCGGTTCATAAATAAACTTAAGAAAAAAACAGAAATTTGTCTATGATACAGAACAGTTACGTTGACGTTATACTAGGTTTAAGTGATTCCGGGTTTATTAGTAGACATTTTGCTTATTCTTAGTTTATTCTTGCTATAACATTTTATACTAAGTTCATTTGAACCACAGTTAGAGAATAAACATCCAAATATACGATTGTAACTTGTATATTTCAGATCTTCTTTGTTCTAAGAAAGAAGTTTGATCATGTATCTACGCTGCACGTGATCCACCACGGCGTGATGCCGATGTCGGTGTGGTTCGGCGTCAAGTTCACGCCCGGCGGTCATTCCACCTTCTTCGGCTTGTTGAACACCTTCGTCCACATTATCATGTACTCGTACTACATGCTGGCAGCTATGGGACCACAGATGAGGAGGTTCCTGTGGTGGAAGAAGTACCTCACTACTCTGCAGATGGTGAGTTATTGTCACTGATTGTCTGAAAAAGACATTCCGTGCTTCGGATGGCACGCCGTTGGTCTCGGCTACTATTCTCTGGAGGTAGTAGTCGTTATATAAAAACTACGACAGAGGCCGTAAGGCGGTCTGAAAAAACTGACACCAGGGCTTGCTACCCTCACGATAAGAAGAAGAATGTCTTAATACAACCTTTTTTGTAATTATCTAGGGGTGTATTTAAAGGGGTAGTTTAGACTTCAGGCCATCAAATTGAAGAGTGGAGCAAAGATTGAAAAAATATCTGCTGTTCCATACATTTAAGTCGAGTAAATAGTCATGTAAGTATTGCAGTTTTTTTTTTTTTTTTTTTTTTTTACATTTTGACAAAAAGAGGAAAATCCATCATGGACACCTGGGAAGGAAGACCCAGATAGTGCCGGACTCCTACCGGCCAAAAACCTCAGTTTGTCATTCCTCGTGTCTCCGATGAGATTGTTCGGAGAATATTTTCTATCAGTGACTAGATTTAATAAACAATTTATATGTTTCCTTTATAAAAAAAAGGGGAGCTTATTCTAATCAGTCTTAATTTTTTCTAGTCTACTTAACAATTTTAATAAAAGAGGATTTTAGTTTTAAAAACGAATTTCTTAATTTAATTATAAATAGACACGTTACGGTAGTTCTTGTTATCTTTGGAATCTTTTAAGTTTGCGGTTCTTACTATTTTCTTTCCTAAGTACAAAGTTGCCATATTATCATAATATGGCAATTTGTACTCTTTCTTGTGCAGCAAAATTATTGGTGATACCTACATATATGCTCATTTTAACAACCTCAAGATGTGGATGGCATTTGCTATCCGCCAATAATTTTGCTACCATTTCTTATCTTTGCCGATCTTGTGACTTCCTCCGCAAACTTAAACAATAATTCTCTACCGTGTCTTTCGGCTACAATGCCAGGTAAATTCTCGACCGTTAACTGCCGTTCCAGTTGTATTTGCAAGTCTAGTCTTTTAGCACCATGTATGGGACAGTCGAGGATAAGATGGACGATTGACTCCTCGGAACCTGTGTCGCAGATGCATAGGGGGCTATCTTTCAAATTAAACTTATGCAGATAGTACCCATAAAGTATTGCAGTTTAGTAAGGAATAACAGACTTTTTTTTGCTCTGATGATTTGCTCCCATAGTAAAAGTTGTTCAGTTGATGGGTAGAGTGTGGGGTTTAAAGGTTAATGATACTTTTCATTTCACCCTGTATAAGGTTTGTTTGCAAAATGCTATCTCGTATGGCTTTAGAGAAAACGTTCACGTATACCAGCATCAGAGCAACAAAGAAATGTTAATTAAAACGTGTGCATTTGTGTTGACAGGTACAGTTCGTCGGTATAATGGTGCACGCGTTCCAGCTGTTGTTCATCACGTGCGACTACCCGCGCGCGTTCGTCTGGTGGATCGGCATGCACGCCGTCATGTTCTTCTTCCTCTTCAAGGACTTCTACAACCAGTCTTACTCCGCCAGACCTAAGGTAAACTACTTACTCGTCCTTTATTATCAAATATTTGTCATTGTTTTTTCGAAAAAGGCTCTATTTCTATTAAATGTATGGGCGGAGAAATGCATTTTTAACGTCCTTTAAATTAACCACTAACGCCATCTAGCGTCAAATAGCAGAACAATAAGTGTTGAGCCTCATCTGTTGCTCAGGAAAGTCATTTGCTAGAGCGAGAAAGATAGCGAGAATGCGAACGCACGCGGCAGCACCGGCAGTGCTGCGACCTTTCTCGCTCTAGCCAATGACGTTCCTGAGCGACAGAAAAAATAAAGAGCGTGAAAAATGCGATTCCGTGCTGACAGATGAGGCTCAAACCTAACAGATCAAATGCAAAAAGGTATTGTTTCTGAAGGAACTAGTCTCTGACAAAAGATATACTAAAGAAGATCCCATAAGTACACGTTCTATGCTGATGACGTACGTTATGTTATGTAGTACTAGATACTCTATCGGACGACATGAACGTCTATAGAACGACAGGTTCGCACGACTCGCATGGTGAGTCCAGATTGTATCGAATACCGCGGTGTGAGCACACGCGTCGCGTCGTTTTATTTTTATTATGTGTTAATATTCTTTCTTCGCGGAATCTCAACCACCATTTATCTTAAAACGGGTTGATTTTATAAAATACTTTTGTTCGACATTGCAGGTTCGCGCCAAGTCTCCTCAGCCCGAACCGACAACAGAGATACCAGATAAAGAGATAATGTACAAGAACGGGTCGACTAAGAACGGGTACAGCAACGGTCACACGAACGGGACGGTGGTGCGCGCGCGCAGCATGCTGCCGGCCGGCAACTGACGCCGGCCGCGAGGCCCTCCTTAGCATTCCGTAGTCTGTGATTCATAGCCTCCAGCTCTCACGGGACGTTCATGCTTTATTTAATTCGTGGACTTTCATTGGGTGGCGGTTGTATGTGGGATGCGCGCATTCAAAGTCTCGCCGCGCACTCACTAACCCGTTGTTAGTGTTAAATGTGATTTTATTTAGTGTAAATATGAGTTAGGAGGTACCAATGGTGTAAATTTTATTTTATTGATATGAAAGTATAGCTAGGTTTGTGATCGCATAGCGTTTTGTACTTTTATTAGATTAGTGATGTTGCTTTTAGAGTTAGAGGACCTCTGGAAGACAGTCATAGTAGATACGGATTCTCTTTGTAAAAGGTGCTTTGTCCATGTTCCAAATCGGTTTTATTTATTCATCTAATGAAATAACTTGCCGCGATTTTCAATAACTGTCTTTGCATTGTCTTAATAATCAACAATTTTTTTAATACAATGCCACAAATCAATTTTTATGATAATTAAAGAGTGTTGTTTTTTTATGCAGTTTATAATTTTCTTAATACTATTTGTTGTTTTTATTATTGTTATTATTGTTCTGATTACAAATTGAAACAGACTGCACACAAATATTCTAATTTTAAGTACAATAGCATTTTAACTTTAAATATTAATTAATTGTTCAATTCTGATTTAGGTAATTATGACACTAAAGTGGTTGTGTTGGTTATTTATTTTGTTTATTTAATCTTTTATTTATATCAAAAACATGTATACTTAGGATCAAATTGAATGACGGGTTTTGTAGTGTAGCCATCGAAGTTCTTCCTTATTTTATTAGTCTTCCGTTTGTTTTGTACTTATCAAAATTATGAGGTGCTTTTTATACTCCGAACAATGCTCTGCTACCAGCAGATACCGTAATAAGCTAAAGCTCGCCATTTTGTAAATGTTTGTTTCTTTTATCATATTGAATCAATTTACTGTGTACCTATTGTAACTTTTATACAAAATATGCAAATAAAATAAATAATAAGTATAAACATAACGTTTTATTTTTATCTGTTTCCTGTGTTTATCTTAATCTTATTCATATAATTAGGTTTCAAAAAAATGACAGCAGATTGTTGGATAAATGCCAAGATTACATCTATTAGTTATAATCCCTTGCTACAAAGTGATATTTCAAATCAGTGCTGATTAGATTATGATGGATGATATTGATTTGTAAACATTTTATTAAGTAACCTTAAATCACAATTATTAATAAAATCACATCCTTTACATTACATCTAGTAATACAATCATTCATTACTTTCTACATTATTACACCAACTTTTATTTTTGTATACATTTTAAAACAAAAAGGAACTTTATCTAAAAATAACACTTAAATCCTAATCCATAAACTTGGAAGACTAGTTACTTACGTATGTCAAATGTATACTTGTTTTTATTATTTATTAAATCCTTTTGCGAGGCGCGAGGTTTGGCCGGTTACATTATGAACATCTATTAAGTACTGGTATAGTTTAGAAAGCCATATCAACTAACTTAGCATGTACAAACTGAGATTTTACAAACATGTATTGTATTGTCGCGACAATCAACTACTGAATATACCGGTCCGCAAGAGGAATTTCGATTGCAAAATATGAGGACTGCGCATTTATTTCTGCCCCCCTAGACAAAGTGACATTCTATTGGCGTTGACGCTAGTAGAAAATGACAATGTATGGATTTGACATTAGCGATCAAACCATTTTGACGTTTGCTTTCGTCACCATACGTCAAGTCCATACATTTTTATGTTTTCTACTGAGTTTTACTTAATTATTTTGGTGGGAGTCGCGTTGCAATTCTGGCGGAGTACGGACGCTTGCGTATCGACGCGTCGGGATTGCACGTGGCTCCACCATTTTGTGAACTCTTTTGTGTTTTAACCTTAAAACAATCACTTGAGATTATAACCTACTTACATTGGCAAAACTGCCACTCTAGACTTAATAAATACCACTGATCATTTTCCTTCATATAATATCCACATAACGAGACATTGGCTGAATTGTGATAACGCATCGGATGCCACTAAACAAAAAAAAAAAAAAAAAAAAATGTTTTCTACTGTCGTCAACGCTAATCGAAAGATACTTTGTCGATAGGCCCTGTTATGTATTCTTAAGAGGATTTTCCAGATAAAACGCTCCTTACAAAATGAAGTTACGTCCTAGTTTGGACATTTAGTAATTAAAGTAATAAAAATATTGTTAACACAATCTAGAAACCAATATCTTTGTCGGTACTTAGTTAGGTTTCCGTTTAAATATTTAGTTTCAAAGTAACCGTCCGTCGCGGTCGTTCGAAGATTTCCTTCCTATGTTCTCACAAAGTTATTGCCGGCAAGTTTCATCGTCCTAAACGTGCCCAAGTGTTTTGATAATGTTACTTAGAAAACAAGTGGTTGAAATGTAATGATGTAGTTTATATTCAGCCCATAAAGCCCGTTCACACACAAAAGATAAAGAAAAAAAAATAATACCGTCATAAAATTTTGAGGACCACTAAACTTGCCAGCAACATCTTGTCAAAATGCGAACCTCATATTTTGCAAACAAAAATTATTTTACAGCCTGCAATATAAAACTTACGACTTTGTATCAACACAAATCATATACTTAAAACATGTAGATACCTAAACAGATCTAGCACAGCGGAACCCAAGATTTCCAGCAGTGCTGTCATCAGTATTGTGGGAGCGAGCTGAACACCTGTACCGATAGCAGTAGGAACGATGACATAGGTATGAACCACCTTTCTTCACTTTTTCTTTTGGCTGTGGAAAAATACAGGTTTGTGTTAATGAAACGCGACCAGATGCGTCCTTATCCTTAGACTTAATTAAACCATTAAATATATTATATTTGATAATATTCATAAAACAAAGGAAATGAATATGTAATGTATAACCACAGAATAAAATTAATGGGTGCCAGAGGTTTGTTTCTGCAGTTCACATCAAATTAAACCTATTCAGGGTCCTTCTTAATTATGCTGACACTTTTTAAGGGGATGCTATCAGACCATCAAACTGAACCACTTTCTCGATGGGACGAACATCGAAATCGCGATGAATAAATCTGCTGTCCTATAAATGTAGCTCCATTAGGTTTGCAGTTTTCTATAGAACAGCAGTTTATTTTTCGCGATTTCGATGTTGGTGTCATGGAGAAAGTTGTTCAGTTTGACGGTCTGATCATCCTCTTAAAAAAGTGTCAGCATATTAAGAAGGACCCTATTATACAGCCATAGCAATTTATTTAAAAGATAATTTAAATTGTATGTTAAAGTTAAATTAATAATTATTTGATTTTTTTAATGAGTGTTTTACAGTGAACACTGTTAAATTTTGGTGGAGGGACCTTATCATGATCATAAACAGTTGTTTCTACTGTAATAATCTAAATGGAATAACATATTATTAATAAACTTACACTATGATCAGACCAAGAGTCTTCAGTCCATTCCCAAACATTTCCAGCCATGTTGTAAAGACCAAAATCATTTGAGGGATACATAGTGACTGGGCTTGTACCAATATATCCATCTTTAGCAGAGTTGTGATTTGGGAACGTGCCTTGCCAAATGTTAGCCCTGAAAAGTAATAAATTTTCAGGTTGATTACTTATTATAGATAATGGTTTCAAATTAGAGTCTGAAACAAACACTCTAAAACTTTTGTATAACAGAAGTCAGATTATATCCTTAATATGTCATAGTTCAGAACATGCATATATCACTGGCAGTGCCCAAAATCGGTTCAGTGTGACATGTAATGAAGTGAGCCTGTTCATTACCAATTTTAATGGAAAGTGGACACCTCAAAATAGAAGCAAGATTGTTTTTTATTTTGCTGGTTGCTTATGCTTAGCATTAACACTACAATTCTGCCAATATCAAATGGTTTGTGGTAATCTCTATCCCAATCTCAAGAATTTTATTGTTTTTTGAACATAGATGGTGGAGCCTTATGACAAGCTAGAATGCGAGCCATGCAAATGACACAACCCGTTGCCAAACTTAAGTACAAACATAAAACACTTTCAATTTGACAAAAACCAACATTGCTGACATGTAAAAAATTTGTTCAGTAGAACTCCTTACATGAGCTTGGCTTCGCATCTCTTCTCAACGTTGTTTTAGAATTTTCTGTTTGTTCGTGCACACATCACTTAAAAAATACTGAACTGTTTTGGGTAAGGTTTTCAACAGAAGCATAGGGCTTAGCTTTATTTCATCATAATTTAACACAACAACACATTCGTTAATACTATAAAAAGTTATAAGTACTTAAAGTCTGTTTTCCGCGTGTACGAAGTCACATGCGCTGCTTCTTTGTTTGTTTTAAAAAAAAGTCTTACATGTGCTTATGATCAGGGAACAATTTGTCTCCCCAGGGGTACAGGGTGTCCCTGTGGCCTCCACGACAGGCCGCCTCCCACTCAGCCTCCGTCGGCAGCCGTGCACCTCTCCATGCACAGTATGCTTTAGCATCATTCCACGATACATGGATCACTGGATGATCCATCAGATCTGTTAAAAAAAGTTACATTGAGTAAATATTTTTCCGTCTCTATTGTGTTATTATAGTTAAATTCGGTTATAATAGATTGCAGAGAGATATGGACACTCATTTGAATCCGCACAGACGACATGCCATGAACCAATGAGTTAATTAAACTTATGTACATAATACTGACTGCTCTCAAACGGTGAAGGAAAACATAGAGAGGAAACCTGCAAACGCTGGAGAAGACATTCTTATTCGTATGTGAAGTCTACCAATCCGCATTGGGCATATACCGCCCGTACGCCCATACACCCTCCCTGAGGGTAGGCCTGTGCCCTGCAGTGGAACGTATATAGGCTGACGATGATGATTATAAAGGTAGTTACTAGCTTTGAACACAACATTGCCAACATAATAATTTAATTCATTATCAGGATAAAAAAGCCTATAAAAGGTGATTTACCAGTTTTCTAGGCAAAACAGGATTAGGCGTTTTCATTTTTTTTTCTCTGGGACCTTTAGCAGGATACCGACTCACACTTGGCCGTTTTTCATTATTAGTTGACCCCTTTGATTTAAAAAATGCGCCATAATAAAGCACATTCTGTGAAAATTTCATCTATCTACCCATTACGGTACAAAAGTTACAGCCCTAAATAGTTAGAATGGAGAGACAGACAGACGGACAACATAGGCTTAGTAATAGGGTCCCGTTTTCACCTTTTGGGTACGGAACCCTAAAAAGTATGTAATTACCTTTAACATCGGAATCAGGTCCATGAGGATGTCTCCAATCAGCTCCAAACACTTTGTACCACCACAAAGCTTGTACTACTCTATACTCATGCAATTGCTCCTTAAATGTACTGTTCAGAAATAAAGTAAATACAAAACTATCTCCAAAAACCTCCGCTTCAGTCTTATATTTAGTTAACGAAGCAAATCTATTAAAATCCCTGTTTGATACTTCGTATTTGTCTAGATAAAAACTATCTAGTTTTTCTACCCTCTCTGGGCCCTCCTTATCACTTTCTATGAAAACATTGTCTGTACCAAACTGATAGTTTCCAGCTGGAATTAAAACCATTTCGTCTTGAGAAGGCGAGTCTTCATCCACATAGTTATTTACTCCAAGAGGACACTGGCTTTCGTCCTTTTGGAAAACACTGAAAACTTTATGATTGTCTACTTTTTCACGGTTTAAACCGCACCCACATCCACTTTCTTTGTTATAAGTATACGAAAATTGAATTATGAAAAGAAGAACTACACTTAGAAACATCTTTGTAATATTCAAATCAGTACACAGTACGTACAGCACAAGAAAGCAGAAAATATATAAAATGCACAACAGCTGAAAAAGGACAGCCAGGAGCATGACATGAGCTGTCACCTGTATTTTTTTTTTTTAATAATTTATCCTTTCGGAAAGGCAATGGGAACTAGCCCTTACAGCCGTGGTCTTTAGTTATATTTGTCTTAGTACTTAAACCTAACCTTAATACCTAACTCTTGAAATGTGAGGGTGGTACACTCATTCCAATGTTCAGGAGAGTTTTACGCGAGGATCAATCAGAATCAAACGGGAGCGCCTTCTTTATTTCTCACTTATACTATATTGTTCTCCATTAATGGCATATTATTAAACAAATCCACCACATTAACAAAATAATAGCCACGAAAAACTTATTTAGAAAATTAAGAAACAAAGCCCGTCCTTTTCTTCACGATTCCCGTGCAAAACTCTCCTGATGATGATCTGATGATGGATGAAAGATGACGATGAAATTGTGGTCGATTTTGTAAGCTCGCGCGTTGCCGCCAAAATCACCATGAACGAGTAAACTTGCACCAAAACTTTTGTTCTTTCTTCGTATATATTTGAGATTCCTGTTATGTTGGTCAATTAACGCAACTTTTTGGTTCACAATCCGCACGAAATTATGTCACAAAAACCACTAAAACCAATTTTTCACGAATATCAAATATAACACCGACCGAACAGATTAATGGCGGCAAGCCTCCCTGTCACCTGTCTTAAGTCTAGCTAGTTTTTTTTTTTTTGGTTCAATTCAAGGCAAAGGGTTAAATATCCCATACAGCCGATGTCTTTAATAAAATTCTCTTATTTATAGCTGTAAAGATGGTGGCTAGGGAACAAGGGAGATTGTTCTACAAAGTTTACATACGTCACTTCCTGCGCAGCTGTTCCCTTACTGTCTCGGTAGGGCAACCTGGACAGAGCGTCCGCACAATTTTTAGCCGAAGGTATTCAATATCATAAACATAGCCCGATAACAACACCGCCCACCTCTGTAACCGTGAAGCTGCCATCACGGGTATGCCCACTTTGTCCCCGAAAATGTAGGTCAATGGTTTGTGATCCGTTCTCATCGTAAATTTTCTACCATATAAATACTGATGATATTTTTTAATACCATATACAATCGATAGCGCCTCCCTATCTATCTGCGAATACGCACGCTCGGCGGGTGTGAGGGAACGCGAGGCGAACGCAATGGGCCGCTCGCCGTCAGGTGTGAGGTGCGACAGCACGGCGCCGACGCCCACGCTGCTCGCGTCCGTCGTCAGCACAAGCGGCAGCTCCGATGAGTAGTGCGCCAGCACCTCGCTCGACACCAGCGCTCGTTTCACCTGCGTGTAAGCTCGCTCACACTCCATACTCCAAAAGAACTTAACGCCTGCCTTCAACAAATCGTACAATGGAGCCAAAATCGTACTCACGTTCTTAATGAACTTGCCATAATACATTATCATTCCTATAAATGCCCGCAACTCTGACACATTCTGAGGTACTGGGGTTTTCAATATAGCCTTCACCTTGTCTGGGCACGTTTGCACGCCTTCCTTGGTTACCATGTGCCCCAAGTATTGAATAGACTTTGAAAAGAATTCACACTTTTCTTTTTTGACCTTCAGCCCATAAGATTGTAATCTCTCAAAAACCTTGTGCAAGTTGGACCAATGCTCTTCAGTATTACGCCCCGTTATTATTATATCATCTAGGAACACCCCTACATAGGGTAAATCTGAAAACAGCTGTTCCAAACGCCTTTGAAATATGCCAGGGCTGGACGAAAGCCCGTACACCAACCTGTTATACATGAACAAACCCTTGTGGGTATTGATGACAGCACGGCTTGGGCTGTAGATGCTTCTTCATAACGTCAGTTAACTGCGCATATGTCTTAGATTTCGGTTTATCCGGCGTGCAGAGGTTCACTAGCAGTTCGTAGCTCTCAGCGCCCATCACGGTTATCAACGTGGGAACCTGGTTCCCGGCTTCAATATTATTCACCACGAAATACTGGTCTAATCGGTCTATATAAAGGGACCAATCGTCCTTGTGAATGTTGAATTCGCTAATTCTCCCTATCGACATTATTATGCTGTTTGCACGCGTTTACGTTCTTTAAAATTTTATCTATCGTCGCCAGTGTAAAGATGGTGGCTAGGGAACAAGGGAGCGCAGTAAATAACACAAATCACGTCAGCTCGGTATCACGTATATTGCGAGACAAACAGTGTTGCCAACTCTAGCTACGTATTAGCTACTGCATACATCACAATAGCAATTAAAACGTTGGTATTCGACGTTTTGACGCTTCTTTGGAGTTTTTGGAGACACCCGAAAGACGAAGGAAACGCAGAGAAGTCCACAGGAAAGAGGTGAACCGATCGCTTTGCCGCGCTACAAATGATGGAACACTTTTCCTGTTTACGACCCATACACCATCATATTTCACAGAACTGTAATTTTTTCACTTGCACGACACTTTGTTACGCAAAACAACACCAATTTTACGAATCAAAACTCACTATAAACAATAAAATTCGATGAAATATGAGGACTCCAAACGTATCTGACAAATTCCCGCCAAAAACTCTAAGTCTAGCTAGTGTTGCTGATCAATTTATCGAAAATCTATCGATGACCGGTACCAAGACCCATAGACCAAAAAAAGTCAGAGGCAGAGACGATTTTTTTAGTCTCAGCTCGAGCTAAGCAAAGCGAAAATGTATGGATTTTGACATATTTTTTTTGAATCTCAGCCAGAGTGTTTTACAACCCGATGGTTTTTGGTGTTGTTGTGGTGGTGGTGGTTGTGGTTGGTTTTAATTCGGTATATATTTTTTTCAAATCTTTATTAAAGAGCTTGGCCTGAGGCCATGTCGCTCTGTGGGTTTTTCTTTTGGGTAGGTTCACAGACTTTATATTATTAATAACAAAAACTAGTAAATAATACAGAATGATGAAATAGAAAAATAAATGACTACAAATTTAATTGAATTCGATAATTTGATGGTTAAAAGTTGCAACCCGGCAGAGGTTCGGAACGGCGCGGCGAGTTGTGACAACAGAGTTGCAATAGAACGTTTTTCACCGAGGCTCGGAACGGCGGCGCCAGCGTTAGTGCGAAAAGTTGCACTCGGAGTGCACCTGGAGCGTAGGTTCGATAGTGATAAAATCCTACACAATTTATATGAAGTGACAACGAGTCAGGCACAAACAAGTGGTTAAGTACGTAAATTTTTTTTACCTTCTTTGTCCCACTACTTGGCAAAGGTCTCCCCTAAACTCATCCACATATAATAGGCACCCAACTCATCGCGCCACCTTTTCCGGGGTCTGCCTCGACCTCCACTCCCATTATTAAGCACCCATAGGCGATTGATGCCCATCGCTCGGTGTGCATTCGACAAACATGCCCAGCCCAGTACCACTTTGGTTTCGCGGATTTCTCGCATATTACTTGGCAAAGGCATCTGGCCCATACAGCCAAAGTCTTCGTATTTTTTTTAAATCTGTAGACAACTTAGAGCATATAGCAATGGAGTTGCAAAGTACGTTGCCATTTTTGTCCATGCGCGGTATACACCACTAGTTTTTAAATAGTAAAGACCGTGAATCTGTATAACTTTTCCTATAAAATATGGGTCGAAAAAGTTTTGGACCTCCCATAGAAAATCGACCGGCCGATCCACATTTTTAATTTTAGGGATTGGACTATATTGAGGATTAACTTTAATGAACGTACGTGCAACTGACCGTTAGTACCTTCATGGAGCTAACACTGTGGAATGCGATACAATCCTGACTCACCAGGCGAGTCGAAAACATCCTTCTCTCCCCCTCCCCCAAGGGGGTCACTTAGGGAGCCAAGGTCCCCAACAAATTTTTTCTTTTTTGTAAGGTTTTTGAAAACTATTCATTTTTAGGGGTCCATAGCAAACAAGGAACCCTTATACTTTCGTCCATTCTGTCTGTGTCTGTCTGTCTGTATGCCCAACCTCAATAACTCGCTCATTTTTGCACCTATTGAATCCAAATTTGGCATGAAGACAGATAATAGTAACCCAAAAACAGAAATGTAGTAGTTATGAAGAAAATATTTTTTTCGATTGTCCTCTCTTACAACGAAAGAGGGGTTGAAAAAAAAATCGTTATATTTTTAAAATCGAGTGAGGTGTCGTTGGATAGGTCTTGTCCAATAGAACAAAAATCTCATAGAAACTAAATGGATATAATGCTTCTGTCTCGAGATATCTGCGCTCAAAGTACTATAACAAATAATAAAAACTGGCCAAGTGTGAGTCGGTCTCCCGCTAAAGGTACGGGAGAAAAAAAAAATTTGTAAGTTAATATGTTGTGTAGTGGTGTGGTATGGAACCCTCAGTACGCGAGTAGCCCGAGTCGCACTTGAGCGGTTTTTATTCCGGACTCTACTAGTAGGAATCCGTAGTAAAAGGTATCAACAAAGTTAAATGCAACAAATAAAAATGAATAAGAATTATTATTTCACTATTTTATTTAGCCAAAAACCAGTCTATAGACAAAAGAAAAAACCAAGAAATAAAAACCAAACTTGAGTGTTTTTCCTATTATCACTGAATATAATGGCCGCGGGGGTAACCTGAAAAGACAGATACAGGATACAGAAATGATAAATAGTAAACTTGACTGTGACCGGTGGTCACGACACGAGAAGTTTATTCCGAATGCGTAAATGCGTGCTGCATACAAACGAAGTGGTGATGTTTTCAATACTAACCAATTAAAGTTAATGAAATTTTTCAGAAACAATCTAGAATCTAATCTCTATGTTTGTATGAAGTCTGATTTTCGTTAAAATATACAGTTTTAGTGCTAGGATTAATTTAACATTTGTATGGAAATCTTTCAGGCACTATAAATTGGTTAGTATTGCAAATATCAACAGACATCGTTTGTATGGAGCGCGCTCCGAAACAATCTAGAAACGAATCTCAATGCTTGTATGAAGTCAGATTTTCGTTAAAATGTAGTTTTAAAGTTACAGTGCTTCAAAGATTTCCAAACAAATCTTAAATTAATCCTAGCATTAAAACTGTATATTTAAACGAAAAACTGTCTTCATACAAGTATAGAGATTAGGTACTAGATTGTTTCTGAAAATTTTCAATGACTTTAATTGGTTAGTATTGACAATATCACCAGACTTCGTTTGTATGCAGCGCGCATTTACGCATTCTCAATAAACTTCTCCTAAGAAATCCGAGCTAATAACATACCACAACACAGTCATTCGGCTTCTAGAGATCACATCGATATGGGGCGGCCATAGTTATCAACCACCTTTCTTGGCTTCATCCCGGGCAAAGCCGCAGCAAGTGAAGATTCTAATTTTAGAACCATTTAAACCCCGACGCAAAACGGGGCGTGTATTTATTAATCATTGTTGTTCTCTCCTGCAAAAGCCGAATGAATGTGTCATCATAAAAAAAATTATGAAAAGTGGTTTTAAAATCGTCATTTCAACCAAATTATGTAAACAATGCAGCATATACAGGGTGATTGCACTCATGATACTGAATAACTTTCCCCAAGGAACTTATAGGAAATCTATACGGGTTGTAAGGGGCAGCCCTCCGCAGACTATGTATTACTGTATACATAACCGTAGCTTAAGAATTTATATTATAATAGTCATTAAGTCGTGTGATGTTGTAGAGTTTCTGACCACATCTTCTCTACAGCGATAACACGTTCCGACGCGGTGGTGGCTTTAAAAAGGAATTGACGTTTAATAAGTGTGCTTCAAGCTCCTACATTGAATAAATTATTTTTGACTTTGACTGAAACGGTGAACTTAGACCATCAAGCTGAACAACTTTCACTATGAAGCCTACCTCAGGAAATGCGAAATAAAATCTGTGGGCAGTCCCTTACAAGGGTGTAAGGTACGCTGGGCTATTTACAGGGGTTAATATAATAACATTGTAAACTTAGCGTGTGTAATTAAAGAGAGCATTTTTAGAAATGTTGTCTGTCTGTCTTTTTGTTTGTGCACGCATCATTAAAAACTACTCAACCGAATTGAATGCGGTTTTCACAAAGGCACAGGGCTCAGATTAGATTAACATTTATTCTTTATTTCGTCGCAATCGGTTCATTCAATCAAGTTATGAGAATTTAAGACGTCGCGGTCGCCGCTAGTTACCAAATAAAAATTTGGACTTGCCAATACCTACTAGATACAATCATCTGATTGTATTTTTGCATGAAAGGTTAAAATCTTTTTTTTGCAAATTCTTCGAAGGTTCCTTGGTTGTTCAGAATCATGAGTACAATCAACTTTTAAAGTAATTCAACTGTTTAACCTGTAAATAGTTTGATTTAGGGTTGAGACACATCGACGGCGAACGACGGACGCCGGGTCCACACAAAAAGCAGGTTTAGTATGGGACACTGTCCGCATCCTCCGCCGTCGACGCAGCGAACGGCGCCCTACGCGTTCCCATACTAATCATGGTTTTTTGTACAAACACATCTTTCATGGGGCACTGTATACGTTATTATAATAAGATACCAGAGAATATTCTTAACTTGACGGACAAAAAGTTTAAGTCCCATGTTAAACAAGTCCTCTGTAAAAAAGGTTACTATAAACTCGATGATTATTTGAATGACCAAAATGTCTGGTCTTGACAATGTTACTCTAGGTAATTTAATATTGAATTTATGTAATTGTACTTTGTATATTTTGTTTTGTTTAAAAGAAGTGTGTTGTAGAGTTTCTGGCCGCATCTTCTCTACAACGGAACACCTTCCGACGCGGTGGTAGATTCAAAAGCATGACGTCAAAAAGTTATCTATGTGATATTATTTTGAATAAACAATTTTGTCTTTGACTTTGACTTGACTTGTATGGGCCCGCCGTCGTTCGCCGTCAGTCAATGTGTCATGACCCTTAATAGCTAATTAGATGAAGATTGTAAAATAAAACTTACAACAGTAACGGCACAATATCTTCCTGCTTCATTTTACCGTAATATTTAGTTATACCCTCTACGTGACCCATTCCCACCACAGCGAGCACACGGGCCTGTTGTACTGAAAATTTAAATCAGAGGCCAAACGCATAAACATGACATTTGTAATTTACAATGACAATTTGAGATACATTACTGAATATGTTACGCTATGTTCTTTAACTTTAACGCCATAGGTAACCAGCAATGTACCCTGAATTGTCATTGTAAATTACAATTGTCATGTTTATGAAATAGGTTATCTAGGGGCCGATTTCATTCTATATTACAATTGTCACGTTTATGAAAAAGGCCCCTGGTATAATTATTAGACAAAACAGTTACTTAAACATGAAACCAACTCTTATTGCGCGAAAGGGTATTGGCGTCAAAGTAGGTATCCAGACGTTGGTTCGAGGGGGGACATTCATTGAAAACAATTTAAAAGAAATAACTGTACTAAGACCCATTGGCACATTGCTCGCAGAACCGATGGCCGATGGGGCCGAAAATGTCTCGTGTGGCGACCGCGTCGGAAAGCGCAGCGTGGGTAGGCCACCACAAGGTGGACCGAATACCTGGTGAAGGCGGCGGGAAGCCGTTGGATGAGGGCAGCGCAGGACCGGTCGTTATGGCGATCTTTGGGGGAGGCCTATATCCAGCAGTGGACGTCGATCGGCGGAGAGGATGATGACTGTACTAAGAGAGTCGTTCGAACCTCAATCATGAGGATGCGGGTTCGAAACCGCACGGACGACATGCCATGTACCAATGAGTTTTTCTAACTTAACTGCTCTCAAACGGTGAAGGAAAACATCGTGAGGAAACCTGCATACGCTGAAGAAGAAATTGTGATCCGTATGTGTAGTCCACCAATGCACAAGGCACGCGTGGTGGATTAATGTCCATACACCCTCCCTGGGGGGTAGGCCTGCAGTGGACATTAGGATTTATCTCCCTCCCCTGGATAGGTGCTTAATTGGTGTTTCCCCACCGTTGTAACTGGCAAATGCATTAACTTGTTTTTGCAACCTCAATTCGACCACATTTGATTCAGTGCATAAAACGCAATATTTTTTGAAATGTCAAACTTGTTACCTGTGCGAACACACTCTTGTATGGAATAAGCGAGGCACTTGTCGCGCTCATCAACGAAAACATGAAATATCTTCTTGAAAGCAGGAACATCTCTGGTGATCTCTTCGAATTGCGCCTGCACGAAGTCTTTGTCCTTATACTTTTCTAACTGATACTTACTGCAAGGAAAATTTAATCTTTATCGTATCGCTAGATGAAACAATTATTGGGTATTTTTATAGCGAGCCTATAATAGGTGCCACTTGTGCGCCTTCTGTTTACTCTACACTCATCTCAAGTCGAGTATAAATCAACAAACGTTTATTTAAAATAGAATATCTAATATTATCTTTACGATGTCTATTTTTCATCAATCTATTACTGATCGGCTCAACAAAAAATATGCGGCTAGAAACTCTTTAATAAACATCATTTTTAGCGTTCCGTATTTTTGTACAAACAGCGCTTTAAAGGGGTTTGAACATTTTAGTATGGAAGGTGACAATGACAATTTTAATTTACAATGACAATTCTAAGTACATTGCTGAGAATGTTAGGGCACATGTTACCTACTGCACTTTTAGGGTCATTAGTAACCAGAAATAATACCGTCACACTGGACAGACTTTCGGTCTACTGGTGAACGTGGATGTTCTGAGGTTTCAGAATATCTCTGACTACACCCCCTCGGGGACTATAGTCGTGATCATATGCTTATGCTTATGGTTATAATTCCCTGAATTGTCATTGTAAATTACAATTGTCACGTTTATTAAATAGGGCCCTGGCCAGCCTAAACTTGATTTTTTATTTTCAAATTCTCTGTCGCACCTTGAATCCTTTATAAATTGCTAAAGGACACTCAGATGATCACAATATATCCATTTTATAAGGTCATTTTGTGTTTAAGCCACCAGTTTCAGAGTTATTCATTCTAGTTATGTCAACGATTTATTTGTCAGAATTTAGATCACAATCTTTATAACCGGCGAAATGAACTAATTTTTTTTCAACGAAGTTATCCTCTATCGATAGAAATCATAGATATATTATATAGAACTGAACTAGATACACAATCAACGCTCCAAAAATGGCAGATTCAAAAGAGCTACTAAGTAGCTCTTTTTTGTACTAGCTAACAGTAATCTAAGGCCGAGATTCAGAGACGATTTGTTAGTCATAGTTCGGACTCCCGTATGTCAAAATCCATACATTTTCGCCACGCTTAGCTCGAGCTAAGACCAAAAAAATCGTCTCTGAATCTCGGCCATAGCAAATACGGCTAAGTTTATGAATCAAAAACAACGTATTCGTGCCACCACCACCACCAGATTCGGACAAAAATTTGCTAAGATTTTGTATGAGACTTGGAGTCTATAGTATTTATGTCAATGGTAGATATAATTTCCAACTAAGACATCACGTTTGTGAATATTCAATAAGGCTAAGGATTCATAGGCGACTAATCTTCAAAAATGTTTTACATATAAGTACTTACGAACACACTTACTCTAATGGTTTAGGGTTTGAACTAGATAGATGATAAAGCACTTGTCCCAATTCGTAAACGCTCAGTGACTGGAAAGCTCTTGCTATTGTTATTTGGATAGGTCTATCTCCTAAGAACAACTTACAACCAGGTATTTTTTTCATCTGAAAATACATTTAGAATATTATCAGAAATGCCGCCAGAAATGCATTTTTAAGATAAGCAGCTATTACATTAAAATAGAGAGAACCAATCAGGCAATGTATGCCGAAATTGGCCCGGCATGTAAGGTAATTGTAAATAAGAGTCTACCCATCAAACTGAACAACTTTTACAATTGAAGCAAACTGATCGGAGCAAAAAAAATCAGCTGTTCCATACTAAACTGCAATGCACACTCGACTCAAATGTCTAATAGTGTGTCGACTCAAATGTATGCAACAGCCGATTTTATTTTGCTCCGGTCGGTTTGCTCCATAGTAAAAGTTGTTCAGTTTGATGAGTAGACTCTTAGTTTAAAAGGATGCTAATGATATCTATTTCACCCTATAGTAGTAGTAAGAGAAACGATACGTTTTGTTGAACACATGAAAATAAAAATATAAAGAATAGACCACACCGCTTCTTTCCGTGGGTGTCATACGAGGCGACTAAGGGATAATGTTTCTTTAACTATCTAAGGCGCTACGCAGACATCGGACATTTAGCCAGCGGTGCGGCCATAACATGCTGTACAGAGTTTACGGAAAATACGACGGGTGTGTGCGTAGGTAACACAGATTCGTGCTGAGGCGGTGGCCATTTTTGACCGCCGCGGACAAAATGTTCTTCGTCTCCGAGTTATTCCATCCTAAAACCATAGATATTTCAAAAGAAAACCTTCCAAATACGCGCTCAAAAGGGTAAAGCCGTTATAGTAGTTTCTAACCACCCTCAAAGTAATTACAGTCGTGAGTTCTATGTACCTACCTCATGGTACGCTCTTCTAAATTCCCCACCTGGTGCGACACCAAGTTCCTTTGCGATGTCGGCGTATGTCTTCAGCAACATCGCGTGCAGCATACCAGAGACAAAGCTTTGCCCCTTGACTGCATCCCTGAAAATAATTATTTCTACAGTCAACCTATTTGAAATGTAGTCCACCTCAGAACCTTGTCACTTTCACCTGCATTAATATTATCAATCCGTTTTATCGTTAAAATCGTTTGTTGTGATGTGACAAGATTCTAAGCCACGGTTTATACAGAAGAGACATACCATAGCGTCGTTTTTGTCGTAAAGGAGAATCGCGCCCGCGCCTCCAGGTGACGTCGCCTGGAGGCACGGGCGTAATTATATTTTTCCTGATTTTATTTTACAACTTTGTCGGCGTGATAAATATGTATATCCATGTCAAATTACAGCTTTCGAGTACAAAGCGTATCTTAGCTAAGCCGCGGACAGACTGACAGACGGACGGATATGGCGAAACTACAGGGTGTCTCAAAAGAAATTTTATATTTAGTGGATCGATTAAAAAAAAAGTAAGCCGTATATAGAAAAAATGTTTATTAATTATTGAAATACACTTTTTGGGGATTTATTTCTTAAAAATGATATCGTCTAAATGTAGACCCTCGCGTTCTCGGCACTCATTTAATCGAACAGTAAAATTACTTATGACGGCTCGGCAGGTGGATTCAGGGATGGCTGCCATTTCGTGACGGATATTTTCTTTCAAATGGGCCAGTGAAGTCGGTTTATCGGGTTTCTGATGTTTGCGTTTTGGATTCGTTGCACTCCAGTAGCGGCAGTTCTGCTTATTTACGTGGCCATTAAGATGAAAATGAGCTTCATCCGAAAACAAAATGTTGGTAAACGTTGAAAATCGCTCAATCACCTGATTTACGAAATGAAGCCTCTGACTGGCATCTTGGGGCTTTAATTCTTGCACCAATTGAATTTTGTAGGGGTGCAGCTTTAGGTCTTTGTGCATGATGCGATGTAATGATGATCTATGCATATTTAAAGCACTTGCGCGCTTCCGAATTGAAAGGTTCGGGTCGTCACGAACAGACTGATTAACATTCTCCACGTTTTCTACCGTTCTTGATGACCTAGGTCGCCCGGATTTTGATTTATCTAGCGTTGTACCGGTCTCTTCAAACTTTTTAACCCAATGTCGAATGAGAGGAATGCTTGGCGCATCATTTAAGTGGCGAAAACCTCGAATACTGCAGAATTTTCTACGCGCTACAGTCGCCGAATCACCGTTTTTGTAAAACTCTCGCACGCACAACGCGCGGTCTGCTCCCGAGAAACGCTCCATAGCGACTGAATTCCCAAGAGCCAGGCTACCGATTGACATAACCCCCGCGCCCCTCGGATACGTTGCGCTCACGCAGTAAGCTAAATAAATATAAAATTTCTTTTGAGACACCCTGTATAAGGGTTCCTTGTTGACTACGTAACCCTAAAAATGACTAACTCGTCCGGATTTTAAATAATCTGTGTTATAGAAAAATTACCAGTTCAGCAGAATCTTGAGTCAGAATACCGCAAAATATGTTTCAGAGGTTTCTCATCCAAAAACCAGTGTGTTATACCAAGTGGAACTTTTTACATTTGCCCAGGGTTGCGGCCCACCTAATATGTGCTTACCTCTTTTGCCCATGTCGTAAATACAAAAATAATTGATTTGAAATTTGCATGTGCAACTAAAAGTACTAACTTAATTTTTTTGGAGTCGAAGTTTTTCGCATCTTCTAAGAATTTCTTGTCATCAAGCTCCAGCAATGAAACTCTTTGACGACACAATTCAACAAGAATAGCGTTTGGTTTCAAAGAGTGTACTATCTGAAAACACAATATAAAGATATTGTTGACCTAATCTCTTCTCTCCACTGCATAAACTTGAAATGTTACTGTTGTCTGTTTGTTGTTCGGGTAATAGGGTTTTATTGTAACGTGTAACTTTCCGTTTGGATAGGTAGATATCAAATCGACATGGTGTTTTCGGCGGCTAAGAACTGCCAATTTCAATCAATTAGGTATAATATACCTAATTGATTGAAATTAAATAACTAAATATTAAAAAGCAGACTCGCTAAGAACTGCCGAAAACACCATGTCGATTTGATATCTACCTATCCAAACGGAAAGTTACACGTTACACTAAAACCCCATTACCCGAATAACAAACAGACAACAGTAACATTTCAAGTTTATGCAGTGGAGAGAAGAGATTAGGTCAACAATATCTTTATATTATAATATTTGCATTATGATGATCGCAACAACAGAATATAATTTTTTACTACAGTCATAATACGTCATCGATCTTGTAAGCGATATACTCGGAAACATACACAATAGCTGCTGATTTGTGTTTAGAGTAGTCAGAGATATTCTGAAACCTCAGAACATCCACGTTTAGAAATAGAAATAGAAATATCATTTATTTGCCTTGAAACAGGTATACAAAAGATGGTAAAATATAATAAAATAAGCTTCTTCTGTTCAGCTGTAGCAACAGCATGCAAATGTGTAACAACTTAAAAAACTAAAACCTATAATACTACATATATTCTGTAATTATTTAACATCTACTATTTAAAATTTAAAATTTTCACTAGTAGTACCGAAACTCTGTCCAGTGTGACGGGGAGTGAGCCCGTCGCCACTTATAATGGACAGTGGGTACAATATATGCTTCGAAATTGAAGCATGCAGGTTTCCTCACGAGGTTTTCCATCACCGAAAAGCCAGTGGTGTTATAAATCGTACATAAATTCCGAAAAACTCAATGGTACAAGTCGGCCTGGACGGGGATCGAACCATCGCCTTCTGCACGGTAGCCAAGGTTACTCGCCACTGGACCACAAAGGCTTCAACATATTTTATTCAAAAAGAAAGGCTGCTTAAAAAAACGACCCACAAAAGCCAGTTCTAATGGACCATAAAAGCATACCTCGGAAACCTCTTCGATGGATTGTTTGCTGAAATGCACCGTACCCAGCAGTACGACTGTGGCAACATTGTCGTCTTGTAAGACAGACGCAGCCCGAGGAACTTGGATATTACTCGACAACCGCGTCTGTGCCAGGGCTGCAATTCACGAAACAAAATATACGTTTATATGACCTAAGTTTATATAGAAATTACTTGATTGTAGTTAGTGTAGCGACACACCTGGAGAACGTACGGCGCCGAACGTTCGGTTGAATACGCGTCTACTAGGAAAATTGGCGCCGGTATAGGGAAAAACATTGCACGCGTATTCAACGTGCGTCGCTACAGTTACGGTACCCGGCAAACTTGAAAAATGTGCGTGGGTGAGGGTTATAGTATACTAGTGTGTCTGTACATTGAAGATATTTACTTGAAAAAGATTACGATATGGTTTTTAGGTATCCCGGACTCCAAATCAACCTTTTTTAGAATTATTGTCTGTCTGTTTGTTTGTTTGTTCTTTTGTATGTTTGTAACAGCATCACGCAAAAACTACTGAACCGATTTTGATGAAACTTTTTTTGTTTGATAACTTATGATCTGACTTAAAATCTGATATATAATTTGTGCGGACGATGTCGCGGGTAAATTCTATACCTACTTAATATTTTAGTAAAATTTGTTTTTACTTACGACAATTGGAGGTCTCTATACGCTTTAACAGAACACTTTCAAACTTATTTTGTACTCTTAAAAATGTTACCGCCTGCCTGAAAATGCTGCATGTTTGGGTTCTCATATTTCAAATCATTACTGAACACGAGAATTTAGACATATTTATACAAAACATATTATTTGATTTCTATTGCCGGTTGTCCATTTTAGAAATGTCTTGAAATTTTACAGGAATATCAGGTGATGTTTTTATTTTTCAGTTGTTTTTTCAAAGGAGGCTGTCATAATTTCACCCAAGGAGAGGTCAGTGCCCAAGTCATAATACCTCCTTGGTCATTCTAACCGGACAACACACATGAGATCCAAGATGGTTTTTTTATTGCAAAAAATACAGGGTGTACAAAATAAAAACTACAATTAATTATAAACCCTATTTTAATCATTCATAAGTATTACAATCACATCGTGAAAAAATCTAAACGTCTACACTCGGACCTTCACTTTGAGATTAAAATGCTCAACTATTTCAAAACGTTCTTAGAACTCAAACATCTGTGATCTTAATCTTTAGATGCAAATAATAGCATCTGCCTAACTAATAAAAAAAATTTCGTTGCCATTGCCGATATAAGTTCACAATAATTATAAAAAGAATGAATTTATAGCATTAAAGAGATTTATTGATTAGTTATTAGGGAACGCGGTAAATGTGTATTATTTATTGGTATGCATTGTATCATCTACAGTGTTAAAATTAAAGATTTCAATATAACTGATGTCTACAATAAACAGAAGGCATTCGGGCGGCGGCGGCGGCGGCGTGTTATTATTTTCTTTATATTATTTTAAATACAACGTGTTGACAAAAAAACGCAAAACCAGACAAAGGTGTGCACAGATTTGTTTAAACTAGCAATTTCTTTTTAATTCTTTTAAATTCATCTTTAACTTCGTAAATTTTAAGTTAATACGAAAACTCATCTTTTTGTTTTTACAAACGGTCCTCTGTTTTTGCGTTTATATGTTGTTATTTGAAAGCTGTAAACTGACAAATATAAAAGAGTGTTTTAACCAAAAATATTATTCAAGCAAGATCCACGCCGAGTGCGATATTTAGGGCTTGTTTCACCACTTCCGAATAAGTTCTTGTTAACTTATCCGAAGGCTCATTAGACATTATTCAGCATACAAAATATGTCAAATAAGCTGTTGGATAAACTAACAAGAACATATTCGGAAGTGGTGAAACAGACCCTAAGCTTAACATACATATCAATATGTTATCTGGTGCTATATCAGTATCTAATATTATAAATGGATGGAAAGATTCATTGTAATTTCTTAATTTATCACAGTGCTTAAAATTAATGATTTATTTATCGTGGTCATTATTATAATTAATAAAAACAACAGAAAGGAACAGAAAACTATGCAAGAAATATGTTATATTCTGAATGCATAATCAAATTTCGTTGTATGCATATAAATGGAAAATTAATAATATAAGTACTTATTTGAAATAATATGTCAAACACAAAACAAATCAGAAAATAAAGGATAATTTTTCCAAGCCAGCTTTCTAAGTATAATTTCCCATGTGCCTTAAAAATAACACCGAAGTAAACAGTTGACTAATATAAATAATTTCAAAATGTACATAATAATTAAATATCATACCAATAGATAACTATAATTATTATTATTCACAAACACAACACGACTTTTTTGGAAGATATTTTTATATTTTACATTCGATTCAAAATTGATCAACTTTCTTTATCAATTCAAAAAAACAACCATCACCTAGTTCTAAAATATTCAAAGAGAGAAATTGGAATTAAATATATACATAGTTTTATTTTGTTAACGATTACATTAGGGAATTTAATTATGTCATTAACAGAATTATAGAAGATCGATTCTATCGTCGATCTGCAATTTGGATACTGTTTAATGTTTTCTATTTTTACTTACATTATGAGAACTTATTGTATTATGTTAGAACAAATAAAAAGTGTATAACAAGTGAAATAATTACTGCAATATTTGCATAACATTTACAGTTCCACTGTATTTTTAGTGCCACTCGTCTGAAAGATATATAGTCAAACATAATGTATAAATTGTTTAATAAAGGCGTCCTTTTTCACTCATCTATATTTCTTATCGGAGATTTGATCCCGCCATGTTGATGTTCAAATGTATAGAGCGAAAGAGAACGTCCTTATTAAAATTCCACTGAGAGTTTTAGTTTTGCTAATATCACTCGCTAAACACGTTTTATTAGGTATACGTGAGTTATATAAAAGCCTTAAGGAGGTTGCAGAGTTGTCAATTTCATACAAAAGTTCGACTCGTAATACGCGTTGACGGTACAAGTAAAAGTAATGTTTTATGTATGGAAAAATAGTTAAGAAAATCTAGATGACGCGTATCAAATAACATTTGCAATTTATAATATAATTATGAAGATATAAAGCTTTGAACGTATCCATAGAAAATTTCTAAACTTTATATGTTCGTAATTATATTATAAATTGCAAATTTTATTAGATACGCGGCATCTATATTTTCTTAACTATTTTTCCATATATAAAATATTACTTTTAATTGTACCGTCAACGCGTATTACGCGTCGAACTTTTGTATGAAATTGACAACTCTGCAACCACCTTAAGAAAAGTTTATTCCGAATGCGTAAATATCGCGCTGCATACAAACGAAGTCCGGTGATATTTTCAATACTAACCAATTAAACTCAATGAAATTTTGCAGAAACAATCTAGGAACTAATCTTTATGCTTGTATCGTGTCCGATTATAGTTAAAATCAACACATTATTTAAATTATTTGTAATTGAGATTTGTATGGAAATCTTTGAGACACTGTAACAATAAAACTATCATTTTAAGGAAAATCTGACACGATACAAGCATAGAGATTTGTTTCTAGATTGTCTCTGCAAAATTTCAATGAATTTAATCGGTAAGTATTGAAAATATCACCAGACTTCGTTTGTATGGAGCGCGCCAACAGTAATATACCCTTAAGTATATTAATTTGTGAAACAAGTGATTAAAATAAATGTTTAACGAACAAAACTAATTTTATATCGAACACATTTTCATATCAAGCAAAATGTTGAATATGCAAATGTCTTTTTACAGCTTGTTAAGAGTAACGCAAATTTAAGCAAATTTCAAAAAGTTTAAGAGCTTGATCAGTTATCGATTTTGTAGAAACTGCTTTATGATCATTTATTCACACCTTGTATATTCTAGATTTTTAAGTTTTTGTAACCGTTGAATACTGAGAAACACGTTAGCTGTATAATAGCTGTACAGTAGTTGAAAAGAGAAACCTTTATTCAGCTACTGTACAGCTACTTATACAGCTTACGTGTTTCTCGGGTATCTTAAGTCTTTTAAACACGTCGTCTTTTCCTATAAAACGATTTCAGCACGGGGTTAGCAACGATTAAGTGGTTGCCATTAGTATAAAAAGTGCAATCCGAAATCGTGTATGTGAAAAGGCACATTCTGTAAAATTCAGGCAAATTGCTTCATTCTTGCAACATATAGTTTTGAACATAACTTAGTTAATCACTAGCTAAACATATTAACGTAAATATAACAATCAATTCGTAAATGAGATTTAACGTAATTTAATTACAAAAACAAAATGAGCTTGCCTTTTTACATTATAGCAGCTCATTATAAATGAGAGCCAACATAATTAACGTGGAAACATTCAGGAATCCGATCCATAACCTTCTCGACAGTCTCGTGGTATTCAAGTAGAGGAATATGCAAACAATCGTTTCTGATATCCTGAGGACGAAACGAATTTTCAATGTACTTATTCCGCTTTACACATACATTTAAATCAAAAATATTATACATTTATGTGTATACAAGGTGTTACAAAAGTAAACATAAACATTTAAAACTTTAAAGGGGTTTGTTTATACCATCAAACTGAAAAATTTTCACTATGGGACAAATATCGAAATCGCGAAAAAAAAAATCTGTTGTCCCATACATTTAGCTCGTGTAGATTTGTAGTTTAGTATGGAACGTCAGATTTTTTTTGCGGTTTCGAAATTGTCCCATAGTGAAAGTTGTTCAGTTTGATGGTCTAAACGACCCACTTAAATGTTTAATTGTACTTTTGTAACACCTTGTTTATAGGGTGTACCAAACATCCCTTGTAGCTTACGGTAGTATATAGTACTCTGTGCTTGTAGCATTTAAAGGGGTGGTTTAGACCACAAAACTAAACAACGTTCTCTATGGAGACAAAGTAAAAGTATCTGCTACCCCATACATTTGAGTCGAGCAGGTACTGCAGTTTCGTATGAAAGAGCTGATTGATTTTCTCTCGATATTAGTTCCATAGTTAAAGTACAGTTTGATGGTCTAAACTAAACCACCCCTTTTAATATTACTAGGGTGTTTTGACACCCTGTATAAAATAGACGTAAACTTGGTAGTTTTTTAATTTATAAATTAATGGCTTTTTGCTAATGTTTAAGTCTTGTTTTGATAATCTCTTCTTATCGTGTGGGCAAGCGCTGGAGGTTCGGATGGCACGTTAAGCCGGGACCAACGGCTTAACGTTCCATCCGAAGCGCGGAATCATCTTTCTTTTCAGACAATCATGTGATTCAGCCTGCAATGTCCTAAGCATCTGGGGAAAAACGCACAAAGTGATATCACTAGGTGACCCCCGTGGGAATCGAACCCACGACCTCCGTGTCAAGACGCCAATGCTCTTAACCATTAGACCACGTAGAGTTGGTAATCTCAAAGATTGTTTTATGTACGGACAGCATTAGAGAAATAGAACTCCCTTGCGCTTATAAAGATTAAGATAGAGGGGTCAGGTTTCTCTGATGCAGACTGTACAAAAACACATTTTTGCTAAAAAACATGATAAGTCAAAAAGCATCCTCTGCCGAGTGAAAAACAAACAAAAATAGCACTTACCACATGACAATAAGGCACAGGTGTAGGTTCAGTCATCATGGCAGCCAGCGCCGGGGCACCAGCTTGTAGCCCGCGTACACGAGCGCGCCCACACAGGCCACGCGCACCGACACGCGGATTATACGCGTCGACAGCGACGCCGGCGGGATCCTATACAACATTGTCATTTACTACTCGTATCTACAGGGTGTTAGGGTAAACAGTTGCGTTACTTCAAGGGGTGATTGTTCCCATGATATTGAACAACTTTCCCTAAGAAACCTACAGGAAATTCGCAAAAAAATTTTTCGACCTTTCATACAAAAGTTCGAGATTTCTTAGGGAAAGTTGTTCAGTATCATGGGTACAATCATCCCTTAAAGTAATGTAACTGTTTACCGTAACAACCTGTATACTTATAAAACAGTTCCGTGACTGACAGTCACATAGCCTAAACCACTGAAGATAGAAACATGAAATTTGGAATACATATTCTACAGAGCATGTAGACATGCACTAAAGATTTTTCGAAAATCCGAAAACCACGCGGACGAAGTCGCAAGCAAAAGGTGGCCTATTATAAATAAGAATATGCATAACTTAATAACTTTACTTCGTTGAGTATGATCTCAAACAACAAAACTCGAAGGGTTTCGAAGCTTGATCTTCAATTAATATTACTGTAAGGCCGTTTGTCTACCGCCGCCGTCACCGAGAACGAGATGACGGCGCCGAAGAAGCGATACATACATTTACTATGGCCGCCTGTCCACTGCACGCCCGTCACCGAGCGCCGTCATTACGGTCGCCGAAGATTCGTAGATAGGATTTCGTAGGAAGATAGGCTTCGGTCACAGTATAAGAAAAAGAAGAGTACTCTTACAGTACGATTCTACTTTGAAATGAGGACAAAAAAAAAAGCGCGTGTGTAGGCGCACAGTGGATGACAATGATGCTGGTTCAGTTGGCAGTATATGGCGGGTGAGAGAATAGCTGATGATGATAGAACTTACTTCAATAGAGGGGGTATGTCCTGGGGCTTGATCTTGCCCCAGTGCTCGACGATGCCGGCCACGTGGCCGATCCCGACAACACCCACTATGCGACACGGCTCTCTACCTGTCATTGTATAAACAAATATTTATTACCACTGGTTTACAATAGAATTTATAAGTTCTTATGTGAACGAAAGTCAACAATGTCATTCAACAAGCATTCAGCAAACCTTCAATGAAATAAATTATCATCTTTCAGATTTATGTAGTGTAAAATATTTTGCAATAATGAGATATGGAATTTTGTTTCCAATAAGGGCATGGGGTGCACGTACAGGGCGTTACATTAGCCACGGTTTTTAAAATTTAAATGTATGTGTAAAGCGGAATAAGTACATTGAAAATTCGTTTCGTCCTCAGGATATCAGAAGCAATTGTTTGCATATTCCTCTACTTGAATACCACGAGACTGTCGAGAAGGTTATGGATCGGATTCCTGAATGTTTCCACGTTAATTATGTTGGCTCTCATTTACAATGAGCTGCTATAATGTTAAAAGGCAAGCTCATATTGTTTTTGTAATTAGATTACGTTAAATCTCATTTACGAATTGATTGTCATATTTACGTTAATATGTTTAGTTAGTGATTAACTAAGTTATGTTCAAAACTATATGTTACAAGAATGAAGCAATTTGCCAGAATTTTACAGAATGTGCCTTTTCACATACACAATTTCAGATTGAACACGGATGATCGTTGCTACAAAAACAAGATTCTTAAAATGTATCCTTGAGCACGATAGCGCTTTCATTCATTGCTGAAATGATAACAAATCATTTTTGCCTCAAAACTTAAAATGCGAATAACTTTAAATGTTAACTATAAAAATAATTAAATTACTGTTTCAATCTAATTATTTTGTTATAAATCAGTTGGGGTGTATGAGGTTTTGCGCTTATTCATTAACACGTTGTATAGAAGAGACGTGTGGCGGTAGCGGATAATCTAAATAACACAATATAACCTTTATAGTTCGTAGTATATCGTCGCGCCCGCGCCTCCAGGTGACGTCCGCCACCGCTTCATGTCTCTTCTGTATAAACCGCGCCTTAAATTCACGTAACACGTTTTACGTTTTACGTATGTACACATACATCACTCCCATAGAAAACGCGATTTAATTTTCCTCCGCCATCTTCACCAGCATGTCTCACGTACATTAGTTAGTGAATGAAGCGACGTGTAAAGTATAACTCACGCGGTTGTAAAGCTGCGACCTGCAGCGAGTGGCAGAGGTACATGTCTCTCTCCACGACGAACACTCGCTTCAACGCCGGGAACTCCTCCGCCATCTCCTCCAGCATGTCTTCCAGCATCTTCTTCTGTTTACATTTCTCTACTTCTTCCACACTGAAACATTACATTTATACTTGCAAAATTATTGTTACTTTATAGTTCCTAGTCCTTCCCCTTCCACGTGGTTTGTACAATCACGTTTAGACCACACCGTTTTAACTTGGCAATAAAATGTAACGTTCTTTTGTTTGAAAGATTTTGATGTTTCTATTTATGATAGATTTTGGCCGCATCTTCTGTGCAACGGAACACCTTCCGACGCGGTGGTGGAATAGTCAAAAGAATGAAAACTACGTTTAAACAAGGGTCAGATAATAGTAATAACTTACCTAATAGACTGGTTGGAGGTGAGCAAATGCCAGATGAACCGTATAGTCTGTCCCCAGGACAGCGACGCTATGGCCCTGTGCAGGGTGACGTCTATCGCCCTGTCGCCAAGCTGCACTATGCAGTTCTGAATTTTCTTTGCCTACACAAAAAACAATGACTGAAAATAATTATGAATTATCACAAAATTCAGAAAGTCTGGCGGAAGCGGTATCTTATTGTTATCGCATACATATCTCCTATACTCCATGCAAAATAGCAACGAAATTTTAAGGCTATTTTGCATTACAGAAACAGAGATTTGAAACACTTCCTCTCACTTATTCTTAAAACAGCTTTAGTAACGTTCAAGATATGTCGGATCGTATATGTATCCAATAAATTAATTACATTTGGTAATCAGAATTGGCCACAAAGCTAAAAAGAAATCGGAAAATCTCGTCGTCCTTAATTGGTATGAAGTATAGGCCTCGCCTAATGTCAATATGAAACTTGCAAATATCAGCTTTAAATCGTGTCATAACCAGAAGTCTGATTCTGCCATGTCATTCCAAGGCCGCATTGAAATGTTAATGTGGACCCTCTTTTAGAAATTATAATGTAACAAAGAATGAAAAACAGAATACTGATGTCCTTCGCATCAAGTCTCTATTAAACCAGGAAATAAGCATACTCTTTAATTAAATGAACCTACAACCTCATTCGCAATAAATATATGAGAGATTTATGACTTATGGTTAAGAAATATTATGTCCGATTGACATCACAATATACGGCAGTTCATTTCCAACAATACTTTAATTCGTTTAGGCAAGCCCCTACAGTTAGTCCAGCAACAATAAAAAAATTGCTTCAGTACTATCGAGCCCAAATATGATGACGTTACTCTAACATTAAAATTTTTTCATAATTTTTGCATTCACATTTTTTTAAATGGTCCATGTGAACATAACAACAATGCGGCCCTGGAATGACCGGCAAAATCCGATCTCTGGTCATAGCACAATGTACAAAATCGACAAAAATGACACGGCAATGTCACGATCCAGAACTTTCAAATAAAATCTACCGAATAGCATCCAATTTAAGATCACATTTGAATATTTCATTCCGAATAGAATATAATATAGAATAGAATAGTTTATTTGCTAGAGCCGAGGCGAGGCGATGTCGAGGTGATATGTGCTACAACCTTTAAATGGACTATATAGGCAAGGATTAAGTCCTGTCAAGCGAGGTCGATAGTAGCATAGTAGTAAGGTATAAAAATAAACCTTACCTCAGCCATAGCACGTCGGAACTCGCCGCCGGGCGCCATGCCCAACTCTCTAGTAATATGCGCAGACATATTCAGCAGTAGGATGTACATCAGACCATTGAACACTCCATTCTGAGCCATTGTTGCCCTGTAAAACATTTAAAAAATTTAAGTTTGGCCTGTAGAAAGTAAGGTTCAAACTTCAAAAATGCTCAGCGAGCTATGGTGAGCAATGCTCGGCGTTTCTCTGAGATCACATAGCTCAGAAAATTTGCGACCTCCACGGCTAGCATGCCAACCACGACGTAGCGACAAAACGAGAAAAACGTCATGCGTGTTCTTTTTGGCGTACGTAGAATAACAAAGACGGTACACATCACGATTTTCATCGTTTTCTCGAGGGCGGCATGCGAGGCCTAAAGAAGTGGCAATGGGCTGATCATATTTGCAGAAGGATTTGATGATCTGAAGTAACCCCTTAAATATGGAACATATTTAAGTTGAAACCCTGTATAGGACGGATATGCCTCTAAACATTTTCATAATACTAATTGTTTTTTAAGGCAACATGATCCAAGATGAGATTGATACCGACCTTATCTTCTTAATGTTGATATTCTTAGCTTCCCTAAGTATTATTTCTTCATCTAGTAACAAAATATTTGTTCTCTGTTCACATAATTCCACCATTACTATGTGAGGATGCACTTCTTGTATTACCTGAAAAATAACACATTAGATGACATTTTCAGGCCGTATTTATATGTCTACTCACGGTCAGTACAGTACAATACGACCAAGAAAATAAGTCAGCTCGTTAATCTTTGTTTGCGCAGACCAGACCAGATCAAAACCCGAGGTCATTTAGTAATTAGTAATTAAAAATCATATGCGCCGTAGTCAAAGAGTGCCATAACAGGTGCTACTAAATCTTTCTCTATCTCGCTCTAAGTCGATTAGCAGACTTACGGATGCTACGCCGGCAACAAGCGCGAAAAGTATTGGCAAATAGCCCCAAGGATCCATAGTTATATTGCCTGTGTTCAGCAGTGGGTCGTAAACATATAGGCTGATGATGATTCCTAAATAAAATAGCTGGTATATTTACCCTAGAGACATCTTCCTGCGATTGCAAACTGAAGTGAGCTGTGCCCACTAGGTACACTTTCCCACCATCAGGGGCATCTAACACTGTCACAGTGCTCGGTAATCCATCGTCGACGGGCAAGTCTGGGATTCCTGCTGAAACACGTTAGTTATAACTTGCAAATGTCATTATAATTATGTATTCTGATGGTTGTAAAATTGTAGTGTAGTTACGTGTCTATCTATACTTATAAAACAGTTCCGTAACTGACAGAAAGACACAGCTTAAACCACTGAAGATAGAATCATGAAATTTGGAATACATATTCTACAGAGCATGCAGAAAGGATTTTTCGAAAATCGGAAATCCAAGCTGACAAAGTCACTGGCAAAAGCTAGGTGCTTTTCTTCTCCCTTACTAGTTAGAAAGCAGTCTAGTCCAACCATGTAAATGAGATAATTACCTTCAATATCACATTCTGGATTAGAATCAGCAATTTGATTCTCTGAAGGACTCTCTTTCTTCTGATCTGGAGTTGAGGTCACAAATTTAGGTTTTTCTGCAACAGAAATTGTTTTATTTTTTTTAGTTTTGCTATCAAGAACAACAATTTGCCTATTTAAATGTAGACACTGACTATTTTTTCGCTTGAACGCATTTTTTCTTTTTAAGGACATTCTTACAGAAGATTTACAAAAATGATAATGTAATCGAGCAGCTGTCGTTTCTCTACTGATCCTACTTACCCAACAATGCAGAAAGAAGCCTTATAAGTATGTACCTAGTGAGCTACATAATATGTGCGTAGTTATTGAAGCATCTTATTGGATTACTATTAGGTACCATAAACTGTTGATAAGCAGGTTTATACAGATTTCTAGAGGCTTGAGTAAACATTTTATTTTCATATTAATATCCCTATTAGGTATTTCAAATGGATAGTTAAATACAAAAAAAAACTCAAGCCATAAATAATCTTTTTCACATATCAAGCACTAAATAAATAAGCGCAAAACCTCATACGCCCTAACTGATTTTTAACGAAATAATTACATTGAAACAATAATTTCATAATTTTATTAATTAAAATTGAAAGTTATTCGCATTAAAAATTTTCGAGCTAAAATGATTTGTTAATATTTCAGCAATTAATGAAAGCGCTAGCGTGCTCATGGATACATTTTAAGAATTTTGTTTTGGTAGTAAGTAGAGATTATGACTGTGCGGTGGGTTGGCATCCAGTTCAGTAAATTTTAAATTATACAAACAAATTAAATTTTTACTACTTTAAAAAAAAATACCTATGTTAAAACCTTGATAATTTGATTCAGCTCTCGATTCTAAACAAACTATTTTCTAGTCTTGCATTTATTCATTAAAATGTTATAGATATTTATTAGTTTACTAGAGTTCACCTGAACTTCGTCCGCACAAATTATAAACCAGATTTTAAATGATGATGATTTTTTTGAATGATTTGTATTTTAAGTCAGATCATAAGATTTGACAAACAAAATTTGTCGATCAAACGAAGACTGTCGTGTAATTGGTTCTCATTATACGTTTTGGTGCTGTTTTGGTTAGGAAATTTTTGAGCGCAGACCAGACTTCCAGTAGTTGGTAATTCAATGGTATTACTTATTAAAAAATTAAAATCACTGAATTTACATAATGCCCAAACCAGCAATGTAGACTTCATCAAATCAGAATCATTCAAAGCCCAGGGCAAGGAGAGAAAATTTCGAAGAAGGGTAACTAATGTGTTAAGGAAATATAATAAGTCATTTTATATGAATAAGTAACCAAAATGTAGCACCTTCGTATGAAATTGTCATAGCAGTCAGTATAATAACCAAATGCCATTTAAGGTGTACCTCCTTCCAGATAATTTTGGTTCTGTAGTAACATACTAAACTTTATTGTGAAATTGTAAAGATGTAATGCTCTGTTTTGATCTTGTTATGACTAATATGATTTTAAATTGTGAGCATTACTGCTCACATCCAGTCTTTAAGATAACAATTGATAAACAATAGGTGGTTGAATGATATTTATCCATGGGAGTTCAAGGGTTAAAGTAAAAAACAAGCAGAGATACAATAAAGAAACTAAAAAAAATGCTCTCCAAAATACAGTTTAATAATGTTAGGACCTAAAGAGTATAAATATATATAGAGTGCTCGCATCTGCCACGGCCCTTGGCGCCAAACTTGAGCAAATGATTTTCCAATGAGGCTAGTATAGAATTTTCAATAAAATTTCCATGATAGACAAATCTATGAATGTACAAAAATATAGATGGTTCAACATTTTCTTGAATAATCTCTCTGACACAATAAGGACTTTTTATTTTGGGAATTAAATAAGAAATTAGCATGTTTTATTGCTTGTACCCATGCTCACAGTTGATACTCTATTAGGCGCTCTCTATAGCTTGCTTATAGAGGTTTCATACTCTAAGGTTAGGTTACATGTTACCTACTACAAGTTTAGCGTCATTAGAAACAAGCAACATAACCTGACTTGTCATTGTAAATTAAATAGGACCCTAAAGTTACCTAGCACTCTATTTTGGGTTTGTTTTATTAATTTTTGAGACATTATTTTTTAAAATTGAGTTAGTTACCTTCTTTTGTTGACATCATCTTGTCAGTAGAATTATGATGAGCGTCACCACCTCCATCTTCTGCCTTGATAAAAGCCTCACATTCATTGACTACATTACAATTCACTGCTGGCTTTGGCCGAAGTAACAATGCGTCTTCCTCCACTTCAACCCTTGGCATCACTCTGTTCATTAGAGAATCTGCTGCATCCATTTCTACAGTTTATCTGTGGGAAACATTATCTGAATTATTAAATGTTTTTAGTTGTGTCCTGTACTACTTAACAGAATGTAATAGAATACGCCTTTGGTATGAATTAACAGCTAAAAATTATCAAGAGTGGACGAACGATATTTTATTGCAAATTTCGCCAGCGACGAGATTATGATTGGAATGATGTGGCTATATGGAAGCAGATGTCAATAATCCATTGATTCGGATATAGGATCTAAGAAATATTGTATTTGTTATTATAGTATATGGAATACTTTATGCCTCAAATCGAGCTTTATGAATTCGCAAACATGAGAACTATTAAAAAATCGGTTTCGGAATCAAAAAAGGAAAGAGGAAAATACTTGGGAAAGAACTTGTTTGCCGGGGTTAGGTAGAGTAAAAATTATATAAACTTGCCAAAACAATATTTAATACCTGCAGTTGCGTGCCAATTGCCATAAATTGACGAAATCCTGAAGAAATTGATTACAGAAAATAATAAAATAAAAACGTAAGCAAATGTTTCTTTTTTGCCAACAAAACGAATGAACCACATCCATGGACAATAGATGGAATGAATGAATGAATACCATAGTGAAATGACAGCAGCCAGATGAAAAAAAAGAGCTGTATGTCATTTTATGAACTAGTTCGACGAGTCAACGATTCTTTGTTCTACGTAGGCGAAAAAATTCTTTGATTGGTTCTTAACCGATGAAAAGAACGAGCCAAACTAACCTACAACAACTGTCAAAGTGTTACATCACATTAGATTCGATTTTTTAGGCCACTTTTGTGGAACCAAATTGAATCCTCTACTTCGTATTTTGGTGATTGCTTACGATATTCAATAAGCAAAATGACTGCCTGGAGACAAGCTGGACTTAAGTAAGAACCACTTAAAATGATCGGTAAACGTATGAAAAACATGTATTTCATTGAAAGGTTATTCGTGTTTCCAGTTACATAAACTACTCAACCATCGCTGCCAAGATGTTGCGGAGAGCTCTGAAGCCGGAGTTCCGTACTGAAGCTTTGCGTCGAGACGTGTCCAATGTCCGCGTCACGCCCTGGACTGACGGCAAACCCATTCGTAAGTCAATCCAATACACTACTTTAACTGATGGCGGGCTCTGTCTGATATTGTTTATCAATCCAATCAGAGAAATGACCTCTACAGGCTGACATTGAGATAATGAACATCCTTTTAAAACTAAGAGTCTACCCATATTGTTGCTTGACACGTCTCATGAATATACAAAGTGAAATTGATATCATTAGCATCCTTTTAAACTAAGAGTCTACCCATCAAACAGAACAACTTTTACTATGGGAGCAAACAGATCAGAGCAACAAATAAATCATCTGTTCCATACTATATTGCAATGTCTACTCGACTCAAAGGTTTTTTTTGCTCTAATCGGTTTGCTCCCATAGTAAAAGTTTTTCAGTTTGATAGGTAGACTCTTAGTTTAAAAGGATGCTAATGATATCAATTTCACCCTGTATATTCACGAGATGTGTCAATCAACACAATGGTACTTGATGATTGCAATAGCAAATATTGACAAACAAAAATAATAAAATAAATACTTTCTGTAAGTCCCTTTTCACATATTCTGGTCGTCTGGTTCGCACCATAGTGTATGGAAGCTTTCACACATATGGGTACAATTTACCCAGCAAACCCATACTTGCATCAGTAGCCGGAACATATGAAAAGGTACTAGTGAGTCCTTATTTTATTAACTTATCTTGTACATTGTGAGAAATAAAACAGATTTGTTGCAGCAATAGTGTTAAGGTCCGGCCGCTGAAATATTGCGTTTGACAGTTACCATAAAATTGTAAAAAACTGATATAAATGCCGATCATTATTTAGTAGCTTTTTGAACTTAAAAGGGCAGCTAGTGCCCTGTGTACTAGAGTGAGCACAGGTAAACAATATTTTCATTCAGTTTTTTACAATTTTATGGTAACTGTCAAACGCAATCTTTCAGCGGCCGGACTTTAGTGTTAACACTAAGGGCAACAATAGAGGGATAATGGGAATATGTGATATAATTTGTGTTTATATCACATATTCCCCTATACACACCAAGACATATAATACCCTTTTATGGGGTAATTTATGTGATAAAGTCATATACAGGGTCCAACTTAATATACTGACAGTTTTTTAAGAGGATGACCAGACCATCAAACTGAACGAATTTTTCTGGACGATGTCAAAATTGCTTTCCATATAGACTGAGTAGGATTGCAGTTTTGAATGGAACAGCAGATTTTTTTCAGAATTGAGAAATTTGTTCAGTTTGATGGACCCTATAATGTCTGAGGCCCATCATAGAAAACTTTGATAGAAGATGCAGTGGCCATACCTAATTGTGAATTAAAACTGGTATTATTGATTTTTCAGAAAAGGAATAATTCCAGTGATTGTGTAAGTTAGGAGACAGCAAGATCAGTGTGATAAAAAAGATGCTAATTCAGATGTCATGATTGTTATCATTTAGAATTGAAATTTTGTACTTACAAATTTTTGATAATTATGAATGGAATCTGAACTTAACCTGCATAGTTAGCCTAAAAATTAATGGAATGTTTTTATAACAGCAAAAATTGTCTTGTTTTGGTCACTAATCTGTAGGCAGTGTCTTAAGATAATATCTAACTTTAGAAAGCAGTTTTATTAAAATACTATAGTGTGTGTCCAGTTTTAATATTAACTGCTACCTTGTGTAATGTTTTTTTGCTAACTAACAAAATACAATTTTCCAAAGTTAATGGTTCATTTTTAATTTTCAGCCAAAGAAGTTGCAGCGAAGTAGATTGAAGAAACCCATTTGTGAACAGGCATGATCATCAATGATTAATTTATTTGATACTGTAAATTATAGGTTAAACTGATTAAAACTCTGTTAAAAACGTATCTAATTATTTTCAATTCACTACTGATCTTCTACATTGAAGAACTATTACATTGTAGTTGATATTCAGTTAGTTATTACAGTGTATCGTGTTGTAGATGCAACTGGTACCAAAATGTTGAAATAAAAATGCAAATAAACTAGTGCAAAGTTTTTTTAATCTTGTTACTTTTGTAGGAATATAAGCTTTCTGGACTTCGTTTATCAAATTTTTTCCTAAAGGAGCATCTGGATCCACTTCCAGATCATTGTTTGAAAGATCACATTGGTTTCTAAGTTTTTCAATCCCGTTCCATGCTATCATGACACCATTGTCAGTGCACATGTGAGGTGGTGGTCTGTACACTTTATAGTCCAGTTTACTTCCTATTTCCTGTAGAGACTTGAATATGAAGTCATTGCAAGCCACACCACCGGATACAACAATGTTTTTACTGTCAATTATCAGGTTATTCCTCTCAGAGAACACCACTGCTCTCTCTGTTCTGTGGACGATATGTTCAGCGATAGCAAGTTGGAACGCTGCGCATAAATCATTTATTTCCGGAATGATCCCATCTCCCATTGTACTATGCTCTTCTTCTTTTCTCATCAACTTTCGCACCAAGGATTCTTTGAGACCACTAAAACTGAAATTACAATCTCTATTCCTCAGTAATGGTAATGAAAATTGAAATTGTGTAGGATTCTTGGCTTTTCTAGCTGCTAATTCTATAGCCTTGCCTCCAGCCACTTGGGAATAGGCAGGTATATTTCTCAACTTCATTCTTCTTGCAGCCTTGTCCAGTATTTCACCGGGAGCATTATCCAGAGCTTTCCCGAGCAGGAGGAAGTTGTCCACATCTTGGACGACGGCTAGGAGACTGTCTCCACCAGATATTAGTAACACTAGGAAGGGGAATGGTATCGTGTGATACATTCTTGCCACTAAAGCATGTGCCTCCATGTGGTGGACAGGTATTAAAGGTTTATGATGGATCCTTGATAGGTATTTAGCATATTTAACACCTACTTGTAAGCTGATCCGTAGTCCTGGTCTTGTGGTGACAGCGATAGCGTCAACATCTTGTATTTTTAGATTAGCTTTCGAAAGGGCTTCGTTAACAGCAGTCTCGATATTATCGCGGTGGAGCTCGTGGGCAATGAGTGGGTTCACGCCACCGTATCTAAGGTGTGTTATATTCTGAGAGTACAATGATTCTCCCAGTATTTTACCAGCGCCATTGACGACAGCGCAGCCTGTATCATCGCAAGATGTTTCTATACCTAAAACAGTAGTATTTGGACTGTACGCTGGCATTTTATAAGTTCGAATTGGATATTTAGCCAATCTCTTCTGTAACATAATGCAATACCGGGTCGATATAGTCATTTTAAATCTTGCTTATGAGGTTATGTGTAGTTCTGCAATTTGTTGCCCTTGTACAGGTAGAATTACATTAAAACTCACAAATAATCTTCAACGATTTCTAATAAGAAACCAGTTATCTTTTATTCATATACTCATATCTCTTTTTTATTAGATTAGATGATTAGAACAAATCACATCTTCGTTTCAAAACACAGATGTTTGACAACCACAGATTACTGATATGATATGTGCTACTTCGGATGCGACAGTGAAATTTGCACATAGTTCCAACATTTCTGTTGTGGCGCTGCTGTCGTCAAGCTACTTTGTATACAACTTGTAGTTATGTATACAGTTATTCCGTAATGCAAAAATAGGGATATTTGACCAAGAAAAAATTAATAAAACGATATTATTATGTCATACAACGGAGAAGAATTAGGGCTTCTCAACGATTCTCAACTCAAGCGAAAATACCAGGAAAAACACAAGATATAAACTTCCGACGCAACAACACCGCATGACGCTGCTGTTGCTGTAAATGCCGAATGGTGTCCTATCATCTTCCAATGATGACGTTTCATGAGGGAAAATGTGACTTCAGCGCCACAACGGAGCTATCGGAACTAAAGCTGTCATAGGCCTGTTGACATGGCAACGACCAACAATATTTTTTTTTAATTGTCTCATACGGAAAGGCAAGGGGAACGAGCCCATACAACCTGGTAAAATGTTAATTTTCTTCTGTATATATTCGGTCCAAACCCAAGTCTTCAGTTTTTAAATGTCTTAATCGGGATAAGTTTTATCAGGCCGAAGCCAAGTCTTCCGTTTTTAAATGTCTAAATCGGATAGTTTCTTCAGGCTGAAGCCAAGTCTTCAGTTTTTTAATCTTTGAGTGAGTTTTCTCGTTAACTTAACCTAAATAACTCATTGAACGGGCTCACCCCCCGTCACACTGGACAGAGTTTCGGTACTACTGGTAAAACGTGCATGTTCTGAGGTATCAGAATATGTCTGACTACCCCCTTGGGGAATATAGTAGTGAGTATATGTATGTATGTATGTAAATAACTCATTGAAATGCGAGGGTGGTTCACACTTTCCAATGTTCAAGGGAGTTTTACTCGGGGATATCAATCCAAATCAAACGGGAGGGCCTTTCTTTACTTCTAACTTTTACTACATTGTTCTCCATTAATGGCACATTATTACACTAATTCCACCACATTATCACATTAAAATAAAATTAACGATTGGCTCAAAAAGAGCAGTGTATCCAGAGCCGCTATAGAAATTATTTAAAAAGAGGACTGGTGCTGCACAACTACCATCGATAGTTGGGCTCTAAAATACTATCGATAACGTTTAATCTTAAATACTATCGATAGTGTTACTCGATGGTATTGACGCTCCCACTAGGTAAACACTGGGCCGGCCCGACCATAGTTTGCTGGTTTTTATCAGACATACAAATTAATGAAAAATTTAGCAGTGATCTTCAACATCTCGGCTTTATTTGCTAGTGATCATATTTCTTATTTTTTCAATAAAATACAAATGAAACCTGTGTTCAAAGGAAAACTAAAATATTTGAAAAAAGTATGTATTACGTCCATCTACTTTATAAATTGAAGTTACTTTTGCTTGCGACACACAACAGTGTGTAGACAATAATGTTATGATATAAATTTGCTCATAATTTTTTTTTTAAGTCTAATACATAACTCATTAAAGAGTTAATTACTCTTTAATTCGATAATTTTAAAATGTGGCGCGAATTCTTATGATTTTCAAATTTGGTTTCCTTGGATTAAAAGGCACCACAGTGACATAATGAAGGACAAGCCAGTCAAAAATGACGTGGGTAGTTTAGTAGAGGTGGGGCAGTTCTGAAAGGGTCAAGGTTTTTCAGTAGGGGATCCGCCTTAAAATGCAAAACTATCGATAGTACTCGTAATTCCTTGGGGGTGGTTCGATCCTCGATAAATTACCTATTTCATTTTATTTTTTTTCACATTTCTCGTCCAGACCGACTTAAGCACCATAAGTTTAAGGACCATAACTAGTAATAAAATATTACGAGTAAATTAGACTTTATTGCACACATTATGATGATTGGGGGGGGGGGGGGGGGGGGTTTATTATCTCATACTGACATTTATGGGCTGAGATGCAGATTTGATAAAATAATACGATGGACAAATCTGGTATTACATGCAATATTGACTTTATTTTATTGGGTGGACCGGGAAATGCGGAGAGACTCTGGACGCCTGCCGTAACAAATGTCTTTATTTTGTCAAAAATGGCAGACGGTGACTCGCCAACTCATTTAATGGGCCCCCTAAAACGGCCGCTCGCTAGGAGCGACAAGGAGGCAACATCTACTGAACGGCTAAGGTTGTAGTGAGTTTGCGGGCGGTGGTTCCCGGTTCTAAGCGCACCAGTCGGCAGGTTCCGGCGTTATTATTATTATCATGTTCTCTAGAACCCTTAATGCATGCTATGTCATATTTGGAACAACTTACTTTTACACCTGCTTCTGCATTCAATGCCATATTTGGTATCGACGTTTTTATAAATATTTCCGAAAATACTCGAGCAATATTTTTTTCTGATTTATTGTGGGTTGCATTCGGATTTTTCTAAACCATAATTGTTTTTTCAACCAAATCGAAAATTCTATGCAGTAAGGGGTTAACCCATGTGTGCTATCTGAATGAAAATCACGACTTATGAAACTACCGATGGACTATCGATAGTTTTACAGTTGTCAGTCAACACTAGAGAAGACCTTCGCTTTCGTCTCGTCATAGACTTTCGTTTCGTTCGTTCGGTTCGGTTGTCATCGAACTGTAGTCTTTGGTTCGGTTGATTGGTTCGTTTCTTTCGTTTGTGTGGACTTTACGCAGTTTATATTGAATAAAGCAGATTGGTAATTTTATTTGTTACTAATTCAAATAATAAGGCTTGTCTCATAGTTTTTGTGTGTCCAATTTTTGGTCCAGTTCACTTCAGATATAATTATTTCCTCGTACTAATAAATCCATTGAGTGCCTGTTTGCCGAAAATATCAAGACGGCAAAAATTTGGGCATTTGTGTCAATACATAATAGTAATGATAATTGATCAAGTTTGTGGGATGTCCCTTTATTGTTTTAAATCTATAACAACTGGATAATACAGTTCTATGGACGTATGCTAACCTATTTGTATTTATCGTCCCATACCCTGTCTCTCCCATGTGCAGTATTTAGATTATTATTACATACCTTTGTTTACTTTTAGCCATGCTTTCGCTATTCTACTATATTACTATACTTCATTCCAAATAAGGACGACGAGATTTTCCGATTCCTGTTTAGCTTTCTGGCCAATTCTGATTACCAAATGTAATTAATTTATTGGATACATATACTATCCGACATAATTATCTTGGACGTTACTAAAGCTGTTCTAATAATAAGTGAGAGGATGTGTTTCAAATCTCTGTTTCTGTAATGCAAAATAGCCTTAAAATTTTGTTGCTATTTTGAATTGAGTATAGATACTCATTCTTTTACTGTGCTTTTGATCTAATTATTTATATCTCAAAATGTTTACATTCTATAAAATGTACTTCATTATATTTGTCAGAGTGTGGTTCGAACATTTACATTTTCTTTTAATCTATGACCTACTGCAAATTGGTGATTGCTTGTATTTATTATATATTTATACATAGGTTTTATTCACTTTGTATTTTCCAAAATAATAAAATTCACAGGTCAATTTGCATTTCATGGTGAAGATCAGTGGATCTTTAGAATTAATGGTTTCTTACGCAGCGTCTATGTGGGCGAAAGGCTAGCCACCTCTCAATAAACATAAATAAATAGCTAGATGTGAGCATTGCTACAACTACATTCTTATACAAAATGTTGGTAGTTGTAGCAATGTTTCTGACCACCCCGAAAGGGATTAAGGTGGTGACTTTATGTATGTATGCATCAGTGACGTGCACTCAGGATAGATACAGGATAGACGTTCTGATGCGGTGAAAGTTTTAAAAAATGATTTGTCGTTTGATAAGTTTGCTGAAAGCTCCTATATTGAATAAATTATATTGACTTTGACTTTAACACAAATAAAATTAAACCCTAATAATTCCTATACTAAAGGCATTTTGTTTACAAAATGATTGACACGTTGGGCTTGCACGGGGCTCCACCATTTTGTGAACTCTTTTGTGTTTTAACCTTAAAACAATCACTTGAGATTATACACTACTTACATTGGCAAAACTGCCACGCTAGACTTAATTAATACAACTGATCATTTTCCTTTGTATACTCTCCACATAACGAGACATTGGCTGAATTGTGACAACACATCGGATGCCACTAAACAAAAATTAAATTGAAATTATTAGGGTTGAACTGTATTTGTGTCTATCCTGAGTGCAAGCCACTGGTATGCATGTCCCATGTCATGCCAGCACTGCACCTAGTACAGATTCGGCTCACGTCTCTGAATGCGGTAGTGAACCTGGCTGCTGTGCTGAGGGTCGCGGGTTCGAATCCCGCAAGGTATAAATATTTGTATGATGAATATGAATACATATTTGTACCCAAGTCATGGATGTTCATATCTATACATATACAGGGTGTAAGGAAAAGTATCATTTACATATAAACCACATACTCTAACCATCAAACTGAACAACTTTTTATGGGAGCAACCCTGTCAGAACAATAAAATGTCAGCTGTCCCTTTTTAAACTGCAATACCTACTCGATTCAACCGTATGGGAGAGCTGATATTTTTTTGTTCTGACAGGTTTGCTCCCATAGTAAAAGTTGTTCAGTTTGATGGGTAGAGTACATACTCTTACATATACTTACGCCCTGTATACCCACCTATGTGTTTTATATCACTGTCTAGTCATCATAATACAAGTTCAGGCTAGATTCTGGTACTTTAAATGTGACTAGATAATTTGTGTGACAATGTCCAAAATATTTATTATTTTTATATAATAATAATAATTATTATTTATTTATTTATTATGTGTATAATTATGATAGGTGTATATTTCTTGCAGGTTTCATGACTGCTAGTCTAAGCTGACCCAAAATGAGTAACTTAAGTATTTTGAAGCAATCTACTCTAGTACATTTATTATTTGCTATATCATACTTCATGTCCGGCTTGGCCCTTAGTACAGTACAAGCCGTTTTATACTTTGGACTGCGACCGTTCAACAAAGAACTGTACAGGAAAATAAACTATTATCTTGCATATTCTTTTTACAGTCGTAAGTATTCAAAAGATTGATTTGATAATGATTTTTTATGTACCTACCTGTGTCTTTTTAATATGCTGACCATATTTACTTGACCATTTAATATGCTGGTCATGATTAGACCATCAGGCACATACCCAGGGGGGTGGATAGGGTGGATTTATCCCCCCCGAAATCCGAATATTTGTATAGAAAAGTGATTACAATTGGCTTTCCTGTACACTTAAGATGAACAACTTTCTGTATGGGACCAACATCGAAATCTCGAAAAAAAAAAACAGTTGTCCCATAGATTTGGGTCGAGTAGGTTTGCAGTTTTGTATGGAACAGCAGATTTTCTTTTCACGATTTTGATTTTAGTCCAGTGAAGAAAGTTGTTCCGTTTCATGGTATGATCATCTGCTTAAAAAAGTCACAACATATTAAGAATTAATTAATTTTCAGAATTAGTGTTTATGTCAGAATGGTGGTCGGGTACAACATTGTCGCTCTATGTCAATAAGGAAGAGTATGACAAGTTTTATGGAAATGAACACGGCTATCTAATAATGAACCACAGTTATGAGATAGACTGGCTTATGGGATGGCATTTCTGTGACGGCATCAGAGTTCTAGGGGTGAGTTACTAAATTATTGAAGCTAGTTATTAATGTTACTAAAATATCTAAATCAACAGAGCTAGGATATCCCTATGGTGTCACACACATCCCTATATTGTGCTTCATCAATCTGCTAGTTTTATAATTTCTAATTTTAAAACTTTTGGCCGGATTCGACCAAACTTTGATATATGAAAGAGTACATATAAGAGGAATAATACCTAAAGAAAGAGGATATTGTATCCATACTTCTTGTGAGGTTATACATTTTTAATTTGGTAGGTTTACGTCACTTGTTGTTTTAAAATCAAATCAACACATGACAAAATTTAATTCACGTTTGGTCGATTCCGGCCTTAATAGAAAGATAGCTAATTTCTTATGTATGCTTACAAACAATATGCTAATATGTGAAATTTTTTTTAGAACTGCAAAGCGTATGCTAAGAAATCAATTCAATATTTGCCCCCTATTGGCTGGATGTGGAAATTTTCCGAGTTCGTATTTTTAGAGAGATCATTCGAGAAGGACAAGGATATTATAAAGCACCAGATTTCTGAACTCTGTGACTACCCTGATCCCGTTTGGGTGAGTAAGATTTCTTTAACATAAGTTGTATGTAGTTTGTATTAGTTAGTATTAGCATAGCGTAATTATAATAATAGTGGGTGTGCTCAGCGGTTGCGGAGGGTCTATGTTCATTTGCTTTTACATAAAATGTAAGTATTTAATTGTATCTCCTCATTAAAAACTGTTTTAAAATAACACTGGACTCACATTTTCAGTCATTTTTAGGCCTGATTACTATCTTTTTAATAAATAAAAAAGTATGATGAGTAATATGATGTCATATTACTGGTTTAGATTTTAGAAATACATACAAAGCTTGCATTTGACATTTGATAAGACTAAGTTGGCAAATAACATATTGGTCTGTGTATTTATATACAAAACACAATGTTTATTTTATATGAAAGCCATAAACTACACAGAAAAAAATAGGCTGACGCTATTTTCAAATACTAGCCTAACTATTCTTAAAAACCTTATGTCTTCGTTAATATCATGTAAATTATGTAACCACTTTTTAAGATTTTTTTCAGCTATATGTAAAAATCTATTTCAATAGGCGCCTATTGATAAACACAATGTTTATTGGTATACGCATAAACCATGTAATTAAGTCGGTAAAAACGTAATAAAAAAAATAGATTGTCCATTGTGCTCTGTACACCATCCATAAAAGATTTAAAAACCTAAAACTTTCCACGGATTTATAGGTATTTATTTCTGATATTTTTCATTCTATTATGATATCGATGCCATTTTCAATCATCAGTTTATATGTATAATAAAAATGATGCCAATATAATCTTATATCGTCCCCCTTTTGATAAAAACATAATCAAGAGTACTATAATTCCTTGATAAGTATTAATTACCTATAACACAATAGATGGACATATGTGACTGCCTAGGTACAAAAGCACTCTCGTCTTCTACGATTAGAGGTCGGGTCGGTCGGTTACAGAGACGGACCAGCATCAGTCTGCGTGATTAGTCGCCGCTTACGACACCCGTCTGGTTTGGTGACATATGTACTTAACGACGAAATCGACCCATTTCGTGTTTAATTGGTACTGTTTCATTTTTATCACCTTATCTTGGAAGTGTGAACTGATATTCTCTCTGTAGTCAGGGCTCGACCGCATGCATGATTATTGTATTAACTGACTTAAAAAATATGTAGGAGTTTCCCAATTATTCATTTGCATAATTGTAAAATTGTTGTATGCATATAATTGTATCTTTTTTGCTGATTATAAAATTACCCAAAAAAAAACATTCACATTTGATTGTGATTTGCATCTCAGACAAATGTAACGTTTCTGTTGTTTCTCTAACTTTTTCACTAGAGGCCTGTGATCTGATTTAAATCAACAAAAATTTAGGAATTACTTTAGTCAAGAAGAATTTTTTGCATCTTCCATAAGATTGCGATATCAACTAGTTGTTATCTCTGATAAGCCACATCAATTGTTGCATTTGAATGATTAGGTAGTATGTTATTATTGTAACGGTAAATTTTACCTAGAGTTTTCATGAGCGAAAGATTGACCCTGAAATAAACCTTAAAAAGGTTAATCTTGCTACAATTAAAACCTTAAACCCTCATGCACTTTCCAGACAATATAATTTAAATTTGTTTATTGTATGGATCCATGACACACTCATACGAGGGTTTAGTACAGTGTTTCTGTTTACAGGGATTTCTGATACATTATTTTTCTTTGAATGTCCCCCCTTTTCCTAACATGAATGTCCGTCCTCCTTCTTCCATCCCTCCCATACATCCTGGATACGTGCTTATTTCTGACCACCCCGATAGGAAATATGACCGTGCATTAATGTATATGTCTATGTAAAGTTATAATTTAATTTAAATGTTTTTTTTAGCTGCTTATGACCCCAGAAGGAACACGGTTCACACAAACGAAGCATGAAGCGTCATTGAAATTTGCAAAGGAGAAAAATTTGCCCTTGTTGAAACATCACCTGACGCCACGCACCAGAGGTTTCACTACCAGCTTACAATATTTCAGAGGAAAAATACCCGCTATTTACAATATCCAGCTGGCTTTTGAAAAAGATAGCAAGGTAATTTATGATCTTTAGATAAATTTATTTCGTTGTCAGCTAACTATTACTAGGACAGGTATATTGGTGTTATTTATGAGTATATTTATATTTTTAATCATGCAATACGATAATTATATCGAAATAGAATAGTATCCCTTTTAACAAGTACCCAACCAAAGTAAACCACTAGTTGCTATACTTTTGTATGAGAAAGAATCTGAAAACTTCCAACTGAATCTTGAAAACTGAAAAGTTCAGTTATAACATGCCACGTACAACAAAGCGACAAAAAGAAAAACAATCTTCATTTTAGCCTGCGTTAAGTAAGAAAGACCGAAGCACATATAGATTTTTGTCGTTTTTTCGGGGGTGGCATGCCGCATGCGAGGCCCATTGAACTCTTCATTTAGTTTCATTCTAGACACAATAAAACTTTAACGTTTTTGGCAAAGATCCGTGACAAAACTATAATATGAGAAGTTACTATACATGAGCCCTGAACCAAATTTGTAATTAAGGCTCTTCGCAAACGAGCCACCGGCCACAGCCACCGGTGGTCAGCGACAAGCAGTTCAAATGCTTCTTCATACATTTTGTAAGGACTCCGCCGCACACGTGTGGCCGGTGGCCGCCACTCGCTAAAGCAGTGTCCGCGGCCGCGACAGCCACCGGTGGCTGTGGTTGGTGGCTCGTTTGCGCCGAGCTAAATGAGATTTTTTTTGGACGGTTATTGGACAAACAAAAAAACATAATATAATTATGTTCATGACTTATGTTTACTTTGGTCGAAGGACGTTTATTACAAACTTGTGTGACCGAGAATGTTTGCGTCATTAGAGCAACACCTCAAGGAATTTTAACTTTAAGTATTTCAATAAAATTATGTTAAATAATTCAAAGTCTCGCATTTGCCTGAAATATTTCAGCATTTCACAGTTTGCCTATAAATCTTAACTATTATAAAACTGAAACAGAAGTGTGTGATCACGATATAGTTTTTAGGTATCCCGGACTCCAAATCAACCTTTTTTAGATTTTTTGTCCGTCTGTTTGTTTGTATGTATATTTGTAACAGCATCACGCAAAAAACTACTGAACCGATTTCGATGAAACTTTTTCTGTTTGATAACTTATGATCTGACTTAAAATCTGGTAAATTATAATTCTTTTTTAGACTCCACCTACGTTGACGAGCCTTTTATACGGGAAGCCAGTCCATGGACATCTGTACATTGAGCGGATTCCCGTGGAGAAAGTGCCCGTCGATGAAGCGGAAGCTGCCAAGTGGCTGCACGATCTTTTCGTCGCAAAGGTATGCACCTAATTATTTTGTTCACTTTTATACCAATCTAGCGTCTTCATCTGCGTGAAATTAGAATATCGATAAAGCCCCTATATCCTCCATCGAATACATATTCCAAAGGAGTCAATTTCTCCAGCTATGGGAAATAGACCACCAAAAAATTTTGGCGTATGTAGATTTGTTTCTCATAATCTCTAGATTATAGTGGTAATATTAGCTATACTCATCTAAACGGAGTGTCACGTAAACGCAGTTGGCGCACATCTTGTGCTGGGAAAATATGTTAGTTTTTTTTATTTTTGCATGAACATATAAGAAGTTCCTATTCACGCATTGTTTTACATGTGCCGTTTTAAAAGGAAATGTTATCAAAAAAGTTAAAACGGTGCATTTATATTGATTTCATAATTCCGGTTGCATTTTTACCTAATCTTTCGTCCGATTACTATAATAAATTAAATTATGTTTTAGAGTGTAATACCATCAATAAACGTTACCGTTTGTGGGCCTAAAAGAAATTTACTCCTTTCAAGTTAGCTGTGCGCTGTCTGTTAGTCAGTCCGTCATTCACGGACCTGTTTTATGAGTATAGATATGATTTAATCTACTATCGATGACATGTAATTGAGATGGAATTGCCATATTGTGGTGAAGATATAAATATCAAATATGCCAATCAGCGTTAGTCTTGCTGACTGCCATGGTGCACAAATGTAAATACTTTAAACATTACTAAAGTTAAAATTTTACAGGCTGTAACAAAACACCCTAGTATTACTTAAGGGGATGCTTCAGATCATCAATCTGAACAACTTTCACTATGGAGCCACTATAAAAAATCTGCTGTCCCATACAAAACTGCAGCACCGACTGCCTCCGTGGTCTAATGTTTAAGAGCTTTGGGCTCTTGACACGGAGGTCGTGGGTTCGATTCCAACGAGAGACACCTAGTGATATGTCATATTGTGCGTTTTTCCCCAGTTGGTTAGGACATTGTAGGCCGAATCACCTGATTGTCTAAAAAGAAAGATGATTCCGTGCTTCGGATGGCACGTTAAGCCATTGGTCCCGGCTACTATCTCTCGTGGTAGTAGTCGTTACATAAAAACCACGTCAGAGGCCGTAAGGCGGTCTGAAAAAACTCTACACGAGGGCTTGCCCACTCGATAAGAAGAAGAAGAAGAAGAAGACTAAAATAGCTGATTTTTTAATTTTTTCACGATGGTGGCTCCATAGTTAAAGTTGTTCAGTTTGATTGTCTAAATCACCCCCTTAAGTATTATTACTAGGGCGTTTTCTTATACCCTGTACACGACAAATTTTAAAAATATTGTTTGGACCACAAAACTTTTGGGCAATATCAAAACTATACATGCTGGTAAAAGTCAAACCGCGGTAAGCATAATTTGCAATGGAATATCTCGAATCGTCCCTCCTCTATTAGGTCCAAAACTGTGTTTTTATCAAAATAAGATGTTTTTCTTTATAATGGCATCAACATAAATTACAAAATACGGTAATATAAAAATGTTGAAAACCGTCCATATGATGTTGAAAATCGCTCTATTGTGATTCTGATTAACTTACTTTTTATTTGCGGAAATGCATTTTGATAATATTCTGCTCGTTAAATTTATTCACAGAAACGACCCATTCAATGTAAATCAGTTCAAATTTAGTATTAACTTTTGTTCGATAAGTGTTAATTTTGTTATTATAGTATCAGACATACGAGTAAATGGGTTTATAATATCATAATGAAACTTCGACCCCTTCTGATTATTAGACATGGATCGTTGCCAGGTTATCGCCGTGCATACCAATTATTTATAAAAACATTCGATAAACTGAAGACCTGCCTATTAATTAAAATAGTGAGGCTATCGTCTACCTGTTTTTGTTTAGATGTCAAAGATCTGTACATATAAATAACAGGCCGCTGCCTCTCGCCACGCAAATGTCAAAAATTATTATCTTTTGTTCTAAGAGCAAGGATCTCCATAGAGTCCGCATAAATTTACGATTGTAGTTGGTCTCTTTTGTCTTATGACGTACCTTTAATAGTAGAAGGAGATGGAACTATAGATATTTGTTTATGCGGCTGTCCACTTTTTTTTGAGCTAGTGTGTGTGAAAAGTGACCGTAAACATAAGGCTATATGTTACTTGGTGCCTTTTGTCCATACTACTTGACACCACACACTCAAACATAAACGTCAAAAAAAGTGTACACTTTACAATTGGTATGGCTCACTCTAGTATAAAAGAGAGTTCCTTCCTCTTAGCTTTTGTTGTTACTGTAAAGTAATTCAATCTCAAACTCAACATGTTTTATTCAAAATAATATCACATGGATAGCTTTCTGATGTCATTTTTGACTCTACCACCGTGTCGGAAGATATTCCGTTGTAGCGAAGATGCGGCCAGAAACTCTACAACACACACCTTTTAAAAAAATATATACTAAGTACACTTACAAATACAATATTGAATTCCATAGTGTAACATTGTCAAGACCAGACATTTTGGTCATTCATATAATCATCGAGTTTATAGTGGCCTTTTGTTATAGAGGACTTGCTTAACATGGGACTTAAACTTTTTCTCGGGCAATTTTAGATAATCCTCTGGTATATTATTATAATAGCGTATACAATGCCCTTGAAAGATGTGTTGACTTTAAGATAAGATAAATATTCTTTATTTGCACACCAAGAATAGAAAAATACAATACAAGACTTTACTGAGTCGAAAATGTGGGAATACTAATTTTTATTGCTAAATAAAAAGTTTAGGAATCGATCGGTGTGCATATTGGATTTACAAAACAATCGCTTACTTAAGAACTGGTTTTCAATGCTGCTGCATTAAAGTAAAACTGAATGATTATTGTAGATTTGTAATGATTCGATGAACGAGTTTGCAAGTTTCGCCTTTGCCACATCATTGTGTTCTGTCCCAGACATTCTGTCTTTTAAAACAATGCAGCAAAGGATAATGAAATGACTAATGTGCCATATGTTTACAATAGTTATAGATAATTCGTAGTTTTACTAGTTGTAGCAACAAATAAATACCTATCTTGTCTTGGACTTTGTCACAGATTATCTATTCCCATTTCAAGTACCAGAATCTAGTCTAGACTTGTATAAAATGATTAAGTAGACGATAGTTATACTGACATCTAAACTATTATTAAACTGTAACATTGAAGATATTTACAAGAAAAAGATTAAGATATGGTAATAGATTGAAAATTTCGTTCTGTGGGTTGTGGGCTCGGTGGCGAAATAGGAAAACGCAATTCCCCGGTTCAAGTCCCGCCCGAGACTTGATTTTTTAATCTTTAATTCGATTTGTAATAGCACAACATGACTGTTACATGTTTATAATCAATAATATTTAATTGCGTTTGGTCTGAAAAGACTATTTATTGCGAATTTCCCTTAGGCAAACATCTTGACCAAGGGGATTAGGGGAGTGCGCCAGTAACGCTTTTTGAATACACATTTTGTTCTGCGCAGACAAGTTTTTTGTCAAGTTGTATGCCGTAGCACGAAACTGATATGATGATATACCACGTTTTAATGAAGTAACGCAAAACTAGAAAGTAGTTTGTTTAGAATCGAGAGCAGAATTGAATTATCATGGTTTCAACATAGGTAATTTTTTTCAAAATATTAAATTATTTGTTTGTAAAATTTAAAATTTACTGAATTTGATCTCAACCCACCGCTTGGGCACGCTCACCCTACTTACTACCAAAACAATATTTTTAAAATGTATCCATGAGCATGTTAGTGCTTTCATTCATTGCTGAAATGATAACTAATCATTTTTGCCTTAAAACTTAAAATGCGAATAACTTTAAATTTTAACTATCAAAATAATGAAATTATTGTCTGAATCTATTTTTTTTTAAAAATCAGTTGGGGTGTAAGAGGTTGTGCGCTTATTCATTAACACGTTGTACTATCATGAGAACAAAAACCCTTCAATTAAAGTAATGGCATTGTTCATACTTACGTTTTTTACCTGAAAATTCAAATGTGAGAAGGGCAGACATAGGCCAGAGCATAAAAACTTTTACGGCCCGATAGCTCAGTCGGTAGTCAACCTGCCTGCTGTGCCGGAGTCGCGGGTTCGAAGCCCGGAAAGGACAAATATTTGTATAATTAATACTAATATTTGTCATGTCATGGATGTCAGTGTCTATACGGGGTGCAAAATTAAATGTGTTACATATCGAACACAGTACTTCAGACCGTCAAACTGGATTATAAAGTTAGTCGTATTGTTGTATGAATCACCCCTGTATAATTTATGTATTCTATATTATTGTCTAGTTATCATAATACAAGTCCAGGCTAGATTCTGTGTGAACTAATAAAAAAACTTGTATTTTATGTACACACGGCGACACATCAAGCTACACAAAACCAGAATAGGCTGGCCGCGCGGTTGTTGAATAACGTGTAACGTCACGCAGCCAGCTTATTTGCGTAACTTGATGTGTCATTACCGACACTAAAAAAAAAACAAATCAACCCGTTACTATCGTTATCGATTTTAAGATGTCGTGAATTTAAAACATAATATTATACACCACCGTAGGGGTAGGTTAAATAGGTACCCTATTTATTATTTTTGTTATATTATTCGCTCATTTTTGCACCTTTTGAATCTAAATTTGGCATGAAGACAGATAACTGTCACCCAAAAACATAGAAGAAATGTAAAAAGAGTCGCGTTGCAATTCTGGCGGAGTACGGACGCTTGCGTATCGACGCGTCGGGATTGCACGTGGCTCCACCATTTTGTGAACTCTTTTGTGTTTTAACCTTAAAACAATCACTTGAGATTATAACCTACTTACATTGGCAAAACTGCCACTCTAGACTTAATAAATACCACTGATCATTTTCTTTCATATAATATCCACATAACGAGACATTGGCTGAATTGTGATAACGCATCGGATGCCACTAAACAAAAATTGAATTGAATTGAAATGTAAAAAATTATAACGGATGCTGTGGCCCAACCAGTTTCTGAAAAACCTGTAACTTAAATATATTTTCTAATAGAAGGGCCGACCCCAAATATGGAATAAGCCAGGGTATTGATTGATTGATTATAGGTTACCTATTTAATATGCATATGCATAAAATAGGTAAACAATTTTACGGGCATAATTACGTAGATAGTGCACTATGCGAAATCGCTACCTAATTGAGATCCATACGGCGATTAACCTTCACAACCCCGGCTATCATAATCTTAGTTACAAACATTAATCGGACGTTAATCTTGGAATTATGTAACATGACTTGATAAATACTTGCAAGTAGGTATATCCTGAACTTTACAGTCGGCAACATTAATATGTTACTGTGTCTCATATGTGTTAAGTACAGTACATGACAACGACGAGATAACAAATAAGTACACACGGCGACACATCAAGCTATACAAAACCAAATAATCTGGCCGGCCTAGGTCGAGTAACGTGTAACGTCGCGTGGCCAGCTTATATTGGTTTTGTTTGTATAGCTTGATGTGTCGCTGTGTGTACTTCAAATAGCCATAGAAAAGACATGATATTGTATCTGCACAAATATAAAAATTTGAAATGAAAAAATAAGACTCGAAGAATATTGAAGTTGTACGCACGTTAATGTCTTATCTTTATCATCACCACAGCATAAACCATCTTTAATTTATATTATCCCAATGACCTAATCCTACTAATATTATAAATTTTCAAGTTTGGATGTTTGTCACCCTATCATGCTTAGACGGCTGAACGAATTAATACTTAGGATAATTTTTTAAAGTTATATACAATTATTTTTATTCTATTTCAATTACACCAATATCATTTAAGTTCGCTACTGAGGTATAACGGTTCATATTTCGGAAAAATTTTATGACATGTGTGGAGATTAAGTTCTTAAAACTCTGTCTAGATGCATTTTATGACTTTTTTTATGGACATGTCTTATGGTGCTTTGCTGGGACAAACTATTAAGTAATCTGTGGCTGGAATACTTATCATTCGTCGCATAATGCGTATCACATATAAGCGTCGCCGACTGTGCCAACCTTGATACACGCATCGGTAAACTTGGCGATGACATTCTAATTTCCAGAAATGACTTAACCTATAATTTATAGAGCCTTGTCAAACCCTCTAGGATCGACAGTGTTGACGTTGCAGTACTTAGCTACGTGTTTATCATACAAAGAGTGCATAATCAAGGCCGGAAAATAACTAAAATAAAAAGGAGACTACATATGTACAGTCCAGCTAGTACAAACAAGTAGTTAACCTTTTTTTTTAATGTTCTCAAGAAAAAAATTCTATCAAGTATCTTGCTGAATACAAATGAATGGCTGTCTAATAATAACAACCACAACTAAATGTTCGAGTCCTCTTAACCGACCACGAACAAGGGCTTAAAAAGTACATGTTTTGAGAGAACTCCCTATATGAAGATCGGAACGAACTAGCATGATTCAGTAAAACTATTATATTTACTTAGGTATTGACTTTTCGTTTAGCTTTTTATGAGCAATATGCTCACGACTATATTCCCCGAGGGGGTAGTCGAGAGATATTCCGAAACTTCAGAACATCCACGTTTCACCAGTAGTACCGAAACTCTGTCCAGTCGCCACTTATAATGGACAGTGGGTACAATACATGCCTCGAAACTGAAGCATGCCGGTTTCCTCACGATGTTTTCCTTCACCGAAAAGCCAATGGTGTTACAAATCGTACATAAATTCCGAAAAATTTAATTGGTACGAGTCGGCCTGGACGGGGATCGAACCATCGCCTCCTGCACGGCAGGCAAGGTTACTCGCCACTGGACCACCACGGCTTTTTATGATTGAATGTTAATTAGATACTTGTAACTTTAACAGGCTTCTATCTACAAAAAACCGGCACTCATCATTTTAAATTCAACCCTCAGAAAAAAAACAGTCGAGGTCGAGATAGGATCCTTGATTAAAGATTACTTAACTCTAATTACCTATAGTCTATTTCAAAATTGTTTTTTCAAAATAATATCACATAGATAGTCTTTCTGTCGTCATGTTTTGAATCTACCACCGCGTCGGAAGGTGTTCCGTTGTAGAGAAGTAGAAGTAACTCTAGAACACACTTCTTTTAAACAAAACAAATTATATTAACATAGTGTAACATTGTCAAGAACAGAGTCATTTTGGTATTTTAAATAATCAACTAGTACATCATCGTATAGTATAGTATCGTATATAATACATCGTATTTACCTCCACTGTAAGCTCGCTGACCTCCAGATACTGGCTAGATACCATGGTTGATATTTACTCATTCTAGTGTTAAGTACAACTAATTGTACAACAACTTTATTTCCTACTAGCGGCGCCAGCGACTATGTTCGCGTGAACCACTGACTTTAAATACTCATAACTTTTGATTGAATGAACCTATTACTGTGAAATAAAACCTATATGTTAAGTTAAACTAAGACCTATGCTTTTGTGAAAACCCCATCTAAATCAGTTCAGTAGTTTTTAAGTGATGCGTGCACATTCAAAGAGACAAAAATTCTATACGTATCCTGAAATACCCCAAATAATGTTTTTGCAAATATCTTCAATGTACATCATAGCTATGTTTACAATTTTATTATAATGTATATATTTAATTAACATGGGCGGTAAACTTTTAGTAATTTACGCAATATTTCGGACTAATGTTACAATAAAGTGTTAAATAAATAAAAAATTTAAGTCAGAAAAAAGTCTTGTCAAAAGTCATCTTCAAAATAATCAAAATGTATGGACTTTAATCGCAAAGGGCTCCTAATAACAAATCGGATTTTGTCTGTAATATTATAGCTACGTATAGTTTGCTAAAATAATAACATTGTTACTTAATATATAATCTTAATTTATAGGTATTATAAATGTGTATCCAAGGTAGATAACAATGCCTTACCTAGGTTATAAATACTTGTTGTGTTATCGTTATATCGTAAGACACGATAAGTGAGTCATAGTGTTATTGGTTTTATGTCGGGTATTAATTCTGAGTGTAGTAGATCAATCTTTTTGTACTTTTCTTATCTAGTGTTCCGGTTCCACAGGTTAAATAGCTACCTACAGTAGACCATATAGGGTCTTTCTTAATATGCTGACACTTTTTTAAGAGGATGATCAGACCGTCAAACTGAACAACTTTCTCAATGGCACCAAAATCGAAATCGCAATAAAAAATCTGCTCTTCCATACAAAACTGCAAACCTACTCGAGCCAAATGTATGGGAAAGCTGATTTTTTTTTCGCGATTCCTATGTTGGTCCCCTAGAGAAAGTGGTTCAGTTTGACGGTCTGATCATCTCCTTAAAAAACTGTCAGCATGTTAGGAAGGACCCTGTAGATGTACCACGTTATGAAACGTAGCAAATGCTCCTCTAATATCTAGAATAATTATCAACTAATAATTATCAGCTTTACCATAAAGTTACGATTAGCACAACTTTTATTTATTATTCTTAATTGATAATTCCATCATGGGATTTTGAACTGAATAGGTTATGTTTAATTAATAAATTTTAAAAATATATAAATTTGTATTTCTTTTACTACACTGGTAGGCACTCTGCTACACTGGTTTCTTGTACTACGCTTGTATACGTCACTGTTCATATGCAGTTGTTGCATAGCTATATAAAATACGAAAAATATCAAATACTTACGATCGTATTCCCTTTTGGGGTGGACGTAAACATTGCTATAATCACTTACCAAGACAGCCTCGCCGCGTGACGTACTGGACCCCGGCGCACCCTGGGCTATCAGCAAGCCTATAATGCTGGTTGGCAAATCTCTTCACCACGATGGCAAGTCAAAGTCACATGCCATCGACTCCACAGAGGAAAGACTTGCATGCATATGCATGCAGCATATGCTTACGATTATATTCCTCAAGGAGATATTCTGAAAACTCTGAACATCCACGTTTCACTAGTAGTACTGAGACTGTCTAGTGTGCCGAGTAGTGAGCCCAGCGCCACTTATAATGGACAGTGGATATAGTACATGCCTCGAAATTGAAGCATGCAGGTCACGAAGAAGACTTTAATTCGAATGTTTAAATCAATTTCTAACAACTATCTTTCTCACTTTTCAGGATAAAATGCAAGAATCATTCACAAATACTGGAGATTTCTTCCTAGAGTCCGGTGTCAAAAGGGAAGAGCCTTTCACAGTGCCCCCTCGCATTTATTCCCTTCTGAACACGCTTGGCTGGGCAATCATGACCCTTACGCCCATGCTGTATTATCTAATGGGACTGCTATTCAGTGGAAAACTCCTCTATTTCTCCATCGGCTGCGCCATTTTCGCTGCTTGTAAGTATAAGTATTATCAGCCTATATACGTCCCACTACAGGTCATAGGCCTATCATCATAGAGGGTGTATAGGTGTTAGTTCACCACGCGTGCCCAGTGCGGATTGGTAGACTTCACATATGCATCAGAATTATTTCTTCAGCGTATGCAGGTTTCCTAACGATGTTTTTCTTCACCGTTTGAGAGCAGTCTGTATAAAGTACATAAATTAGAAAAAGTCATTGGTACATGGCATGTCGTTAGTGTGGATTCGAACCCTCGTGATTCTAGTCCATAACTCTCAGCATCGCGCCATCGACGCAGTAAGAATGTATGTGTTAAATATTACTTAGTCACGTCAGAACACTAAACTCTTACATAGTTGTGGATAAACAACCGATTACGGCTTAGACTACTTATAAGAGGACAAGTTACGCATGTAATTCCACTAACAAACTTTTCTGCCACTTTTTGCGGGGGGCGAGGTAGCACGAGATACGCAACTTTGAATTTTGTTCTATTAGTTTAGATTCTAATTTTGAATGTTAAAAATCATGAAAAACTGTGTCGTGTGAACCCCAAATGTCATAAGTTCGAAATTATTGTTCCGCAATTATAGGTTGTCGTGTTTAGTGTTAAGGTATAAAATTGTATGTAAATCCGTAAGATCTTTTGATCTTGCACGTTGACAGAGGGAAAATGCTAAGGCGAGGCGGGTCCGTATATAATTCGTCTAAGGATTACGGAGATGTTTGTGACTTTCCGCTTGTAGGGAGCGGTGATAGCCTATACGGAAGAGAGCTTGTAACTCAATCACGAAGCAACACAATAAATGACACTGAACTGTGTGGGCACAACTGACCAGTAAAATTATTATAGTAGCAATGTTACAAGCTACGGCTTGCAATAGCTCTCAAAAAATTGAAAATAGTTTAAACATAAGCATATGCTTACGACTATATTCCCCGAGGGGGTAGTCAGAGATATTCTGCAACCTCAGAACATCCACGTTTCACCAGTAGTACCGAAACTCTGTCCAGTGTGACGGGGGGTGAGCCCGTCGCCACTTGTAATGGACAGTGGGTACAATACATGCCTCGAAATTGAAGCATGCAGGTTTCCTCACGATGTGTTCCTTCATCGAAAAGCCAGTGGTGTTACAAATCGTACTTAAATTTCGAAAAACTCATTGGTACGAGTCGGTCTGGACGGGGATCGAACCATCGCCTCCTGCAAAGCAGACAAGGTTACTCGCCACTGGACCACCACGGCTTTTTATTTAAAAATTGAAAATATCCTATAACAAATTGAAAACAAACTTACCTTTGTCACACTTCGCTATCAAACTGCATTATTTTCCTCCATTTTCCGTGGTGCCGGCTTAGAATGTACCACACCAATTGTCCCTAATTCTTCCCGTGGGTGTCGAACGAGGTAACTAAAGGATTGAAGGTTTCTTGTGCAGTGTTAGCTAGCCATCTCTCACCACTTGACACGTCATTCCATCCTGAAACCTAAATTGCTAAATGTGAGCATGGCTACAACTACATTCTTAAACAGAAGGTAGTTGTAGCAATTTTTCTGACCACCCCGAAAGGGATTACGGTCGTGGGTTTATGTTATGTACGTATTTTCCGTGGCAACACGTAATTGCCACATTATACGAGAAACTGTACCAAATCAGTATGACATCATAAGAAAGGGTATGGTTGTCAGTACCAAAGTCCACGCATGAGAAAAGATCGTCATAAAAGATAGACAAGTCAAACAAGTAACGTTCTTTTCGGGTCGGGGGTTACAACGGACACGTGTATATTTATTACAAAACAACAGCCACTGTCTCATGATTAGATTACAATATCTATATGAAGGCAAAAAACTAATATTATACTTAAAAACTAATTATATACTTTGCTCATTCTAATATCTCTTACATGTAGATTACATTCTGTTGTTATATTCTAAAATCATTGACTTGTTAATTAATATACGTAATAGAGGTGATACGACAATCAAATGTCAAGCGCCATATGCGGGGTAGGAGAAGCGCGAGTGGGTCGGTAAAAGAGAATCTAGCGATTTACTGACACCGTCATACTTGAATGGGACTGGCGTATTGAAAAGTGCAGTATCTCCACTAGTACCTTCATAGCACATAATAGCTCAATGTCTCATCATCATCAGCCTATCATCATCCACTGCTGACCATATACCTCTCCCAAAACTCTATCCTCAGCCTACCTCATCCAGTCACTCCCTGTTACCGTTTTTGGGTCGTTGGTCCAGCCGCTTAATATCTAAAATGGCTAATTTGTTGTTTCAGTTTACATGCTTCTACAGAAGTCTATTGGAATGTCCAAAATCAGTCAGGGCTCTTCATATGGAACTGCAAAGAAATAATGTACGTACCTACTTGTTGCAGTATTTGTATGTATAATAGTGTATAGTATATTCTAACGTGTACTAAAATAAAATAAAAAATAGATTCTTTGTATGAATCAATCATGTTTTTGTTGTTATGTTTATTGATGTTGGTAGTGGAAGAGGAAACTAATATTTTTCATAGCTATTTGATAGAAATTGTCTAATGTCATTTGGTTTGTTTAGTATTCTGTAAATGTTGTACGAAGCGAACTAAAATTAAAGACGGACCAGAAAACTATCTGTTAAATTAATTGTTTTTGTTTCTGTGTAGCGTGGATTTTTTGGTCTGACTTTGAAAAATATTTTTCTAATGAAAATTGAACCGTTTAGATTTTTTTTTATTATAACGTTCTAATCACGGAAAGTACCGATGGGGTATACATAAATATATACTATCTAATTTATGTTACATGTTTATAGGTATTGTTTTTCGTAATTTATTTAAGTAATTGTTTTAAATTATTGTAAACTATTTAAGTTCAATATTCATCTTTTTTGGTCTCATATTATTTTGAATGAGGCAAATCATGAAGACAAACGTACATTACTTGCACAAATTTTCTTCAACATCTATTTATATTTGTTAACTTTGTATAATTTATCAACGTATAAAGAAGTCAAGAACTCGACACAAATAATTGTATTCTTTTAACAACACAATATAATATTATGTTCGTTGTACATTTTACAATATTTTTTAAGGATGCTGAAAGACTAATGTTTACAAAATAAAAATTCATTACATGTATAGGATTCAAGTAGGAATATAAATAATGGTGATGGTTTATTAACGTTGATAATAATGTATCATGCAAGTTCGCGAAAAATAGAAACAATACTCAGACATCAACGAAGTTGTGATGCCCAGATACAAAGCAAGCACAAAAACGAATAATTTTTATAATTATGTACCTATGTTTCTAAGTTTTATGAGTGTAGGTAATTTTGTTGAAATTATTTATGTTAGTTTACGTCATAAAAAGATTTGTTATTAACATATAAAAAAAAAGAAAAATTATTTAGGTACTGACTAATGTTATCTTTGATAAGTTGACTCGTCTATAAAAAGAAAGAAACGCGACTGTCCTTTAAAGATAAGTTAATTTTCAGTTAAACTTATAATTTTAACTTAAAGAACAGCTTAGCTAGATGCATTTAAATAAGACTCTATTTTAAGTGTGACTCGTTGTCATTGGAATTACCGGTATGAAGTGCCAACATTACCTGCATCACAATATTAAATTTAAAAAAATACTGTGTTACTTTCTTAGGAGCTTTTTAGTGGGGTGGATTTTGTAACAGATTTTCTAAATTACAAAGTATACAATAAAATTTGGCCACGAACTAATAAAAGAACTCTTAATTGCAAATGAGGTCTAATGTTGAATCTTCATGAACAAAAATTAAATTTACGTGTTGTTTAGTTTGGCAAGATAACAGACGCATTCTGATAATAGCGCCTCAGAATAGATATGCAACCAGAAGACCAGCTTCATAGCTCGCGGCAGCCAGCACACCCCTAAATGCATAGCGATGTTACCTATTCAGTGACAAAAATATACATACACATTCTCAGAACAAGCCTCTCCCATAGGGACAACAGAACGCCATCTGCTACAATCGCTCAATTCAAATCAATATTTCTTATGGCTCCATCATGTGAACAAAGTTTTGCCAATGTCAAGGTAAAGGAAACACATCGCTCACTATACTTTATCTCAGGACCATAAAGTTACTCCTAACACGTTTAATATAGAAGAGACGTGTGGCGGTGGCGGATAATCGAAGTAACACAATATAAACTTTATAGTACGTAGCGTCGTTTTTGTCGTAAAGGGGAATCGCGCCCGCGCCTCCAGGTTACGTCGCCTGCGGGCGTAATTCTCCAAACGGCGCTATGCTACGTACTATAAGGTTTATAATTGTGTTACTTGGACTATCCGTCACCGCTACACGTCTCTTCTGTATAAACCGCGCAAGGACCGCTTACTTACAAGTCACTCTCTGTTATCTTGTCAAACAAAGCCAATGTTCAGTTTGATTTTTAAATCAAATATTCTAGTTTTGATATAATTATGAGTAAAATTTTAGAAATTATTCGAAATACCTATCGTATGCATGGGTAACTGTTGCCACAATTATTAATTAGGACGCCCGATTGTTATTCTGTAATAGATATTTTAACTTTGTACGTATTTTAAATAATCGTAATTTGTAAAACTTGTAACATTGCAGTAGGTATTTGGTAAAATATTGTGTTATCGACTGTGTAAAATTATCTTCAAGTGAGACGCCTTCATCGGCAAGATTGTAAACCAACAATAAAACTATGTTCTCCAATGGCTTGTTTTATTACTATATATTTTAAGTTGCCTTGTAATCACTCCGACCATTAGGGTTGAGCCTCATCTGGCAGCACGGAATCGAATTTTTTCACGCTCTATCCTTTTCTGTCGCCCAGGAATATCATTAGCTAGAGCGAGAAAGGTAGCACTGCCGGTGCTGCCGCGTGCGGTCGCATTCCCTCTACGTGACATTCCTGACTTGTCTGCCCTTACTTATCTGCCTTGATTTCTAAAGACTTATTGTCCAGTTAAAACACTCGATAAGGACTTAAAAATATTTATTACCACAAAATACTATTATTATAAAATAAATAATAGTATGAATATGTACCTATCACATTCATAACACTGCTTCAAATAAGAGTTAAATTAAAATTAAACATTGACTTAATATAAATCTATTCTCATAAAACTCCTTGTGGAATCTCCATCTTGCTCAATCTTAATATAAAGTCAAGGAGATACATTTGAACTTTGACTTCAATCGGCTTATTGGTCACAAAGAAACCTGGGACGCCTGCTTTTTCTAGTGTTACTTGCTGGTCACTTACCTGGAATAGAAATATGTTTATCACCAAAATAAGGTACAGTAATTTTATCTCAAAAAGCAACGCGTGTTTTACTTTGTGGTAACAATGTTAGTACATGTTGCGAATGAGTATGTGAGTGCAGGATCTCTCAATGCCACGGTATTGAAAATGGGATCCATATTCAATTCATATCACAGAATAAATACTAGTACTACCCGTACAGAAGAATAACTTCGAAAACAGATTTAAATAAATAGCGACTCTCTCTGCACGGCAATAAGGTGCAAAATTATTCGCACCCGACCTATATTGCAATTCGTGAATAACCCACCAACCATCACAAACGACGCAGAGTCATTAGACATGAAAGCTTCCTTTACATAATCTGCCTCTTTCATTCTTTCACGTGCTGACAGCGTACTCCAAAATACCTCGTATCACATGACAAATTGATTTTAAAAAGGTAATAAACATTGTTTTGATGCTTCACATGGCCTTATTTGAAAAATGACATATGACAAATACATGTTTCCCAGCGTCCGACGTTTTTCGCCGCACATAAAAGTTGTGAAATACACAAAAACGCAACCAAAACATCTACTGGGATCAAAATTTTATAGTTGTATTACCTATTTTCTCATAGAAACGTGTTTTTGTCATTGTGATATTTGTCAAATAGGCCATGCGAAGTGCCAGCAGGCCTGTCTCACTCCACAGTTCAGGTACGCTTGACGGCCGATCCCCACCAAGGGGTGAATGGTAATAGGTTAGGTATACCGTGGTAACTTCTTGGTCAAATCTCATTAGATTTGCCGCCATTTTGTGAGTAGTCAATGCGAGACTTGAAAACCCTAGCGATGTAATGCTAGTTATGTAAAGGAAGCTTTCATGTCTAATGACTCGGTTCATATTTGTTTACACACGCTGCATTGTGACGGTTGGTCGTTTATTTGCAAATTTAGTGATAGGACGGGTGCAGATAACTTTGCACCTGCAAATGCATTGCCATGCAGGGAGTGTCACTATTTAAATCTATTTTCGAAGTGATTCTTCTGTATGGATAGTATTTATTCTGTGGTCCGAGCATGAATAGACTTACTTTCTGATCTAACTGTATAACTAATTTCATGTCAGTCTGTTTGAGCTCCTCCTTATGTCTTCTTACTAGAACAGCCTTCTGCAGTTCTAATTGTTCTGGATTCGGTGTACTGTTCACCAAGTTCTGGATCTCTACTGAAATTGACACGTTTTATAATTTCACTGCAAATTTAAAATTTCCTGTGTAAATTTTGCTGAAATTGAGTTTTTCTCATGGATTTATAACCAATGGATCCATAACCTCTTTACAAGCATAGAAACACGAAAATTTTCCATAGCGGTCAGTAATGTTTGTACTTCTTTCGTATGTATAGCGTGGATGTTTCAGACTTTATGTTTGTCCCTTTCTAACAATTTTTTTCATTGGATTGGAAAGAGACAAAGTTGACGTTGGAAACAATGATGTGAATTTACGAAAGAATGAACATTACAGTCCACCAAGGAGTATTTTCATGTTTCATCGCTCGTAAGGCAGTTTGCTCTCCAGGTATAGACAATACCTATTTCCAGCTTCCTGGTTTATCTGATATTTAGAAAGTGACTGATAGATGCCATACATCATACATTGTTTTTTTATCTGTTAGTTTTATGTAATCTATCGGCGTAGTGGAGCTTCGGTATTGGAAACGATCACCGAAGTTAAGCAACGTCAGGTCCGGTCAGTCTTCGGATGGGTGACTGTTTAGTGGTATTTCATCTCAAGCGTTTCCGTGCTTCGGAAGGCACGTTAAGCAGTTGGTCTTGGATAGTTTCGTCAGATAGTTTTGTAACTATTTGTTAAGCCAGGTTAGAGGCCAAAAACTTTGGCTTGAAAATTCTCTGACAGCAAGTTGACCACTAACTAGTTGGTAGAGGACCAACACGCACTGGGCCCGCGGGGTGGAGTATGGCCCACTCCCCCTCACCCTTATTAGTGAGAGGAGGCCTTTGCCCTGCAGTTGGATTCTACAGGCTATATCTTACTTACTTTTAGTTTTATAATAGTGTAGATGTACTTATAACTTACATGTGTGTTTGTTGATTATTTGTAGTCTCTGCTGAAATAAGTGCTTTTCCGTCACATGTTGAATTTCCATTAGACCTTTTACTATTTCAAACACTGTGTCGTGTAGGAGACAATTCGCGAGCCCGGAGAGTAATTCGATAGGCACACGCATTTGGTATTTTCTGAAACAAATAAACAGCAGAGTAATTCTTTTGAAAAAGTGTTCTCGATCAGTGGAAACGAATAGAAATAAACAGTGGAACTTACGGTGGTAGTTCTCTGGCCATATCTTGCAATTGTTCAAGTAAAAAGTAAAGTTTCCTTTGTAATGCTTCTGGAGTCGGTTCGTATGGTTCCATTTTTTTAAATAAGAGCACAGTTAAGTAGAGTTATAATATAAGTAAATGAATGGTGCCGGAAAACTTTTAAAGTTTGTTTTTCACAGGGATGTTGCATTTAAGTTTTTCACTACAGGGCTGCGTTCAGAGCCTTTGGGTGCGGTTGTTTGGTTGTTTTTCAATCTAAGGTGCGGAACGAACAGTTGTTTTTTAACTCGCCAAAAGGTACGGAACGATCCCGGTTGTTTTATAACCTCAAATTTTGAGATTGACAGTTAATATGGGCTTCCAGATCTTCCAGGGCTTCCATCATTTCCAAATACAATAAAAACTCATCTTCCATGCTAGAGAATCAAAAAGTGCGTAAAAATAATTTGAACAAAACAAACTTTTATTCAAAATTAGAAAAAAGTCAAGTAACCACAGATAATCAAAACGTCAGAGTGTTTTTTAACCATCTAATTTGATGGTTAAAAGTTGCAACCCGTCAGAGGTACGGAACGGTTGAGTTGTGACAACCGAGTTGCAAAGGGCGTTTTTTCACCGACGGCGTTAGTGCGAAAAGTTGCACCCAGAGTGCACTCTGGGCGTAGGCTCTGAACGCGCCCCTGTTTCACCAAGAAGAATTTCACATCACAGTTTAATATATGTGACAACAGGACAGGGCGATGCGTAAGAAGTAAGAGCGACAGAGATGAGACTAACCTAAAATGTCATCAAATGTATTTTTTTGTTGTTGAAATATTTATCCTTTCGGAAAGGCAATGGGAACTAGCCCTTACAGCCGTTGTCTTTAGTTATATTTTTCTTTGAACCTAACCTAACCTATACCTAGCTCTTGAAATGCGAGGGTGGTTCCCACATTCCAATGTTCAAGGGAGTTTTACGCGAGGATCAAACCGAATCAAACGAGAGCGCCTATCTTTATTTTTCACTTTTACTATATTGTTCTCCATTAATGGCACATTATTAAACTAATTCCACCACATTAACACAATAATAGTCACGAAAAACTAATTTAGAAAATTAAGAAACGGCGTTAGTGCGAAAAGTTGCACCCAGAGTGCACTCTGGGCGTAGGCTCTGAACGCGCCCCTGTTTCACCAAGAAGAATTTCACATCACAGTTTAATATATGTGACAACAGGACAGGGCGATGCGTAAGAAGTAAGAGCGACAGAGATGAGACTAACCTAAAATGTCATCAAATGTATTTTTTTGTTGTTGAAATATTTATCCTTTCGGAAAGGCAATGGGAACTAGCCCTTACAGCCGTTGTCTTTAGTTATATTTTTCTTTGAACCTAACCTAACCTATACCTAGCTCTTGAAATGCGAGGGTGGTTCCCACATTCCAATGTTCAAGGGAGTTTTACGCGAGGATCAAACCGAATCAAACGAGAGCGCCTATCTTTATTTTTCACTTTTACTATATTGTTCTCCATTAATGGCACATTATTAAACTAATTCCACCACATTAACACAATAATAGTCACGAAAAACTAATTTAGAAAATTAAGAAACAAAGCCCATCCATTTCTTTTCGCTTGCCGCGCAAAACTTTGTATGTATTTGACAGATGTCAATTTTGTTGGTGTTGTTTCATTTTTCCTTACGGAAAGGCAAAGGGTACATAGCCCATGCAGCAATCTGTTTTTGTCTTTTCTTAATTAAAAACTCCGCGATTTTTTCTAGAGTTCCATTAAGACGCTCGCTCCCACTAGGTAAACCGTGGGCCGGGTCATATTTTTCTGGTTTTAAGAAGCTATCTTCTCGTTATTTGAAAGACATACAAATTAATGAAAAATATAGCATAATCTTCAACATCTCTGCTTTATTTGCTATGTATCAGATTTCTTATTTTTCGATAAATAAATCATAATAATCAAATACATATGAAACCACTTTTCCTTTATTATGATCTAAAATTACAGCTTAAATTTTAAAAATTTGGTGCATATTATTTTCGAATTTGGTTTCCTTGGATTAGGCACCATAGTGACGAAGGACAAGCCAGTCATCAAAAACAGGTATTACTAAAATTACGTAGTTTAGTAGGGTGAGGACAAACTTAAATAAAATACATGGCGGTTCTGATTCTGAAAGGGTCTAGGTCGTTCAGTGAGGGATACCTCTTAAGTTTCAAACATTCCTTATATGAAAATTCCCGGGAAAGACTCAGACTACGGTTGGGTTGGGTACGGTTGATTGGAGAATTTACAGTAACTGCTCCGGGTAAAGTAGGTATGCAGACATCAGATTTCCAGCAGTACTTTTTCGTATATACAAAGTACTCTGTGGCAGTAATTCCTTTGTGAGGTGCTACTTTCGTATACGAACTTCGATCAAAGTTTCATTTTACTTTGATCGAAGTTTACGAACAATGTATAAATTCCCGATTCAAAAATAGCGCCCCTGGAGTGAAATGAAATACTTTAGAAATAAATTAATGGGTATTGTATTAATTTTATTTCCTTGTCTAGAGGCTTAATTAATAACGTTAACAACTAAAAAAGTAACAAAAGGAAAGAAGTCAATTCACTTTACTTTCAGTTTTGTATTTTGTCGAAGCTAATATAATACAGGAGTAAAACTTTAAAACTTTACACTATCTTTATAAAATAGATACAGTATTAAATACATGTTATTATTAGCATTAACTAATATTTACAGGTCCATAACACAACTATACACTTTCATTAAATTAATAATAATTTAATAGACATGGTATTTGGACAGGCAACTATTTCAACATTCATTCCTCTTGAACTTTTTACTTGATTCACTGACCGCGTCATCAAGTTTGTTTATCCGCCTCGTCTTTAGAAATGAGTTGCTATCACTTTCACCGGCATTCTGTCTAATACAGTTCACACTGGATACATTTTGATTATGTACACCACCATGTTTTTTATCACCAAATGTTTTATTATTCTTATTAACTATGAGTGAATTTTGAATGTCTTTTACCAAGTCACTAGCGTGCAGTTTTATAGGAATCAGTATTTGATTTTCGTTGTCACCCTTCTTGATGAACTCCGGTTTAATTTGCAGCATAGATCTGTTTTCATCACTCGCAAGGCGAATAGTTTTTCTTAGATGTATTGTATCGGTGGAGTCTGCGATATTACGTTTAAATATGATGTCCCCCGTGGGAGTCTGTTTAACATAAGTTAGAGTGGGGGGGCCGGGGCCGTCTGAATCTTTTCCATCTGATTTCTGTGGTTTGCTAGAACTTGAATTTCCCTTATCGCCATCTGATCCATCTTCTTGCTGCTCTTCTGTTTCAATTAATTTTCCTGTAAAGTATAAAAATATGAGTAAAATCACAGTCAAAGAGTGATAGAGTTCTATATAGTTAAGAAAATAATGTTCCATACCATTTAACGTAGGGAATGTTATATCGGGCAAAGCTAAATGCGACTCCGGGTTGAATCTATTCATAAGTAGCTTCAACAATTTTGAGATTTCTTCTCTTTTCCGTGTAACTATTATTTCATCAAACCAACTCGCTAATTGCTTTATGGGCAATGAATAATCCAGTATTGGATCCTGCAAATGAAAAATGTAATAAAGTTAGAACAAGATTCTTTTAAAATCATTACAAAACTTTATGTATGAATGGTTGATAAAACTGCAGTCACCTTGAAAAACTGTTCCACATACTGCAATAAATATAAGCCACAATCTGTAAAATTGTTTTGTTGAGGAATTTTCGGGCAGCTTCCTTTGATATTGTCTTTATTGAAAATTTTATTTTGACAAATCTGTAAACGGAAAGAACTAAATGTCAAAACCTTTATTACGCAACAAGGAATAAAAAGAAAGATAGAAAAGAAAATATTCCATTTTATGTTTACGTATCACCAACGTTAAGTGATCTTGTTACAAACTGAAAATCGAGACAATATAAATGATTTTTTGTTTTATTTCATAATTATACATACCTTAGCTTGATATTCGCATGTGAGATAGTCGCGTAAAGTAGCCACAACGCGTGATCTAGAAGCTCCAGCCAAGGAGTCGAATATCAGAATACATGGCCTGAAATAACAACCACTATTAAACAAATCACTTGCATACTTAAGTCTAGACATTGGGGAAATCCCTAGAAAATGATTGAACTATATTAAACAATTCAGCAGAATCTAAAGTAGCCACTTCAGTAAACATGTGTAACAAGAGACAACTCTAGTATGGCAAAACAGTTTACTATTGGATATTGGCATCAGCGAAAACCTGTTATTCATTAAAAGATATTAAATAACATTGTATGAAAATGATGAACATACTGTTTGATAGGTTCAGTCTTCCCGGTTGCTGGGGGTTCAGCTTTTTTCTCTACCGGCGCTTTCTCTGGCTCTTCTTCGTCTGAATCACATTGCATATCTAAGTCACTTTCCTGTAAACATTTAAATCAAAGTTAGTTATTGTCAGGTTTATAAAACCATTACTATTTTATCACAAAAGGTAGGTCCCAGAAAGATAGCTTCATACAAACGAGAGAATCAGGAGCACGCACGTAGACTGTGTGCGCGCGCCTGTTTGGATCGCTGCGTGAAGCCGCCCTACTAGGACTTAGGGTTGAACCTAAATTTTTGTAATTGTACTTTGTATATTTTGTTTTGTTTAAAAGAAGTGTGTTGTAGAGCATCTTCTCTACAACGGAACACCTTCCGACGCGGTGGTAGATTCAAAAACATGACGGTCAAAAGTTATCTATGTGAAATTATTTTATCACCGGCAGTGTGCGGCATTTGTCGCTCTTACAAACGCGTGATAAAATGCGATTCCGTGCTGCCAGATGAGGCTCTTTGAGGATGAGGAAATTAAAAGTTACCTCTGCTTCGGCTTCATCACGTTCACTAAGGTTATCCGAGTCACAACTTAATGTAAGTTGTTCCTGTTTTGTGAGGGGGGTAATAGTGGTATTTCCTATCTGCATTGATGACCTACGCTCTGCAAATAACCAAAATGTTCAGTTAGCTGATGTACAATTATTGGTGATGGTTCAGTGACATACATTATTTTATTTTATTTACCTCTTTTCTTAATTTCCTGCGGGGAGACAGTGCGGTTATCAATCATACTTCTGCATCCATCTAAACTTGGAAAACAGATGATCGCAACAAACCAATGACAATTCTCATTAATAGGAACTACAATATAGTCTTTGTCAAAAATGTTCACATTCTTAGTCCACTTTTTGACTCTCGCATGTCGTTTCTGTGCCGGCGTCAGATTGCTGTCCCACTCATGTGGATTTGAACATCTATTTACTTTGCTGGGTTTAGTGGTTAGCCTTTTATAGAAGAAGGTGCTAAAAATATGAGTCTTTTCTCTCTGACTGTTCGTTAATACGTCATGTACTAAATGTTTTAAATAAAAGTCGATTATGACGTCGTTTAGAAATTGATCCTGAGCTAAGCACATGTAGTCTTCTGTGTTGATTGATATACCTCCTTTGCCCGGGGGATATATTAATATTTGTCTAATTTCAGGAGGACTGGAACTGGAAAGAGAAATCATTATTTTTCTTTATTACACTTTGTAAATTCAATTTGATTTACTTTAGTACTTCAGAAACAGCTGTTTTACTGTATACAAAAAGAGCATTACAAGTAAGAATCTTGACCCTTTCAGAACCACCTCACCTCTACTAAATTACGTTATTTTAGTATCTCTACTACTAAACTATTTTTGAATGGCTTGTCCTTTGTCATTGTATCACCGTTGGTGCCTTCTAATCCAAGGAAACCAAATTCGAAAAGCATAAGAATTCACACTGAATTTTAAAATTATCTAATTAACTCATTAAATATTGGTCTTAAAAAAATTCAAAATGGCAATTTTAGATCATAATATTGTCAACACAAAGGAATGTGTCGCAAGTAAAAGTGATTTCAACTTATAATGTAGATGCACATTATACAACGTGTTAATGAATTAACGCAAAACTAGAAAGTAGTTTGTTTAGAATCGAGAGCAGAATCCAATTATCATGTTTTCAACATAGGTAATTTTTTTCAAAATATTATATAATTTGTTTGTAAAATTAAAAAATTTCTGAACTCGCTCTCAACCCACCGCACGGGCACACTCATCCTACTTACTACCAAAACAAGATTCTTAAAATGTATACTTGAGCACGCTAGCGCCTTCATTCATTGCTGAAATGATAAGAAATCATTTTTGCCTCAAAACTTAATATGTGAATAACATTAAATTTTAACCATCAAAATAATGAAATTATTGTTTTAAGATAATTAATTAGTTATAAATCAGTTGGGGTGTATGAGGTTTTGCGCTTATTCATTAACACGTTGTATAGACTAATTCAAATATTTAAGCTTTCCTTTAAACACAGGTTTCCGTTTCGTTTTCGTTCAGGGTTCACAATATGTATTTAATAGAAAAATAAGAAATATGAACAATGACAAATAAAGCCGAGATGTTGAAGATCGTTGTTATTTTTTTCATTAATACAGGGTCCTTCTTAATATGCTGACACTTTTTTAAGGGGATGATCAAACTGTCAAACTGAACAATTTTGTTTATGGCACCAACATCGAAATCGCGGAAAAATAATCAGCTGTCCTATACATTTGGCTAAAGTAGGTTTGCATTTTTGTATGGAGCAGTAGATATTTTTTTTCGCGATTTCGATGTTGGTCCCATAGAGAAAGTTGTTCAGTTTGATGGTCTGATCATCCCCTTAAAAAAGTGTCAGCATATTAAGGACCCTGTATATGGCCCAGCCCAGTGTTTACCTAGTCTTAGCTTGCCTGATAATTTTTGGGTAGAAGTAGATCAATTGTGCGACTTTGAATGGAGGTCTCTGCAGAGGGCGCCTTCGTAATACGTACTCTGATCAAATTGGTTGTCTTACAGAAAGGCGAGGTGCGGAGTACTTGAAACCGGCGGGCATGTATGTAGAGATGTATGGATGTGAATGAGCCGAGATAGGTATGTAAGGATCGTGGCAAATGGCGCGCCCTGGCCTCTGCCTACCCCTCAGGAAAGAGGCGTGACATTTTAAATAAATAGCGAAACAAATAGGACATACCTTTTAGCTCCAGATGAATTGGAAGCGCTAGCCGATCTGGTTGTCATTTTATTAGAACTATTTTCTTTCGGGCATGTTTTCACCAATATCTCATTAGCTTCTCGAGTATTCAGTTCATCCACGACATTACCAAACAATGTTTTCAATGCTATCTTTGCATCTTCTGATATTGAATCAAGTAGCAATGTTATTCTTTTATATGGATCATTTTTTGACATTGGATTATAGTATGGTCCTGTAAACAAGTAATTGTTACAATCACAGCACTTTTTGATATTTTACATTATTATATGGCTATTTGTAACAAAAAGATTACCAGTGGTAAACTCAATAAATATAAGATTAGATAGGTATGAATAGAGATTTGATTTGTTAATTTTTTTTTAAATACATTAAATCTTTGTTACTTTACGCATGCCAAAACGAGCATGCATGACGGTTTTCTCATTTTGCAGTGCGTAGCAAATTTTTAATTGGTAGACTGCACATATGCATCAGAAATTATTCTTCAGCGAATGCAGGTTTCTTGCGATGTTTTTCTTCACTGTTTAAGAGCAGTCGATAATTATGTACACAAGTTAGAAAACTTATTGGTACATGGCAAGTGCCTAAAAAAAATACAAGGCATGTAATCTGTGCAGATTCGAACCTGGACCTCAAGATTGAGTTTCCATACCTCTCTGTTATTAATAATGTAACAAGATGTAGAAGTTTGATCCAAATGTAACTATAACCGAACATACCTGAATCTTCTGTCATGTCCAGCATTCTCCTAATGTATGCACCACATTTGTTAAGTGTATACAAAAAAATAACAGGCAACCCTTTTCCAAAATGTACCAATATTCTGACAACTTCTTTATACTGTATCTGTAACGCTACTTCTCTTGACTCATTTTTTAATGATGGTGCAACAATTTTAATTCCTTTTGATGATATGTATACCTGAAAAAAGAGAAACATTGTTTTCTAGATTTGTTATAGTTTGGTCTTTACAAGTGTTCGGACCTGATGTCAGGTCATGTAACTACCCAATTCAAGCAGTATCAAATCAGCATGGTGTTTTTGGTTCTTAGCAAATCTGTGTTTTAAGTTAATTAATTTCAGACACTGAATATGATTTCAGATCAAAGAAACTACTTTAAAATTGCCCAGTACAGACAAAATATATTAGCGATCTTATGAACGGGATAATCTGAAACTTAAACAATACTGGTGTCTGTTAAGGTGGATTTAGAACAAGCGAACAGAAAAGCTAGAACAGGAACCAGAGCATTCTTTCCAGAGCCATAAAAGCAACTGTTCAGGCACTCTTATGGCGTTTAAACGAGCAAGCATTCTGCACAACATTTTGGTGAACACTTGCGGACACACATTGAGCAACGAAAGTATGCTTGTTCTTTGTTTTCAACGAAAGAACGGTGGTAGTGGGAGCATTCACTTGTTTGGTCTAGATCCACCTTTATGCTAGCATAGTACTACTGTGGTAACACATACCTTTTCTTTTGGTGTGTATCTGTATGAACCAATCCTAATTGTCCGACAATTGAGCGATGTGACAATGCCCTGCGCAGGACCCTGACAAATTTCTTCTCTGCTGCCATCTGTTGAAGATAAACAATAATGTAAGTACTTCAGCAATACAAGCTAACATTATTACGTATTAAGATTCATCTAACACAGCGGTTACTAGCCTTTTTCGACCAAAGACCTCTTTTGTTTTGTTGTTAGCAAGGACAAAGACGTTCAAGAATAGAAATCGTTAATGACATTTTATTTGCCACATACAATAATCAAAAGTTGTAAAAATTTGTATTTTAAAGTGATGATAGTCATTGGCACAGATATATTCATCCATCTCATACAATGTCTATGACATTCAAAAATCACAATTTATTGGCAACTCTAGTATAAGGGTTCCCGCGTACCACAGTCGAGGCTCTCACGGACCACCTGTGGTCCGCAGATCACCAGTTGGGAACCAAATATCTACCATGACAATCGTCTTATCGTGTGGGCAGCCAGCCCCCTGGTGTGAGAGTTTTTTTCAGACCACCTTATGGCCTCTACATGGTTTTTATGTAACAACTACTATCACCAGAGATAGTAGCCATGACAATGAATGTACTGTCACACAAAAATACAAACAATCCTGCTAAGTACCTGTCATTTTGTTTTATTTATGAAAAAGCAATTATTAAATTAAAAACCTGTGGATATAATGTGGATAATGACTCAGTAAATAAGAGATTTGTGGTATTGAAAATATTGAATGTGCAGTGTGCAAAAATGAAATCCAATATTAGTGTTACTTCTATCTCAATATTGGTGTAGCTTCAATATAAAATGCATTAAGAATGCAGGGTATACTGTGTTAATTTGAAGTCATTTGCATCTTTTTAAACTAAGATTTCACCTGTCAAACGGTATAACTTTTTTTAAAGGCTTTTATCACCCATGGTGACGATGTTAGCCTCGTTTATACAGTTGTTGTTCTTATCGCTCTAGGGCAATGGACAGCCCAACAAACTGGTATGAGCTTACTGCTCTGCTCGACAGAGGGTTAGCCAACCAGCAGTTGAGCTGCCCATTCTAACAATTACTTTTGCCTATAAACCTAGATCACAGATCTGCATTCCGGACACACTCCCGCATAACATGTATAAGTTCCTCCACCTTATTGAACACCCGCCCTGCCCGTAAGAGGCTTCTAATCACCCCGAAAGGGATTTTGGTCGTGAGTTTATGTATTATGTATGGAATCAAAGAAATAAAATCTACAGTTTCATATGTTTAAGTTCGAGTAGGGTGTTTCAGTTTAGTATGGAACAAGTGATGTTTCTTTTTTGTTATTTCCCATTTCCTCATCCCACAGTAAAAGTTGTTGACTTTGATGGGTAGAGTCTTAGTTTAGGATGCTAATGATTTCATAGTCACCCTGTAGGACTGTGTTCAAACAGCAAAATTACGAGGTATTTATGAATAAAAGATTATAAAGACGAGATATAATATTATGAAAGACAGCAGAGGGGCTAGCAACTCATTTAAATTCAAAGCCTTTGTTGGCAACGTGTGGCGCAATTCGTATTTGGAGATGTCCATCTGTTCTGAAACTTTGCGTGTAGACAGTACTGTTTAATTTAATAAAATACATTATCGAAATATCACTTTGTGTCTTTCGGATGAGTTTAGTTCATTTTTAAGCCGGTAAAATGCGATTTTCAGCAAAATACCTATCACTTTTGCGCAGTGCGAAGATCCAAAAAGTACATAGCCTTAGACGGAAACGTTACTATTTATCAATATATTACTTCTGTTCAGGGTATTTAAATAATAAATAAAGGCTATGGATAAATGAATAACAACAATATTCACGTGTGAAATAATCTGCGACACCACACTACAAAGCAGTCACCACTTCCGATTGGTTAGCCGAAACATAACCTTTTTGAAACAATTTCGAAATAAACAAATACCTTTATTGCTCCAGAAACGGTCTCTAAACATTTTGGAGATTATTTGAGAGAAGATTATTGATAAATTTACACAAAACGCATAACGATCTCCACACGAGCGAATCCACCATATTTCACAGATACAAAATGAAATGAATGACAAATGATTTTTTTAACGTCTTTCCGGCTCTGGGTTCGGGCATTTTTATCCGTTCGGTGTTCCCAAGTGCAGACTGTAAACGTTATCCGTAAAGCCGGCAATACACGTTTTCCCGTCCGATTATAGTCCAGTAAAAATACGCTATGCTATTATGGCGGATGGAAATAATTTATAAACTATAGATTATCATTTAGAGATGGAAATAAATAAATAAAGTTAAAAACGAATCATCTAAAATTAGAAAAAAAAAAGGATCAAATTGTTCTGTGCCATTTGTTAAATAAATATCTATACTTTTTATTAGAAGTTAATAGTTCTGTAGCCCCGGGACTTTTTAATTACCAAAAACCAATTGCCGTTTAGATATTGATTGTTGTAAGGTACGAAATTACTAACATAGAATGCTATAAGACCGATCAAAATTGCCTTTTTATCTGGTCTTATAGCTTTGTATGGCAACTTTAGACTGTCTTACTATTACGTATGGTATTGAACTAAGGTGAAGAACATGACAGTATAAAAAAAAACGGTAACCTCAAAATAAAAAAATTACAGATTTTTTTGCTACGGCGCCGGCGAGTTGTAATCTGTAAGACTTAGACACAGGCCTTTTTCACCACTTCTGGATAAGTCCTTGTTAGCTTAAATGACAGATAAATTGACATATCTTTCATACGAAATATGTCAAGCGATCTGTCAAATAAGCTAATAATGACTTATCCAGTATAGGTGAAACAGGCCCTTAGTTTTTTATATTAGTAATTTCGGACCTTACAACAGTATCTAAACATCATCATCATCATCAGCCCATCATCGTCCACTGCTGAACATAGGCCTCTCCCAAGGCGCGCCACAAAACTCTGTCCTCGGCCTTCCTCATCCAATCGCTCCCCGCTACTTTTTTAGGTCGTCTGTCCAGCGGGCAGCATGGCGTCCCACACTACGCCTACCAGTTCGCGATCTCCACTCTGACACCCCACCGGTTGTCAGTTCTTCGACAGATAAATGACCAGCCCATTGCCACTTCAGCTTGCTAATTTTCTGAGCATCTAAACGGCAATCGGTAATCTTTTTGGTAATTAAGAAGTATAATCGAATGAAAAACTCCACGGGACGTTTGTTTATGACTAAAAAGAAATTACGAACTATATTCAGAAATAGTAAATTTTACTACTTTAACAGTGTTTAAAGTACAGTACAGAGTATCAAACTGAACAACTTTCACTATGGAGCCAACCTCGAAATCGCGATAAAAAAAAATTTGCTTTGATCAAAGTAAAATTAATGGATAGGCTCAAAGCGCATTAAGTTGAAGCACACAACTAGTACACTTGGTCCATACCTCAGTAGAAGGATCTCCATAGAGTCCACATAAATTTACGATTGTAGTTAGTCCCTTTGTCTTATGACGTACCTTTAATAGTAGAAGGAGGTGGAACTATAGATATTTGTTTATGCGGTTTTCCACTTTTTTTTCAGCTAGTGTGTGTGAAAAGTGACCGTAAACATAAGGCCATATGTCACTTGGTGCCCATACTACTTGACACCACATACTCAAACCTAAACGTCAAAAAAGTGGACACTTTACAATTGGTATGGCTCACTCTATTAGGTATAATCTCTTTGGTCCATACAAACTAGCACACACTTGTCTGTCATCTCTGTACATATTTGAAGTATTACTATTAGTACCTGTCATTTGTTTTGCCTCATTTTTCAGTTTAGTAATGGTAGAGTTACAAACAGTTGAACATAAAAATCTGAAATGCATCGAGTGAATATGATCCGATAATAGGAAAGTGTATTTCCACCCTTAGAGCGTTTGCACACTATCCTATCCGATATCGGTATCGGACGCCGATCCGATACCGGAATAAGTAAAATGTATGAAATTACGTACCTGTCTTTCACACTGTCTGCTCCGATATCCGACATTTATAGTAAAGTGGATTTTCGCCGTGCTGCCAAGTGTGATTTGAAGTACAATGCTACGCGAGCGTGTTAATTTCAAGTTATGTCAAACTGACCAGTCGATGTACGTCATATCGCACTTAGCCGCACGCACGGCGAAAATAGACCCGTGTAAATCCCGCTTAAGCCACTGGTAAAATCTAGTAGATAGTTGCTAAAACACTTACCATCCGAGTACTCGGAGATTCCTTCAAGCTCGCTCATTGATGGCTCCTTCGCGTGCACCGATGGTTCCTGCTAAAGATGCATTCAGGGTATAGTAGGTTCTATAAAGTAAAATCTTTGGGGAACATCAGAAAGAGATTCACACCGTAAAAGACATCCGCGTTTCATTAATTTTTGGCTCAAATGTGAAAGTGCCGGCCAACAAAAACTAATGCTATATTCTGTTAGCACCTAAGAGGAAGGATCTCTCTTTAAGACTAGAGTGAGCCGTACCAATTGTAAAGTGTCCACTTTTTTTGACGTTTAGGTTTGAGTGTGTGGTGTCAAGTAGTATGGACAAAAGGCACCAAGTGACATATGGCCTTATGTTTATGGTCACTTTTCACACACACTAACTCAAAAAAAAGTGGACAGCCGCCTAAACAAATATCTATAGTTCCATCTCCTTCTACTATTAAAGGTATGTCATTAGACAAAAGAGACCAACTACAATCGTAAATTTATGCGGACTCTATGGAGATCCTTCCTCTTAGGTTAGCACTCGTCCGTCTAAGCTAAGCGTTTATTATTATGACATGAAAGCTGTAGCTGTAAGTTTTATTATTTCAAACATGAACGAAAAGGCAGATTTTTCAAACCTTAATAAAACCAAGGAAAATGGTCCTACATATTTGGTGCCATATTAAAAATGCTGAGACGGACAAGATCTAACAGAATATAGCCTTAGCTAATTTCATCTAAAATGTATGAAAAGGCATTTTCGTACGTTCATTAAAGTTAATCCTCCATTAAATCTCTTGCTAGCTTTTACTACGTCAATAAGACAAAAAGTGACAGCAAGAGATTTAATTCGCGTAAAAACACCGACGAGCAAAAAGAATGTCGAGGAAAGTTTAGTTTTTGATCGCTCAAAAAGAACATCGTTGTTAAAACCTGTTGTTATTACCTGAACATTACTGAGCATAGAACTATTGGAGTCTTCCTCGTCAGAACTCAAAGTTAATATCACAGGCTCTGGATCTGGTTGCTTTCCCCTCGGTTTCCTCACTCTTGTTTGCTTTTTGTCCTACAAATACCAAATTGTCACAAATCATTTAAACACTGCAATTAATTGTATATTTTGTTAAACATATAATTATTAAGATTCAGTTTGTAAAAGATTTATTTGTAAAATTGTAATGTAAAAATGTATGTATTGTAAAAATGTAAAAAACGGATTTACCTTCGTAATCGACTACATTTTTTTAAAATTTACATTGATATTAGTTAAAATGTTTTAAATATTTAATTTAATGTCACGTACCGTCTTATTATTCACTGTTTTTACTGTAGTCTTCAGTAAGTTCAACTTTATGCCCTCGCCAAGAGACCTGCAGCAAAAACACATAATTAAAACAATCTATGAAATAGCTTGAGTTGTTTTATCTTAACTATTATAAAACTGTAACAGAAGTGTGGTTGTACATTGAAGATATTTACAGAAAAAAGTTACGATATGGTTTTTGGGTGTCCCTGACCCTGATGGAGACAACATTTTTTTGATTTTTTGTCTGTCTGTTTGTTTGAGCATCACGCAAAAACTACTGAACCGATTTTGATGAAACTTTTTGTTTTGAAGACTCAAAATATGGCAAATCATTCTGCTCAATACGATGACGGGAGCCCATGCGTACGAAGTCGCGGATAAATGCTCGTAATTACTAAATTATTTGTTGTTAACATTGATATCGTATATAAAACTGAACTAGATTAACATCAACGTTCCAAAAATGGCAGAACGAAAAGAGCTCATAAGATCTCTTTTTTGTACTAGTTGACAGTAAACATGCCAAACACAACTAAGTTTATGAATCAAATACAACATATTAGTACCAACCAATAGCATGCATACTTAATTTGTGTGGGTTATTGTGTCAAGTCAATGCGGACAAAAATTTGAGATTTTATATGAGACTGGGAGTCTAGTATAAGAGGTCAATAGCTGCTAAGCTCTTTTAATTTAAAACTAACGTTTGTTTCTCAGGGGTAGGTTTCTCCAGCTCCTTCTTCTTCTGTTCCACTTTCTTAGTAGCTATAGGTACGCTTTTAGGTTCTTCTGTAAACACTCGTTTGCACCTGAAAATATTTAAAACTTAATACCAAATACATATGTTATTTGCTACTTAATTAATTTAGACACGTCATACAATACAGAAATAATAAAAATACGATCAGTGAACCTTTTTATAATCAGCAAAGATTCTAAAAACGCCGATGGGGGGTATTGCAAAGTCGAAGCATACTGTATGTTATTAACTAATCGAATAATTTTTTACTATTAGGTTTTCTTCGTAATTATTTTCCTCAATTTAGATCGAACTATTTCGACTTAATTATGTTTTATTTATTCGCAAAAGATTTCAAGAAAGGTCGTGATTTGTGCTCGTATTTTTAGCTAACATTGTTCAAGTTCAATATTTCGTTCAAGCACGTTCAAGTAGGTAGGTTATATACTGCATACGTTTAAACGGTTTTGTCGTAGCCCACAGACTCCTGTTTCGCCACTTCTGGATAAGACATTGTTAGCTTAGTTGACAAATCGTTTGACTTATATCAATTTATCTGTCATATTAGCTAACAAGAACGTATCGGGAGAGTCGCGCTGCAAGTCTGGCGGAGTACGGACGCGTGCGTATCGGCGCGTTGGGCTTGCACGTGGCTCCACCATTTGTGAACTCTTTTGTGTTTTAACCTTAAAACAATCACTTGATATTATAAACTACTTACATTGGCAAAACTGCCATGCTATACTTAATTAATACTACTGATCATTTTCCTTCGTATACTCTCCACGTAACGAGACATTGGCTGAATTGTGATAACACATCGGACGCCACTAAACAAAAATTGAATTGAATTGAACGTATCGGGAAGTGGTGAAAAAGGCCGTAAGTCTGTGGCCTACCACAAAACAGTTTAAACGTAGGCTTTGTCAGTATTTTGAGTAAATTCGTATACGTTACGAATTATTACAACTTATTACAGAACAATGTAGTACCTACAGAAACAATGTAAAGTTTAATTCACAAAAAATATAATTTAATAAAGAAAGGTGTGTACCTTTGACAGCGAGTGAAGTCAAACCCTGTATAGCCGCACGACTTGCATAGAGCCAGCATACCGTCTACATAGCGCGGTGGCGGCGAACGATGACCCGGAGATTCTGGACTATTGCTTACTGCAACAATGTTTCCATAATTAGAAATGCTGGCTAAGTAACGATTGAGTAGAAATTCAACTAGGTATTCCTACTCGATCTTTCTCTCAGCTAGGTATGTCTTAAGGTAGCCCTCATAGAGAATACATTCGTACGAGTAAGCTAAGTAAATTCACTCAGAAGCATTGAATCCGGGTCACCAATATACCTTAATATCTTGAAAACTAAGAATGATAGCATATTCAAATAAAAAGTATTTTATAGACTATTTAATACCTTAAATTAAATTAATAACTTTTCTTAGTTTTCATTTGTTTTACTTAATTAAAATACATAAATACAAATACGTCAATTCTAATGCAGAACAAAAATATAAAATACTTCCCACATTTTAGTGTGTGACTGATATAATTACCACATTAATAATAAATGTTGAATACTAAAAAAACTCAAATTTCAAAAAAAGATTTGTTTTTTTATAGCCTTTTATTGGCATTACTTTACAGCAAACAGAAATTTTATTATTTTAAGTATAGTAGAATTAAGTAGTCTATAAAATGCTTTTTATTTGAATAAGCTATCATTCTTAGTTTCCGAGATATTTTTTTTTTTCATTTATTTATTCAATACATTACTTTATAATAACTATATATAAATATCAAACGCATTTCAGAAACCACAGGGTTTATATGAAGTGCGGTACATGAGATCGCTTTCAATATATCACTTAAAATTGATAGATAGGTAGGTACATAAAAAAAAAAGTATATATACAAATTATCAATTTTTACACAATTTTATAACTACAATGTCTTGTATCGGCTTCTAATATATGGGTAACAAAATTAGTTAATACATGAGTCGATTGGTATCAAAAACGGCTAGCCCTCAAGACACAATGGAAAATCATTGTGTCTGGAAAAACAGACGCCTCCGATCCCAAACGACATAAGTACGTACATTAGATTGAGAGGTAATGTTTTTTGAGTACTTTTTTACATGTTTTTATATTTATACTACTTTTTACTTTATTAAGGTTTATGTTGTTGGTGACCCGTATTCATTGCTCTCGAGTGTAGAGAGGTACTTTCATTGACTAGTAATCTAATCAGTCAGACACAGTTAGCCCCACTTGTGTCAACCTGGGTTAGAAAATAACTCCAGGTTAAGTTTGTAATCTATGATTTTTAGAATAGCAGAAAATCCGAGTTGGCTTTTTAACCCAGAGTTAATTGCTAACCCAGGTTGGCACAAGTGGGGCTTAGTATGCCAAATTAAAGTTCACATACCGTTTTCAGGGCACGATTTTTCCGGAGTAGACATTTCGCTAGTTTGAGGTTGTGACATTACATTTGGGGAACTTCTACTGCTTACATCACCGACAAGCATCTGAAAAGTTTAAAAAAATTAGTATTTGATCATAGAAATATCATCTTAGATTCGCGGTCCGTTGTGTATGATTGTGAGCTTTCTGGCTGGCCACAAGGCTCCGAAAAGAGGGGAAGAGATGCAGGGGAAGGCGTAGGCTGTTACTTAGCACAAGTGAAAGAAAATGTTGATGTAGTGTCTTATCAGGAATTCAAGGAACTGGCGGGAAAAAATCGAATAATCCACCGACAAGAAGCTCTTAAATAAGATGATAATATTGAAAATGGCTCTGCCATTTAGTATGTGTTTTGAAGTGAAACTTTTTATGTTAGGGCTTTGAAAATCGGATTCGCAACCTTTTCCGTCCATCCGGTAGTTCAAATTTTAAATTTGACAGCTGCGGAAGTTTCACTTTTGTCGGGCGTCCGGTGACGGCTAACTTTTTTTGTTAACGATATTTTCAAATTCACTCGATACCGGCAGAAATGCAGTGCTTCGTCACAGCAAAAAACCATTATTATATCAAATAAATAATAAAAATATATCAGACTAGACTTACAGGATGATTTTCTAACATCTCCTCTATTCTTGTGGTAGATCCTACTGATACAAAGTAATCAATTTCACTGCTAGTGTTTTGCATACATTGTATGTGAGTGTCTTCCGAAAACGGAACATTGACCTGAAATCAAGCATTAGTGTAAATATTTCTTACAATTAACGACAGGCAGCAGTCGATTGACTTAGGGACTTTCATTTGCAGGTTTCTTTTTCGGCGAAAACAAATCAAAATGTTTTATTCAAAATAATATCACATGGATAGCTTTCTTGTGTCATTATCCAGGGAGAAAACATGGGAATTCGTTTGTATGGACGAAACGATACTAGTCTATCCTCTTAACAGTGGTCCCCATTAATTCACCATTGTTAAAGTCTCATTTAACTTATCTTCTTCTTCTGCTTCCTGCCCTTAGCCCATTATTTGGAATCGGCGCAATATGTCGTCTTCCTCCATTCATCTTTTAGCCGTCATTTCAGCGCACACACCTGTTTTACACATGTCATCTTTCACACAATCCATCCATATTTTCTTTCGTCCTCTCTTCATGCAGTCATACACATTCATATTTAACATTCGTCTTGTAATATGCCACTCATCTCTTCTCATCACATGTCCATACCACGATAATCGATTAACACTTAACTTATCTTCTGTTACACTATATTTTTAATATCTAGTTTACCTGTTCTAGAACTTCCTGGAGCGTGCAGCTTTCTTTGGGCAAGGTGAATGTAATTAGCCTCTGTTCCCCATTTTGTAGGAAAATCAACATTTTCGCTGATTGCGGTTCCGACGTCTGCTCGGAAGGTCCCCCGGGAGGTTCACTATTTTCTATAAAGGAAACGTTACAATTTAGACATACTCGTTTAATAGGGTCCAACTTAATATGCTGACAGTTTTTTAAGTGGATTATCAGACCATCAAAATGAAGAACTTTATCTATGGGAAATTGTATGTAGCAAAAGTGCTTCACGTTGTACGGTTATAAATGAATGTAAGTGACTTCAAGGGTTGTTTTTAGAAAAGAACACTATCTGTCATCAGTGGTGGGTCACTGCAGCTTCGTTGTAGGCCGGGGAGGGAGCAAATCACGACCGATACGCGACGTGGCCACCCATTAGCTGACCTACAACGCGACTCCTCTTGGGAGAGTCAGTAGTGCACGATGACAGGCTGATGATGTATATTACGAAGAAGACGTGTCGACTATTCAGTAATTAAGAGAGAGACATACCATGTTGAGGAACTTGTTGTGTTTGCATCGGCGGCACTCGCTGCACGGGCCTTTGCTGCTCTTTGCTTCTCACTAACGTCTGTCGACCACTTTCCCTTTATAAAACATAAGCATACATTTAACATCTTTTGAAGACTTGTTTTGAAATTACGGTTGTTTTTAACTTACAGGGTCTTTACAAATTTGTTTGGATTCGGAGACGTTCTGTTAGTTCAGAGTTATTATACGTGTTTATGAATTAACGCAAAACTAGAAAGTAGTTTGTTTAGAATCGAGAGCAGAATTTAATTATCATGGTTTCAACATGATAATTAGATTTTTTCAAAATATTAAATAATTTGTTTGTAAAATTTAAAATTTACTGAATTCGATCTCAACCCACCGCTCAGGCACTCTCTCCCTACTTACTACCAAAACAAGATTCTTAAAATGTATCCATGAGCACGTTAGCGCTTTCATTCATTGTTGAAATGATAACAAATAATTTTTGCCTCGAAAACATAAAATGCGAATAACTTTAAATGTTAACTATCAAAATAATGAAATTATTGTTTCAAATTAATTATTTTTTTATAAATCAGTTGGGGTGTATGAGGTTTTGCGCTCACACGTTGTATATTATTATAGTTTTTTAGAATATCAAATGTACTATGACCACTGTTACGTAACTCCCTGATAAAACATGGTTATATGAAACATGTGGTAATTCCTTTGATTGTTAGCACACCGTTCATTGATTCAGGATATTGGTCACTACCGGTTCGTAGTGCACAAATTCAAGGTTGCACACAGCAATGGAAAGAGCTATGCGTCACACTTTTGAACCGAATACCTAATGTTGGAATCAGACGCCGAACAAGGGTAGTTGATACCGTCATAAAGTGGAAATGGGCAATGGTTAGTTATAGGGCTTAGGCCCACCACACATTCTCATCGCTGTAATTCCTGTTAACCAGGATCAATAGCGGCGACTATTCACAACACTAGACAATGAAGTCCAGCGAGCCCGGGGGATAACTCTAATCTGTCTTGGAACCCGCAATGAATTTAATCAAACAAGATAGGAGTAGGAAAAAATATATCCGACTTGCAATCTGCTCCATTGCAAACGGAAGTTTAGAAAGTGTCAATTCAGACAAAAAATTGCTAAGATTGTATATGAGATTGTGAGTCTATTTCTTTTATAAGACGTCAATGCGTGAAAATGAAGATACCCAACAGTGGGTTGACTGGTAGCTATATTACCTAGGTTGCTGCTGTTGCATCTGTCCCGGGGCGCGCGGGGGTTGTTGCTGGATGCGCTTGTATTCTGCCAACGTTATCCTCTGACCGTTGGACAGCGTCAACAACTGCCTGTCTTCCTCTATAGATTCCGGCTCCATCAGCAACTGGGTTAATGTTTGTGGGTGTTGCTGCAGGTGTGGCTGTTCATATGTCACCTGAAATTAAATGAAATATATTTATTGTCTCACACAAGACATTTTTGAGCGTAGGCGATGTCGCTACTGCAACGCAGCGACGTCGCAACTGAATCGCCGCAATTTTTAAGCACAGGCGTTGAATAAACTTTATGGCCGCGATTCCGATGCAGAAATATCGCGGCGATATCGTTCCGTCAACGCCTAAGCTCATAAATACCCTTAAAATTCATACATCTACAGGGTGAAATTGAAATAATTAGCATCTTTCTGAACTAAGGCTCTACGGATGAAATAACAAAAAAAATTATGTTATAAGACATTTGTTTAGTATGGAACAGATGATTTCATTTTGCGATTTCAGTTTTCCTCCTATAGTAAACATTTTGAAGTTTGATGTGTGAGTCTTAGTTTAAAAGGATGCTAATGATTTTTCGGAATTTTCAATTAATTACCGGCTGTAAGGGACAGATCTCCACAGACTGAAACGGTGAACTCAGACCATCACGGCAGTAGTGTATTAGGGTCCTTCTTAAATGTATGGGACAGCTGATTTTTTTTTTGCGTTTTCTGAGGTAGGCTCCATAATGAAAGTTGTTCAGTTGGATGGTCGGAGTTTACCGTTTCAGTCTGTGGAGGGCTGTCCTTTACACCCTGTATTCACAATAGCGTTATCGTATACCTGTTGCTGATAGTTCTGCTGAGGAGCGAAGGTCATTTGTTGTTGAGGCATTGAACCAGTAGGATGATTAGGTCGCATCGCAGGGGGCGGAGTGTGGAACTGTTGCGGCGGATTCAGATTCTCATTCACCGGATGTTTGGTTAATATTGCGGCGGTAATACTATCCTCTAAATCGTCCATATCGCTCGCGTTGTTCGGTTGAACGACCACTTTCTTAACCTGCTGGACTTGTTGTGGATGCGGGGATGATCTCTGAGGCATTTGCACGGTTAAGTTTTGTTGCGCCGGGCCGTTCATCTGGTTTGTTTGCACGAGCGTGTGCTGTTGGGCTATTTGTTGTTGTTGCTGGATGCCTTGGGTGACGATGGTGCCTTGCTGCGTGATGATGCGGGTTGGTGGATTGTGACCTTGGTTTTGTTGGTTGACGAGGATCTGTTGTTGCTGTAAAGAGAAAGTAGTCGCGTTTGTTTTCTGCTTATAGTTTGATAAGTATTGATTATGTAAAGAGGGTCGGTGGCGCGTTGTGGAGAGGTTTGGACACTAAACTGTGAGGGTCCGGGTTCGAATCCGCACGAATGATATGCTACCAATGAGTTATGCCATGCCAAACCAAACTAATGTACAATACAGACTGCTCTCAAACGGTGAAGGAAAACATCATGAGGAAGCCTGCATACGCTGAATAAGAAATCCATGAGGATAGGCCTGTGCCCTGCAGTGGGACATGATGTAAACTTTGACTACGCACTTTTGGAGACCATGAACATAATCAAACCTTGATAAAAATAAGCAAGAATAGTGTCTAGCGTTTCTGCCCTTAAATCAGCTCTCTGTTATACAATAAATCAAACATGAAAGTCTTAATATGTCGCAATATAACAAAAAAAAACGTCTCCATCATCTATCCAGTTGTTCTCGAGCTTACACTCCACAAAAATAAACCTGAGAAGAAGCATTAAAGAGGACAAACCTGATGAGTGGCGAGTTTGAGTTGGTTCAACTGTTGAGGATGAAGTTGTTGCTGATGGACTTGCTGCCCGAGGATATGCTGCTGCAGTTGGTGCTGCTGATGCTGCTGTTGCTGCTGCTGTTGTTGCTGCTGTTGATGGGAAATAGGATAATACAAGTTAAATGCTGCAATTACTGTGGAGTGCTGTAGTTTCTGGCCGCATTTTCTCTTCAGCAACACGAAGTTTGGAATGTGTTTACAAAATCACAACTAGATGAGTTTGTTATTTCCCTACTAATGTATGGGAATTTAATTGTGCGTCTTCTGAGAGTTCTGATACCTCGACCTCGGTTGACCCCATATAGACTTATGTTCCTTATCAGTAAGAGGATCGAATGCGATGAAAAAAAGCTTTGTGAAAATTTCAGTTTGCACTGTGCATTTTTTTCAAAATCTGAGAATGCAAAAGTAAATAAAATACTCCAAAAGTTAGGGTTAGTCTCCTAAGAAAGTTTTCTTGTAGCTATAATTCTTCTGGTAGCTGCCCTTTGTGTCCCATCTTAACTTTCCGACCAGTATAGTCCTCATTCGATTTCTCACCTATCCCCACTACCCAATCCGCCACGTAGCCCCAGCAACGCCCATGGCCGAGCAGGGCAGGTTCCTTCACTGGTTCGGTAACCTACCAGGGCGCTTCGCCGTCACTGGTGTGATCCCCCATAGTCCGCAGTAATAAGCAGTATCGCTCCCTGAGCTATGCTGCATTTATCAGTTTCGAAAAATGAATGAAAACAAAACCTCTGCGATTTCTACTGGTTCTTTTACCTGATGCAGGGGTGTGCGTGGCCGAGGGGGGCGATGCTGTGCGTGCGCGGCGTGGGGGTTGAGAACACGCGGGGAGGCGGGGCGGGGGCGCGCGGCGCGGGGGGGAGCCGCTCCCAGCAGCGACGCGCCCGCACCCGCACTCTGCACGCCCGCGCCCGCGCCCGACGTCTGCACGCCCGCCATCGACGAGTTCACCGTCACCGCGCTCGACACGCCGCGAGGATTACCGATCGAGGAGGGAGACGCCGCCTGTACGGAGAGAACGTGCAAAGTTTTTCACTTTTGAGGAAAACAGAATAGAGGATTTCGATACCAAAAGGGAGGGCTTAGAGTTGGTCTAAGCCCGACCTGAGGCTATTGGATATTTGCACGAAACTAGCGCCACCTAGCGCATTACGGACCTCTGAATTATTTGTACTTAAAATGTTAAGATACAGTTTGTTATTTTATACTAAAACTAGAGTTAACCCGCAACTCTGTGGCGTCCAATCAGGGTAGACAAAGACAGTAAAACCATAATAATTTCTAATTTAAAAACATTTTGTTTCCTAAATGTTATTTAATTGTTTAAATTAAACAAATCAAAGTCATTTAGTAAACAAAATGCTTTTCAGTTTAGAAATTCTTTGGTTTTTGCACTCCGGGTAGGCGAAACGACAGTGAAACCCTAATAATTTTAAAACTAAAAAGCAACTTGTTTACTAAAAGACTTTGATGTGTTAAAATACAGGTAATTAAACAATTAAAAGTCATTTAATAAACAAAACTTTTAGTATAGAAATTATTAGGGTATTACTGTCTTTGTGTCTATCCTGAGTGCACGCCACTGCCGCAACTTGAGTATGTTAGGAAGACAAAAATGGGAAAAATGTAACTTTTCCATATCATTTTACGGAGGAAAATTCTGGGATGACGAAGGCCTAGGACTGGCTTAAGCCACCTGAATCTATGAATAGTTCGGTATAAATATTACCTCCCTGTTCAGGGCTGTAATCTCCAGTGTTCAAATAGCGCAACGTACGAAAAAAGATGGGATACAAGAAGAATCTTTGTTTTTCTCACCTGCTGATGTTGAGGGTTGAGCAACCTGGCGCCCTGTAGGGGTGGTCCCGCCATTGGCGGTCGGACAGCGGGTCGCCGCGGCCTCACGGTCCGCACCGGCGTTCGCACCAGGGTGACACCGCCAGGGCTGCTCAACGCTTGGTTTAGAAGTCGAGGCGGCGCCGGGCGGGTTGGAGTACCCTGCAATTTAAACTAATGATAAAGCTCTATAAATATGGAGGTATTAGCCGGAAAATAAAATAAATTGTACCAAATATATCACATACTTGGTAAAATTGGTTGGCTTATACCTAAGATCATTGCGATGAACATACCTATACTAAGAGTTTCGAGCCGTATGATGGGTGAGCCGAGTATGGAGTACAAGGTTACCTTTCTTTATAAAAACAATAACCTACCCTTTTACACTTGATCTCCTATTATACCCTTTTTAAAAAAAAAATCTACTGTTCCATACTAAACTACAATGCCAACTCGACTCAAATATATGCAACAGCTGATTTTTTTTTGCTCCGATCGGTTTGCTCCAATAGTAAAAGTTTTTCAGTTTGATGGGTAGACTCTTCGTTTAAAAGGATGCTAATGATATCAATTTCACCCTTTATTTCATGAATAAACGGAGCTTCAATTAATGAAACAATCCAACTGACCGCTTGATTAATATACGAGGTCTGCATGACGACCTGCTGATGCTGCATCTGCTGCGGCTGCATGTGATGCTGTTGCTGCCGCTGCTGTAGCTGGTGCTGAATCTGCTGCTGTTGCTGCAACTGCTGCAGGTGGAGCTGCTGCTGCTGGTGCTGTTGCTGCAAGTGCTGGATGATCTGCGGTGAGGCGCGCGGCAGCTGCTGTTGCTGTTCACATTTCATTTACAATTTAGAGATGGACAGACATTACTTTCAACGACCGGTTGGTGGTGTAATGGTCAAGCAACGAGGAGGTTACATGAATTGCAGAATTAAATTGTGTATTTATGTTCCAAACCCAAAAATTAAGCCGCTTCGACACGGTCAGAGTATGCTCTGACTGAAAACGCTCGGATCAAACTCGACTTGGACCAGTGCTCAATTTTATACAAAACTATATTTTGCCATTTACGTAGGGTTAGTCTCCTAAGAACGTTTTCTTAATGTTTCTGGTAGCTGCCCTTTGTGTTGTGCCCCATCTCAACTTTCCACCCTGTATGTGATTTGTAGTTTTTTTTAAAAGAAGTTTTTTTGTAATTATCTTCTATGTACAGAGACACACTTCTGTAACAGTTTTGTAGATTCGTAGACGGTCAGAGTATACACTGTTCGTGATAACGCGACTTGTAAAATGAATAGCGAACCTGTGATTGTTGAGGGGCGAGCTGCGCGGGCGGGGGAGGCGGGGGCGGAGGCTGCGGCGGCGGCTGCTGCGCCGGGTGGATCACCGTCGGCTGCGTCAGCACGTGCGCCGGGCTCACCAGCTGCTACCCACCAACAACGTTATACAGCCACCCACTCAAATAACAACTCTATACCGCCGACATAAGGTTATAACCCTTTGATTAAATTAAAATAGTAGAAGATAGGTTCGTTCTTGCATTACGTACTCAAACAAAGGACCTGTTTTTCATCTACTTATTACGAGTGAAAAGTAATGTGATTTATTTTTTCTTTTTTGAATGATTTTTAAGACGAGTAAAAGCACACGAAGGCACCAGCCTTTATTCAGCCTAAAATCAAAAAAGTATCTCAATCACGCAATGCCGCTCGGATTGCGACTAAGGGTTGAAACACATTAACCAACGGTGACCGAAAGCGGGCCCATACGAAAATTACATTTTGTATGGGAAGTTGTCCGCCGTCGACGCGGCGACGACGGCGGACGGCTTCCCATATTGTTATTTTTGAATTGGCCGGCCGTCGATCGCCGTCGGGTAATGAGTCTCGACCCTAAGTTAGGCAACGGGGGTTCAATTTATGCGGTCCATGTGCTATGGGCTAGTCACCTATATTCCGTTTTTTAAATTCAATCAAAGAACGTTATACAGCTACTCACTCAATCAACAACTCTCTGTTCTCTGTTCATCAAACTGAAAAACTTTCACTATGGAGGCACCATCGAGATAAAATAAAAGAAATCGCTGTCCCATACAAAACGGCAGTACCGACTCGACTAAAATGTATGGGACAACTGTTTTTTTTTCTCGATTTTGACTTCATAGTAAAAGTTGTACAGTTTGACGGTCTCAACCACTCTTTTAAATATTACTAAGGTGTTTTGTTACACCCTGTATATTTGCAGTTATGCATTCTTTGATGGCTCATGAATACAGTCCAATTCAACTCTTTTAATAAACGAAATATGCCTTTTGGCTTGCCAGTCAATGTCCACTACAATGCTACTAAGAAATAGTTATGGAAACAGCATGATAATTAAACTTTATCGTTTTCAAATTCGACGACTTTGTAAATTAAACTGCATACACTGTAACAGAAAGCTATGCATTCCAAATAATTTAGAGTAAAAGGGAAAATACAGTATTTCCTTTAAATGTACTCAAGATATTTACAAACAAGCACTATTAATATGACCACATCCACAACAGAAAGTAATTAGTCATTCTTTAAATTAACATTAAAATAATGGAAATGATAATAAAGTAAAAGGCAGGTAACAGCCTATGTGTAAAGAGAGACTAGATTTTTACATTTTGAACCCGATCAACCATTGATTTTAAAAGGAACAAATGCAATGCATAATTACACAGGTTAGTAATTTGAAACCAGAAAGCAATTTGTTACAATATTTTGCTTTCAGTTATTTTTGTTATTTTACGTAAGCATTTAGTCATATTTACATGTCATTCCCAAAATCTTGCCATAAGCTTTAACTTTTCAAAATAAGTGTACCTAATGAAATTACAACATGTACCAGACTCTTATTTTTGCCAACTTGGTGATCGTGAAATTACTAGGTAATTCAGAAAATTATTTATTGCTTTTAAATGTATTTAGATGCCCAAAAAAAGTAAATAATGAACATTTACAACTGAAAAAAAGAGATCCATGCTAAGCATAAATGAGAATTCTACGTCTAAATCTGCCTGGAGTGCAAGTAAGTTAATGTTTTATGTATATTATAAATATACAATGATCTAGTCAGCAGACATACATGTTGTGGGCGTTGTGGAGATGACTGTTGCATCAGAGATGCATCAATGATCTGCTGAGCCTGTTGCAACACAACCTGAGCATCCACTGGTAAATCAGATGTGTAGTAAACCTACAAATAAATGCTTTATCAACATTCTACACTTTAGTCTTCTTAATAACTAAGAGTTCCCTAATCAAATTGACTAATTATACATAATTATCATTACAAATTCAATTGTAAATTCAAAAATTATTATTGAAACGGAACAAGTTTAATCAAGCATTATTTTGACCTTTAAGAAACAAAAGGATTAATATGAAGATAGGCTTAGAATATAGGTACGATAGAAGAGACAACTGAAACTTCTTTGCCCTGTTCACATCCCACTGCTATAATGCATTGATCAATTAGATCAATACCTTGCAATGTTGCATGATCGTAATTAAAGGTGTCTGTACATCAAAGTCGCCGACACGACATTGTCAGCGGGTTCGGTGTGGATAAATCATTGTCGCCAACATATCGACTGGTAGGCCGCGATGGTGAATGTCACCGACAAGGTCTTATCAAATCCGCTGACAATGTCGACTTTAGTACGTAGGCACCTTAACAACCTCGATCATACAGGACCCTATTTTGATAAACATGACAATTGTAATTCACAATGACAATTCGGGATACATTGCTGAGAACGGTAGTGACGCATTACCTACTGCATGTTAAGTTTTACTAGTAACCAGCAATGTTCCCCGAATTGTCATTGTAAATTACAATTGTCATGTTTATTAAAAGAGGCCCAAGTAGGTTCTTAGTGCTGGTACAGCAACATTAGTGTATCATGTTAATAGATTCTAAGACAATATTCAGAAATCAATGCTCAATAAACACTGATCCTGTCATATACAGGGTGAAATTTATATCATTAGCATCCTTTTACACTAAGTCTCTAATCGGTTTGCTCCAATAGTAAAAGTTGTTCAGTTTGATTGGTACTCCTAGTTTAAAAGGATGCTAATGATATCAATTTCAGCCTGTAGAATAAAAAAACATCAAGTACACAGATTCTATAGTATCTATATTCTCAGAGAGGCGTATAGTACAGTACACAATAAAATGATTCAGATTGTACCCACTTGGTGTCTATGTAAGGCCTGCTGTTGGTGCTGTTGTTGCTGCTGCTGCTGTTGTTGGAAATCGGTGCGGGGTGGCGGGGGCGGAGGCTCATGGCGGATGATGTACTGCTGTTGGTACTGCAGACCATCTCCGACAACCAGTTGCGCTTGTGATTGGACTCCATCGCTCACTATTATGTCACTGGGTTGTTCTGCTGGCTGTACCACCACCTTTTAGTGAAAATGACGTTACATTAAATTATTCGATTAATCATCAAGGTGTAACATAGTCTTCTACTAAACTTTTACAAGGCACATCACAGATCTTCGTCCTCGACTGCTACCAACCTTCCTCATTGAGTCCTTACCAGCTGTAAGTCTCGGATCGCTGGTCCAGGGCTCTCCTGCACTAAGCCTTCCAGCACGTCTCGCATGCCACCCACAACAAACCGGCAAAACGAGTAAAACGTCATGCGCGCTCTTTTTGGCATACGTAAAATAACAAAGCTGGAGGCATATCGCGATTTTTATCGTTTTCTCGGGGGTGGCGTGCGAGGTGTAGGCCTCGTGGCCGAGGTATAGCAGCGTGATATAGCCTTATCGCGCGCATCAAACTACGACCGCAGTTCTTGGTTGGTGGTTGGTATTTATCCTAATACACAAACTTATTGGATTTCATAATCCACAAAGATCATTGATGGATTCAAGCTGCACAAAATGATTGCTATTAAAATCAGGTCCAGAAGCTCTTTCAGAGAGAAATGATGATATGTTATGATACTTAAAGTTTCTGACCACCCTCAAAGGGTTTAAAGTCGTGCCAAATACAATTGTCAAAGTCATAAGTAAATATAATATAAAATAAGTATGTAAATAATAAAATTCCTCAATATCAAATGAAATACATAAATGTATAACTTATTCAAGACTATTATTAAACTTGTGTTGGTTTTTTACTAACTACTGCTTTTTGTTTAAACGGAAACAAAAGACGATCTGTCGTAAATCAATCAAATTTTGTTCATAGATTAAGTGAAAAAAATGTTTAGTTAAAATGAAAGATTAGAGTGGATGTAAACATACCTAATAATATAGCATGAACCAAACATTTAGGTACAACATGCATGACTCAAAATGTTGTTATTAACTTAATTAAAGGTTGAACTAAATTCAATTTTAAACCTACAGTAATCTGGAATACCATGTGTCTACTTTAGTTAACTCTGTAATTGTGAGTGAAGAAAGTAAGAAAGTACGAAAAAGAAAGAACATAAAAGAAATATCTTCTGGGATAACATCACCTTCCGCGTAACATCTATTCTGTAGTATATATTCTATGAGTTGATTATAAATTTCAAAGACTCTGAGTACTTTGTTCATGATCACAATTTGGATATAGTGGGTGAACCTGCCCAACAGGTCTGAACATTTCAACTCAAATTCAAAAACCAACCACTAAACAACCAATTTTGATGTAACTTATAAATTTCCATTCATAAATCCGTCAAAGTCATTCGTATAAGTTACATTTTTTACTTTAAGCTATAAGCTAGCTGAACATATCTGAACATATCAGAAACAGTTTTATAATCTAGCTAATACAAGCAAAAAATCCTATCACATCTATCTAGAACTCTATTACACATGCAAGGAATTACAACATAGGAAGTTTAAAAAGTAATACATGATATGAGAACAGAACTTTATGGACATCAAAAATTCTGAATAAAGGTTCAAATCAACATTACCTGTTGTTGTGCATATTGTTGATCATCTTGATTGACTATAATCCCATCCAAGCATATATTTGGACAGTATCTTTGTAGATCTTCAAGTGTTAGTGAATGGCCCTGTCCAACTATCTGGTAATACTGAGCCATTGCAAACCTTTATCCTGAAAATCAACATGTTATCATGAAAACTATTAGATGCCTGCAAGGTTAAGCCCATGATAAAGAAAGCTTAATAAATTATTTCCTTCCTTTATCCAGCATAATTTAAGTGGCAAAGATAGAACTAACTAATACGATGCTTGTTTTATCATGGACTGCGAGCTTGGCCAACAGGTGAACAAAAAGTTAATATAAATTTTGTAACCATGGTATTAATTACAACATTTGTTGTAATATCAATGTTGCCTGTATAGCCATGAGAAGGTAAAAAGTATGCACAAGTGCATGTTAGTAAACTGTGGTTCTTACTACTTTTAATAATACAAAAAACGATGAGGAGACCATAAGGAGTTTTTAGGAGACTTCAAAAAAGGAGACGGCCTTTGATGACCTTCTACTTTTTTTATTTTGCATCATAACTCAGAGAGCGTCGGTGACATGTTGCGGAGAGGTATGGAAACTCAATCTTGGGGTCTAGGTTCGAATCTGCACAGATGACATGCCAGGTACCAATGAGTTTTTCTAATTTAAGTACTTAATACCGACTGCTTTCAAACGGTGAAGGAAAACATCGTGAGGAAACCTACATATGCTGAAGAAGAAATTCTGATGCATATATGAAGTATACTACCAATCCGCATTGGGCATGCGTGGTGGACTAACGCCCATACTCCCTTCCTGAGGGCAGGCCTGAGCCCTGCAGTGGTACATATATTTTAGGCTGTGATGGTGATGGTAACATAACTCATCAAGATATTTTTTTTCTAATTTGGTGAAGATCTTAGGAAAAACAGAAAATCATAAGAGATTACAGTAATCAATTCATATCTTTCGATCTGCCTACGCACTGAGCAGCCTGTTCAACACAGCCACATTGTGGTGGCCAGTTAATTTTGGAATTTGCAAGCGATTGCTTGGTATCTGGACGCACTTAGTGACTAGCAGCCTGTCCAATGATCGCTTGCAAATTAAATTCACTAGCCACCATGACCTGGCTGCAACAGATCACTCACTCATGCTAATGTATTATTAATTAACCCCTAGAAAAACGAACTACTCAAAACTTTAATGTAAAAATAAATGTTTTACATGCACATATCTATGTATGCGTATGTACATAGTTTTGCTGAAGTCAGTGCCAGACCAAGTCTACAAAAATTAAAAGTTGCCTAGTTGTGAATTGTTATTTATTTATTGAACACATAAAGAATAAAATCAGGCAAATATTTTATGCATAAATTTTGATCACTAAAAAACAACTTGACATACAATCAATGCTCCAAATATGGCAGATCCAAAAGTGCACTAAAACAAATATCTTAGTGCACTATGGTTTCAATATTACCCCCAAGAAGCTAGAAGAAAAATCTGAGGTAGTACTGATAGAATTTTGTCAAAGAAAAATATACTGTGCTTCTTCACAGGTCACTCCTGGTGTCAGAGTTTTTTGAGACCGCCTTACGGCCTCTTATGTGGTTTTGTATGTAATGACTACCACCAGAGATAGTAGCCGGGACCAACGGCTTAACATAACGAACCCACAACCTCCATGTCAAGAGCCCAATGCTCTTAACCATTAGACCACGGAGGCAGACACTAGAGAACTACTGAATATATAATGAGAACGACTGCTCAAGTCTTTTTATAAGTCTATGATCACACCATGATCTATGAGTCTATGATGAACCATCTTGATGGTAGTAAACATAAATTGATACTTATAAAACAATCCTGCGACTGACTGACCGACAACACACAGCCTAAACCGCTGTAGATAGAAACAGGTGAAATGCATATTTTACAGAAAATGTAGAAGAGCACTAAGATAGGATTTTTCAAAAATCTGCCCATAAAGTGGTGTAATGAGGTGTTGTTTTCCAAAATCCACACATAAGTCGCTAGCTAAAAGCTGGTTTGGAATGGATATAGATTTCCTAAAATTTGTTATGTTGCAAGAGTTTGTGAATCTAGTTTTACATTTGTGATCAAGATTGAAACTCAAAACATGCATTTTGAAGTCCATAGATGCTCATGACTGGTTCATGTTTCCAATTTTTTTGACACCCCCCATGACATGTAGATGTTAAACTTTTGCTTATGGTCCTTTTTAGCAAGAACATCTTTCAATGGCCTAAGTTATTAGACTAATTTAAAAATTGTAATGTTGTTCAATCTAAGTATGCTGATCAAATAACAATTAATTCTTATCAAAGAGCTGGGCTTCTAATGTCAAGTGCAATAGTAGACAAGTTATGATGAAACTATAAATTATTGTCTATCCTGTGGAAGATTACAATACTTAAAACGACCGAATTCCCGACATAGGCAGAGAGCTAAAGCCACTAAACTACCTCAAATTTGTTTACATCATTTTACACGACATAAATCGCGCAAGCCCTAAGTGCACTAAGCCTCAATTTGGCTTTTGATTTCAATGTTAAATGAATTCACTTATTACTATCTGCAAAGAAGACTATTCGATCTTTTGCGATGATAAAAGATTTGTATCTTATTTTGTCTACTCAGAACATTACGTACTGCAAAACAGCAGCTTAGCAGACATCAATGATTCGGTCACACTACGAACTGTTCAACTATGGCGACGACACATCAGCTCCTGTTCAACCATTACTTTTATTCCTTTTTATAAACATGCTACTGAAACTGCTGTAAGCTGAACGACGAGAGAAACATCTCCGTTACCGTACACACGCCTAAAACGAAATGGCTTCGATTCCTTTGATCCAACCTAAATTCTCTTCAAGGAGATCTCTACACGTAAATTATGACTAGCTATTGATTTGTTACTTACCAATATTTGCTAGGGACATTTTAAATGCCTCATTTATATTGGATTACAGAACATTTATCATCAAAAAGTAAATTTTTAACTCAAACGCCAAATAGAAGCAATTTACATTATGGCGTGTGTGTCACTTTTTTTTCGTAAATATTTTTAAAATGTGTTACCACATGCGAAATAAAAATATTTCCATTCCTTTTCACTCGTGAGCTCGTGAGTCGTCATGGAAATTGGAATTATAAGTTTATGATTAAAATACCTTTACCAGCTTATCTTTCCAAGGTCCTGCAGGTCAATGATTTCAACCAAAGATTGGCATCTTTTCCCTCTTTCATTATTTTTTATGCCGTGTCTCCTGCTACAAAGAAAACAAAACATAACTTTCGCCTTCTTGTTTGAGGACAAAATTGTATGTGGCGACGACGCCATTTTGTATCATGTTTTCCTGTAATGTTTGCGAAAAAACATGAGCAGGAGTCACGGCTTAAGAAACACTTTTTGTAGGTAAGTTTGACCCAGGAAGCTGGCATAGGTATTGTCTATACTTGGAGAACAGACTGCCTCATAAGCAGTGAAACATGACAATAGGCTATGACGGTCACTAATGGTCGTCCTCTTTTCATAAATTTCCGTCCATGTTTCTACCGTGTCAACTTTGCCCCTTTTATTTCTATCATGCCCATGCATAAATCCAAATACAAAGAAAGGCGAAAATGTATGGATTTTGACATACGGGAGTCCGAACTATGACTTACAAATCGTCTCTGAATCTCGGCCATAGTTCGTATGTAAAAATCCATACATTTTCGCCACGCTTAGCTTGAGCTAAGACTAAAAAAATCGTCTCTGAATCTCGGCCTCAGTGGGTAGGTAGGTACCAGAAAGGTGGCATATATGTATTGTATGGAGGACAGACTGCCTTATGGCGTGTCTCTTGCTACAAAGAAAACAAAACATAGCTTCACTTTTTGTCTTTCGCCATCTTGTTTGAACACAAAATTTTATGGAGCGACGCCACTTTGTATTATGTTTTTGTGTAATGTCCGCTAAAAAACAAGCGCTGAAGACCTACTTTTACAAGTGGTGAAACATGAAAATACTCCTTCGAGGACGATAATGTTGGTCCTTCTTTCATAAACCGTCCATGTTTCCAACGTTTTAAGATTGTCCCTTTCTATCATGCGTAAAACCTAAGAGGAAGGCAATTGCGTCATTTGATAGAAAGGGTCAAAGTTGTTGTCGTTGTAAACATCGGCGGAAACGTATAAGAAAGAAGGACGAACATTACCGATCGCCATGGCACAGTATAAGAAAGAGTATCTAGTACTACATACAGTATGGATGGAAACTCCCTGCCTCCCACCAACTGTTACTTCACCTCCTCTGGCACAGAACATTATAAGAGGGGTTAGAAGTGCAAAGGAGGCGTGGAACTTGTCGCCACAGGTTATGCAATAATTTGCATAACACCATAAGGTGCGCGGCGTAATGCGAGCGGAAGGGCATGAGAAATTGTAGCAGCGTGAGCGGGAAGACAAGTGGCGACAGCCGTTTCCGAAGCAAATGCGCTTCTTTGCATTTCTAACCCCTCTTATAATGTTCTGTGTCCTCTGGTTACTTCGTGGTTACCACTTAGGGAGCGCTCGCTCCTCAGTATCGCTCATGTTTAACTCTTCTTTTCAATTTTTCCTTTTTGTATGAAATGACAGCTATCAGCTGACAGTGTCCAAGGTGTGGCCATGGTAAATTTTCGTGATTCGATGCTTGTAAGAAGGATTAGCATCCATTGGTTTTAATCCATGGTAGGTACCTGCCTAGTAAGTATTCGAAAAGAGAGGTGGCAACACTGTTTAAAATATTTTTAATTATTTCTTTAACGGCTCTGGATACTTATCTTTTCGGGCCACACGATTTTTTTATTTTCCATGTTGTTTCAGTGCAGGGCCGTAGCTAGGGGGGGGGGGGGGGGGGGCAACGTGGGGCAATGCCCTACCTTAAAAAGTACCCATCCACTATACCATCTTTACCATAAGGGCAAGCGGGGCACGAATCCTGGACTTCCAAACTCATGCTCATAAATATATTTTTTTTAAATCGAACACTAACCGCAATCACGTGGCAGGTCTGAAATTTCGAGCTCGCTCCGCTCGTTCCAGGTTACTACCATTACTTTTGTTGTGCTAATCGATTGAGCTTTAGCTACAATCGACTCATAGTGCTGCGTGAAATTTTGGGCTCATTCCAACTTTTACTTAAATTTACACTACTTTTTAAGCTTACAATACCTATTTTGGTTACAACTAAGTCCAATTGTTTAAAATTTCGAACTCGTTTGGCTCGTTCTAAGTTTTGAACGGTATTTTTTTGTCTTATGGCACTACTGGAACCACCACCGTTTTGAGTCATGCTGTGTGAAATTTCGAGCTCGATTCGTTCCCTCAAGGTATCAAATAATGTTTCAAGCATACACACTTAGACTAGTTAATTAAATTCAAACCACAAGAACGGTATCGGTACGGTTTTATCTTGGTGTGTGAAATTGCGAACTCGCTTCGGTCGCTCCAGCTTTCGAATCCTGATTAAACCATACAGTACATAAATGGTGTTTCGAGCTTACATACTTGGGCTAAAGGAATTCAAACCACAGTCGTTTTGCGTCTTATTGTGTGAAATTTCGAGTGCGCTGCGCTCGCTCCAGCTGTTGAATGCTGTTTACAGTAAATAATATACTTACCTAGGCTAATGAAACACGAACCACATCATTTTGAGTCCTGCATGTCTAGTATGATTTCTCTACACGCGCACGACGCGCCTTCGCTGCATAGAAAATAAACTGTTCCCGCGCTTTTCGGAGAGCGAAAGCCGCGCTTGCCGCGAATTGTAGTGTGGGAAAAGGCGAGTCGCGTGCAAGTAGAGAAATCATGCTAGACATGCAGGTGTATGAAATTTCGTGCTCGCTTCGCTCGCTACAACTTCCCTAGTGGTATTTTTAGTATACCTTACAAACCTAGGCTTATAGAACTCGAACCACCATCGTTTTGAGTTGCGGTGAGTGAAATTTCGAGCTTGGTTTTTTTCGCTCCAGCTTCCAATGGTGTTTTCGTCGTACTTGACAAACCTAGGCTAATGGAACTCGAACCACCATCGTTTTGACTCTTGGTGTGTGAAATTTCGAGCTCGCTTCGCTCGCTCCAGCTTCCCAATGGTATTTTCGTCATACCTAACAAACCTAGGCTAATGGAACTCGAACCACCATCATTTGGAGTCATGGTGTGTGAAATTTTCTAATGGTGTTAACATATGCATAACAAAACATCATGTGTGCTCAATTCGACAAGAGTAACAACGCATTATTTTCGCCCTACCTTTAACTTCCTATGCCCTACCTTTAATCCAGTTCTAGCTACGGCCCTGGATAGTCTTGCTTATGCGTGATTTTGACGTTTTTGCAAAGAAAGTGGCGTCCACATTTTTCCAAATTGTTTTTTTTTCAAGCGGTATGGTATTCCATTTCATAGATAAGCTACTATTTTACGTAGTAAATTAATATTTCTATGACTATTTTACACTCAAATTTTTATTCTTCACGTTTATTTTAATGGTTTGAAAAAAGAAAGTTGGGTAAAATAAAATAAACCGAAATGTATCAAAATTTCTGAAAAGTCTAGGGGAAATATTAAAATTTGGTGGTGGCAGCACTGAGTTGTTCTGCGCGCCGCGCGGTCGGTCGGTCGGTTCATGGTCGGTTTTGGTCGGTTCGTTTGGTTTGTCTTCATGAAATATAATTTTCGTCGTCAGATTATTGTACTCAAATTTTGGCAAATTTTTAACAATAATTTTTACGAAATTCCAAATTGAACGTGCTAGCAACAAACAAAGTCAAATTTAAAAAATAAATCCAACAGGAATTCCATAGGAATTTCTACTTTTTATGACATTTTGTTACCGTCCTCATTACTTCGTTCGTGCAAATGGATGATTCTGTGACTTCCCCAGGTTTGTAAAAACTGTTTATTTCGTTGTTTCGAAGATGAAGAACATGGTGTAACGCCGCTGTACTGTTACAGGAAATAAAATGGCAGATTCTGCTTCGGAGAGTGATTCAAGTTCCCTTGATGGTGGAGCGATGTTACCTCCTAGCACAGTTTCTCGGGACCAGCTTCAGAAAAGAATCGAATCTCTGCAACAGCAAAATAGGTACATACACATACTAAAATAGTGAAAAATTTTTTCAATACACCATGATGTCGTAATTATTGTATGTTATTGTTGTCATAACTATTGTACCCATGGACTGTGTTATTTCATTTGAATTATTTAATGTTTGCAGAGTCTTGAAAGTGGAGTTAGATACATACAAACTGCGTGTGAAAGCTTTGCAGGAGGAAAATCGTGCTTTGAGACAAGCATCGGTTTCTATTGTAAGTATAAGGCTGCACAACAGCCACTAGCGAATGTTATTCACACAATTTTTCATTTTCAAAATTGAGTCTACATCTATCATGAGTTGTATGCATGTGGTCAGCAGATGCGTCGTCAGAATTGGCCATCAATTGTGCAAGCATGCGGCAATCGCATTGCACCTTTTCAGTCACCGATCACACGAAATCATACTTTAATATACCACATACATTAACAGCCTGATAGCACAGTCGGTAGTGAACCTGCCTGCTGTGCTGAGTGGGTTCGAATCCCGTAAGGGACAAACATTTGTATGATGAATATGAATAATTGTACCCGAGTCATGGATGTTTGTATCTAAAATTAATTCTATATTGTTATCTTGTCATTATAATACAAGTCCAGGCTAGATTCTGGTACTTTAAATGTGACTAGGTAATTTTGACAATGTCCAAGATATTTATTAAATTTCCATCAAGTGTCGTAATTGACCTTAGCATGATCATGTGACCTTCGATTTATATGTGGGCTATTGGGAGTTCCTTCGATTGGTGCATGAGTTTGACGCCTTAGGTATTTGATTTACTCGTTTTAACTAAAAATTTTAATCAATGTATACATTGTATCTAAATATACAATACACCTCATTGAAACCAATTTGGTGACATCATTTACTGTTTGTTTTTTATTGAATGACTGATATGTTGTTTTCTTTTTACAACAGTCAGATTTTTTCATGTTAGGTTCATTAAATGCTCTGCACTCATCCCGTTCTGGATAGTCAGAAGCATGTTAGATACAGACTAACTGTTTCACAATCCCACTGGTCATTTCCGATGAAGATGGTGGTTTAAATTATCTTATCGTTAGTTTTATCTTGTGTAACAATTAAGGTGGTTAGTAACAGTGCCTCAAAAAACTGCAATATTGCAACCATAGATTACCTATCAAAAACAAATAATTATGCAACGATATTTCTTATCTGTTGCTTTATTTAACCATTTTTACCATGTTACTGTCAATAATGTTGTAATGTTTATAAACCATCAGCCTCATCACAGTTTACCATCAGGTGAGACTGGGGTCAAATGCAATCTCTTATCTTTCTTTCACACTTGTCTCTGTCATAACCCTATATTTAAATGATTAGGTAAAGTTATACCTAGTGTACAGATGTACCATCTGTTTTTATTATCTAGCGGTGCCCGCTGCGATTTCATACGCGCAGACCACTGACTATAAATACTCATAACTTTTGATTGGGTGAACTGATTGTCAGGAAATAAAGCCTAAATCTTAAACCAAACTGAGCCCTATGCTTTCGTGGATCTTCAATTCAAATCGATTCAGTACTTTTTAAGTGATGAATGCACAGAAAATTCTAAAAATGGGTCTCAATGCATTCAATTACATATCTTACACACCTCCAATTAATGTTACTGCAAATTCTTCAATGTACATGATTAGAAGATGATTTTTTTCTGCAGATAGTTTTATGAATAGTCTCAATTAAAAATAGAGTCATAAAACAATGTCTTGCTTGAATACTGCATCTATCGTGCTAATAATCTGTCGCTTTATATACTCAGAAAATAATTATTTGCTACCAGAATGATTCAGATATTTAATTAGATATCTGTGGACCAGAGATTGCTTAAAACGCCAGAATTCATATCATTAATTTATTTTTACAGCAAGCCAAGGCTGAGCAAGAAGAGGAATACATTTCCAACACACTATTGAAGAAAATTCAGGCCTTAAAGAAAGAGAAAGAAACATTAGCTCATCACTATGAAAGAGAAGAAGAATGCCTTACTAATGATTTATCCAGGAAGCTGAATCAAGTATGAATGTTTATTGTAATTTTTTGTGCTAGCCACAACAGATAGTTTATTCCAGAAGTCAATGAGTTGCATATCATTGGTTGCAATATAGTTCATGACAGGTAACCTACGAATAAAGACATTTATTTCTAGTTCAATGCAAATAATACTATACAGCTAGATTCGTTAGATGGCAGTGTGCCTATTTGTTAAGTCAGGTCAGAGTCATATTAATGTGGCTTGAAAATTATCTGAAAGCAAGTTGCCGAGACCAATTTTCAATGGGCCTGCGTGGTAGATTGCTCAAGTATTCAACTTTATTCATGAAAGGAGTCTGGCTCTGAAGTGGCATCCTTGCAGGGTATGACATGACACTAGTATAGAAGAGCTGGCTGCTCTGCTAAATTCCCCAACATAGACTTAGCAATATTAATTCAGTCTTCTTCCTTCGTGTCAGCATGAGCTATATCGGATGACAATCAATGTAGTAAAAATGAAATAAAACCAGTAAGGCAAGTATAATTTTAGCCTGTAAACTAAGTTGGTGTGCTTCTTCTCTGACACACTGGCATATAATACTGGTGATAAAGACAAGACCTAATCCTTGTGCAGTTAGTGGATGTTTTCCACAGATCAAACATAAAAACTAGATGCAGTCTGATGTAAAATCTTTAACATATTGCCATATTTATTGTCAGCGAGATGGTGCAATACTAATTGAAAATTCCCCTTAGATAATCGTTTAAGTATTAGTGTGGGAGTCCCTGTGGCCCTCTGGACCGACAACCTTAAAAGGTAGCGGGGATGGACTGGATGAGGAAGGTCGAGGATAGTTTTGTGGCGCGCCTTGGGAGAGGCCTATGTTCAGCAGTGGACGATGATAGGCTGATGATGATGTTAAATCTTTTAGGGCCTTTTTAAATCTGCCATTGCTAGTTTGCATAACTAGTTTTTTATTCTTGATCTAAGATGTTTTGTAAATTCCATTGAAATTTTTTCTGATTCATTTTCTTTTTCTAGCTACGCCAAGAGAAATGTCGCCTAGAGCAGACATTAGAGCAGGAACAGGAGTGTCTGGTAAACAAACTAATGAGAAAAATTGAAAAACTTGAAGCTGAAACACTTGCTAAACAAACCAATTTGGAAAGGCTTCGTAGAGAAAAAGTAAGTTGGTTTATAGACTGTTGTGCTGGCCTGAAATTCTAGTATATTTTAGTATAAATGTAGTACTAATACCTATACCTTTGTAGTCCACATGTGTGCTGCGCAACATTGCCCAATGGTCCCGCCATTTTGAAGTCAGGGTGCTTGGTTTCCGCCTTCTAGATGCTAACATTATATGATACTATTTGAGCTCATACTAGCTCAGCTCTTTGTCCTTAAAATCATAGTGAACATTTAAAGTTTAATGTATAAAGTCGATACATAGTACAGTAACAGTGAAATATTTGATAAAAGAGAACAGAAGGATGCGGCAAGGACATCAAATTGCCTCATTACCTCACTGGCTACTGGCATAGAGTTTCAGCTGGCGGTGAACCTTTAAAATACTTCAGAAGTTTCAGAACTATATTCTTATTGCATGGGCAGCCAGCCCTGGTGTAAGAGTTTTTTCATACCACCTTATGGCTCGAGAACTGTATAATATAAGTCTTGCTGCTATTCATAGTAAAAAGGTTAAAAGGGTCTGTCAGGCTTGCAGTAGGTATCTGATGTTTCTGCCCATTCCAATGAGAGACAGCCTTGAGTACAACATAATAGTTTATGTCTGTATGAAAAACAATTCAGTAAAATATTCCATTTTCAGGTTGAACTGGAGAACACTTTAGAGCAAGAACAAGAGGCGCTTGTGAACAGGCTGTGGAAACGTATGGATAAACTTGAAGCCGAGAAGCGCTCGCTACAAATCAGACTAGACCAGCCTATATCCGACCCTGCAAGTCCTAGGTGAATGTTGTTGCTTGTTTTATTTAGCAATCGGCAGTCTGAGACTTAAACAGATAATTATGGCTAAATCAATTTCAAGACAGTACACTCCTAAGCCATCAATTTAGGGTCAGAGCCGTTTTTATGAAAAAGTTACATAAGTAGAAAAAACATAACCCGTCTTCTGGCGCAGTCGGGTAAAAAACATAACATAAAATTTACATTCTGTTTAAAATAGAAATCAATACAGTGCCCCTTACACCTAGCAAATACTGAAACAGTGAATTCAGATCATCAAACTGAACAACATTCACTATAGAGCCAACCTCAAAATTCAGGTAAAATTTTTAATTTAAGAACCTTGCTTAGCTGGAAATCCCGAAACTAACAAATATTTGTGTTATGCCTAGACAGCATGTCACAAATATATTTGGTTAGGTATTGAACCATTTTATATTATTGAACTTACATCAAATCAGTGTTTGATTCACTCATTTTGGAGTTTACAGAAATAGTCTTTAAATGTGAATCATGTTATTTCACATTATAATAACATTTTATTCTTGCTAGGGACATCAGTAATGGCGATACAGCATCTAATTTAAGCAATCACATCCAGACACTCCGCTCAGAAGTTGTAAAACTAAGGTAACAACAAGTTCTAAGCTCTTATCACTTCTAAAATATTTATAAAACTCTAATTTTTATGTAAATTTTTTTAGAAACCAATTAGCTGTATCACAGAATGAAAACAAAGAGAAAATGCATCGTTTTGCCTTAGAAGAGAAGCATATTCGCGAGGAGAATGTGCGCTTGCAACGAAAACTGCAACAAGAGGTACAGTCACGCTTTATTCCCTGATCGCTATAAACCTGCATGTTCATTGCTCATCAGGTGTTTAGTCTGAAAACTAAACACGCACTGCTTTGCTATCTTTTGAGTACAAATTTGCGGATAGATACAGGGTCCTTCCTAAAATGTTGGCGGTTTTTTAAGGGGAAAGCATATAAAGAAGGCTCCTTTAGCTGTGTTCGTAGAATAACTGCGGATCTGTGGGAATGTTGTTGTAGTTATTCTGTAGAATATCCTATTTCGACCAAAAAGTCATAACACGAAAATTTCTTCCAAACCAAACACTTAGACGACATCCTAAAAACTCTGTATGGAAACCCCTACTGCATATGAAAATTCACAAAACAACATGTAAATAAACATACTCATACCGCAGAATAAATACTAGTACCTACTGGTACGGAAGAATCACTTCGAAAACAGATTTAAATAAATAGCGACTCTTTCTGCACGGCAATAAGGTGTAAGGTTATTCGCACCGGCCTATAGTACAATTCGCGAATAACCGATCAACCGTCAACGGCGCGCATGCAAACAAAAATGAACCGAGTCATTAGACATGAAAGCTTCCTTTTGATAGTCTTTCTCTTTCATTCATCACATCACTAGGGTTTTCGAGTCTCGACCTAGAGACTCTAATGAGATTCGACCAAGAAGTTTACACAGTATACTTAACCTATTGCCATTCACCACTCGGTGTGGATCGCCGTCAAGCGTACCTGATCTGTGGATTGACACAGGCCTGGTCATACCGCAGCTTTACACCAAGAGTACACCGAAAAGCATTTTTGACAAAATTGACATGGGCTAGCACCAGCAGACTTTCATGAATCTCCCCTTTACAAGATTTCAGTCGAACATTAAATGAAATAAGCTGCATAAATAATGAATGTTCGTTTTTATTAGGTGGAGCGACGGGAAGCGCTGTGTCGACATCTCTCCGAGAGTGAATCCTCTCTGGAGATGGAGGAGGAAAGACAATTCAATGAGGCCTTAAGTGTGAGTTATGATTTCTTTCCTCATCAGGTGTCTTAAAACTAAAGAACATTGGGCTCTTGACATGGTCGTGGGTTCGATTCCCACGGGGTTCACCTACTGATATATCACTTTGTGCGTTTGGGACATTGCTGGCTGAACCAACTGATTGTCTGAAAAGAAAGATGATTCCGTGCTTCGGATGGCACGTTAAGCCGTTAGTCCCGGCTACTATCTCTGGTGGTAGTAGTCGTTACATAAAAACCACGTCAAAAGCCGTAAGGTGGTCTGAAAAAACTCTGACACCAGGGCTTGTTGCCCACTCGATAAGAAGATCATTTCTTATGTTTGCTACCAATCATTAAGTCAATCTCTATTTCGTTAAAGTACATTCAGTACTATGGTGTATACACAACCCAATTTCTTTGACTATTATTTTTGTCACGTCATTCAGAAAGACGGAAGTGTCGTCTTTAGACATTTCATTTTCCATGGTATGAACCTCATACCGCCTTAATGCAGTGTTTACATTAATGGGTTACATGCTTGACGGGGTGCTTCAGACTGAACAACTTTCACGGGACCAACATTGAAATCGCGAAAAATATAGATATTCCATACATTTGGGTTGAGTACCCATCGACATTTTTATTGAACGACCAATATTATTTTCGTGATTTCAATTTTGGTCCCTTAGAGAAAATTGTTCAGTTTGATAGTCTAACTAAAGCATTCCCCAAAGTATGTAATGTATTTAAGTTTAGTATGTAAAAAACGTCGCATTATTTATGGTCGAATTCACCACTTTTGGATAAGTTCTTGTTAGCTTATCCGACAGTTAATTTAACATATTTTGTATGAAGAATATGTCGAATGAGCTGTCGGATAAGCTAACAAGAACTTATCTAAAAGTGGTGAAACAGACCCGAAATAATGCGTCATTTTCAGTCAAGTGGGTCGTTATGTTCCACCCAGTACCATTACGCAGTGTAACTAGATGAGTGTTGCAGGCTCGGTCGCGGAGCGTTTCTTCGCCAGGGGGGTCGCGGCCGCTGTCCCCCTACGCGTCCCCGCTGCTGCCCGGCGCGGCCGGCCTGCCGCTCTCACGCCCCGCCCTGCATATACTGCCTGCATCACAGGTCTGTTGATCACATAAAGAAAGTTGTTAAAAAAACAGCATATAAATATGGAGCCCGTATTCAAAATTTTATGTTTCTATCTTTTAGCGGTTTAGGCTGTGCGTTATCTGTCAGTCAGATAGTGACGGAACTGTTTCATAAGTCCTTATAGATAACAAGAGTTAACCCGCGACTTCGTCCGCACAAATTATACACCAGATTTTAAGTCAGATCATAAGCTATCAAACATCATCAAAATCGGTTCAGTAGTTTCCGCGTGATGCTCGCACAAACAAACACACAAACAGACAGACAAAAATTCTAAAAAAGGTTGATTTGTAGTCAGGGACACCTAAAAACCATATCGTCATCTTTTCTTTGTAAATATCTTCAATGTAGATGTACAGACACACTTCTGTTACAGTTTTATGACAGTTAAGATAGTGGCGAGTTTAGTGATGGTGGTGATACGAGTATTTCATGGGTCCGTAATGCGCTAGATGTAGAATCATTGTACATTCAATTAAAATTCAATTAAAATTGATAATAAACTACCTGTATATATAAAAAATTATAGAAAAGGCAACACTATTCCACAAAGCCTTAAAAGACTTTTTATTAGCTGAATGTTTTTATAATCTAGAAGAATACTTTGAATTTAAAGAATAATATAATTGAATAATGTTTTAGTTTATTAATTAAGTAACTATTTAAATTTAAATTTTTTGTTTATATTAGTTTTTAAAATGTTGCTGTGCCCTTACAGGGTTTATGTGTGTGCTTTAACTGAATTCTTAAGATCTCATGTAACCATATAATGCAATAAATTATTATGAATTATGAATTATGAACCGTGAAATGTGCACACAGTCAATAATTATTTGTTGTCCCGACAGCCGCGGCGGCCGAGCGAGCGGTTCGTGAAGCCAGCCGTGCCGGGCGGCGCCCTGCCGCCGCGCCCTGCGCCCCTCGACCCCCCCGCGCCCCTAGCACCCGCAGCACCCGCGCCCGCCGCGCCGCTCCTGCAGCCCGCCAGCCCCATGGACACCTCCTCGAAAGACTAAGTGCCCATACTGTCTGCATCCGCCATACGGACCGGCCGGGCGACTGTTTCTGACTGTTGCAACTACATACTGCTACTGTATAATAGACACATTGACCTTCGACAAACGACGGCGCGGGCCTATAAAAAAACACGTTTAGTATTGGAAGCTACGATCGCATAGTAATCGTGGTTTTTTGGTATGGGCCCGCCGTCGTTCACTGTTGGTCAATGTGTCCTGACCTTAAACATTTACGGAATACGTGTTGACAAATGAACGTAAAATCTGTGTAAAGGTAAGCGCATATTACGAAGGGTCGTGTCGGGGCAGAGCGGGCTGCATCGCAGCGGAAAGGATTTCTGCGCTGAGGCTCGACCCGATGCGATCCGTCGTGATATGTGCTTACTTTTACGGAAATGTTACGGAGTCGATAATTGAATGAGTTTATGAAACTTTTTAAAATTTACAGATTATCATGCACATTGGCTTCCGTTATTTTCGAATTTGTATGAAAAGTCGAGGTAGCTTCCAAATACTTTTTGACAACCATTTTGACTGCACTAAATCACAATACATGGACACTGTCTCTCCGCTGACATTGGCGGAACTACTGTGCCTAGATACGATAACGAACACTAATATAAAAAAAAGTCACAATTCTCGCGCTGATTGGTGAGTGAAGGAATGAGTGGAGGCCTGTAGTGGGACTTTTAAAGATGGCGACAAAAAGTCGAAAAAAAGGCTACTTTTGATAATTTCCATTATGTAGGTTCCAGATATTGATACTCGTAACAAGATTTTTTGTTGATTTGTTAACATATTGATATTGTATAAAACACAAGAGGAAGAAGTAAGCGGACCTAGTTTGTCGAGCAGTTACGTAGCTTCACGACATCACAGTTGTCTCACAAAGAGACATATGCAGAAGGGCGGCTTTATAAAAACGAGTGCAACAGGCGCACGCATACATAGATGCGCTCGTTCGGCGATTTCGGATCAAGTCAGACGAGCGATATCTATCTTAATTTTGTTTCTGTATGTGAGCGTGTATGTTTCGCTCGTTGCGTGGAGCCTCCCTTCTGTGTCCTGCACATTTTTTAAAAATGCAGTTATTTATTTGTAAATTTGAAAGTTTGAAGACGCTCGGGCGACAAAAACTGCGGTATCTTCCAATTGTGTTACATATTCGGCGATAAAAACTATACATAGCATAGCAATACTGTTCAAGCTCATAGCGTACTTTCCGACCCACCACATAAATGCTTATTAATATAAAAAAGCTTGTGTACTAAGTGATAATTAAGCCACGCATTTTGAAGTGCTCTATTGGTGTTCGGAATTGCGCTCAGTGTAGTATGTAGTTCTAATTGTGGGAAGCGATCTTAACGCTGGGGTGTCTAGTGACCGCGTAGGAGCACTGATTAATATCACTGATTATTCTGAAGACTATTGTGAAGGTTTTATAAAAGCATTTAGCTTTGTTATAACAAATTGCTTTTTCACCTTCGTAACTAATCAAATAACTTTGAAAACATCATATTAAGGTCAACTTTGAGTGTTTGGTTGGAATCCTGGTTTACAGTGGTGGGAATGAGTAGTGGACATTATGTCCGTGTTAAAAAAACACTAGTAATTTACTGTATTATTTTGTCATATAATTAGTCGGGATTTTTAATTTGTGATTGTAAGGAAAATGAAGGGAAATTTCAGTGTTTTAGATTTATATTTCGTTTTGATTGATTTCTCTCCAATACATTATTAACTAAGGGCCGTATCAAGTGATTTTTTATCGTAGACGTTGACGGAACGATATCGCAATATCACCGCGTTATCGCCGCAATATTTCTGAGATCAATCGATGACGCGGCGTAATCGCGGCGATTTCGCGGGGATGACGCTCAGTCAACGCCTGTGCTTTTCCTTTGCTTTTGCGTTTGCCGATGCGATTTCGTTGCGATCCAGTGACGGAAAAATAGCTTGTGTAATAGGTCTCTAACGTTAATGTAACACGTTGATTGACTGCTTGGAACGCGCGACTTGTTCTATAATTTACACCGTGCTCCTACGCGGTCCTCGATCGAATAGGTAACGTGCACATAGCTCACTGCCACGCCGACTCTGCACGCTTCTTAATTATACCCTCAGATTAGATTAAAGTCACCTGGGTCGAATGTTACTTGGGGGCTAATGCAACTAATTGTGATTTCTCTCGATTTATTAGATGAAAAAAAAAATTATTTTATGAAAATTACATAATGGGGTATTCTTTCAATAGTCCGCGTCAAGCAACTTTCTCTTTATCATGGGTCTGCTCGAAGAACTCTCTTCAGAGATAAGCTCGCCCTTTGTACTTGTCTATTATGCTATATTCATCTGTATTTCAGTGTGTAAAATAAAGTTTTAAAATAAATAATAATAAGCAATGCTATGGGCGTGACAGCTGTGACCCGGTAAAATTTTAATTGACATTTTCTGTTTTATGAGACTATAATTTCTATAGTTTCTCTATGTGGCAATCAATTGCGCTTCTAATAAAATGTAAGCATAAGCATATGCAAATGCTCACGACTATATTCCCCAAGGGGGTAGTCAGATATTCTGAAACCACAGAACATCCACGTTTCATTAGTAGTACCGAAACTCTGTCCAATGTGACGTGTGTAATAAAAAGTAATAACTAATAGACCGAGAGAAATACAAGTAGTTGCATTAGCCCCCATAGTTACATTCGCCCCAGGTTACCTTACTGTATTTTGGCTAGAAGTGAACGAATAATTTACTGATATAATTAGTGAACTGGAGGCTGATAAATTAAATTTCTCATCCTCGAATTTTTTAGGCTTGGCTTATACTACAAGCATCTGTTTTTCAAATGGAAACTGGCATTGCAGTATGCGTGCGTCCTATTTAGGCATTTATTGCGTACTATGAGTGATTAATTAAATGAATGCTTGTAGTTTATGCCTAAATTGAACGGCGCGAGTGCCGATTCTAATTGTCGATATTCCCGATATAGTATAAGACTCGATTGAGATCGTTAGCTAGTTCTGATTATAAATCACTTGGAAAAGTATCTGAGCTTCGATACTAGCGGCAGTGGGTTTTATTATATTAGGCTGTGTAAAAATTCACCTGTAAATAAAGGTGGTAGATGATTGAGGTAAAGATTGTAACCTATTATATCACACATGGCGTAGTGTAATGATATCTAATAGTGAATATGGATCTTTAAATAGTGTAATGAAGTGTGTGCTAGGTTATCCTAAGAACATGTTTGAGTAAGATTCGGTACTGTTAGAGACACTGTTGTGTATCAATACACTATGCTAGGGGTCTGTCGCTGCTCCCGCGTGTTTTGTCAGTTAAGTAGGTATGTATGTCGATAAGATGTTATGTTGTGCCCTTAAGGGCCTCTGTTGTTTTGTTCTGAGCTAGGGGAGTAGTGGCTTTGATCTCTGACTCAATTCAATTATGCAAATTTTCACTTAAACATTATATTTTTTTCAATGTTATAATAAAACAAGGAATATATTATGCATCAATATTACATTGTCTTTTATTATAAGTATAGTCCAAAGTTATGCTTCAAAAATATCATAAGTTTTGAACTCTTTGAATCCACCAAGCGCCGGTTCTTGCAAATAACAATTACCAATTAAACTGTAGTCTTTGAACTAACTGACGACTGAGAGCGTCGGTGGCGCGTTGCGGAGAGCTATGTAAACTCAATATTGAGGTCCAGGTTCAAATCCGCACGGACGACATGCCATGTATCAATTAGTTTTTAACTTAAGTACGTAATACCACAGAGTACTATGTAATGCCGACTGCTCTCTTACGGTGAAGGAAAACACCATGAGGAAATCTGCAATTGGTACTGCAGTTTTGTATGAAACTGGTGTTTTTCTTTTCGAGATTGCGATGTTGGCTCCACAGTGAAAGTTGTTCAGTTTGATTGTCTGAAGCACCCCCTAAAGGCTCCAACAGGGTTTTTTATCTTTATATATTATGATGTTCTATATAGGATGTGATGGCGATGATGATGAACTGACGATTTTTGGTAAAATAAGTTAAAATTGCCATAATTTCAACTAGTAAAAACGCTGCCGTCTAAGGAATTTACAGGATAGTTTCAGTAAACGATCTTGACGATTTGAATATTAAAAATGCAAAAACAGAGCTTTGGGTTAGTTCGTATTTGCAAGAACCCGGTGCAATGCATTTTACAATACAATGAGAACCAAAGTACAATAGATGGCGCCGAATTAGAGAGACCTCATAAAAAATATTTATTTTATCAGGAATACTATCTTACTTTTCGATCCAGTGGCGCTATCTGTGGGCATAGCATGTTACCCCCGAGAAAACACGACAAAAATCGAGATCTGTGTCTTTGTACTTTGCGAACGCGAAAGAGAGCGCGTATGACGGTTATCTCGTTTTACTGATTATGCTTATTGTATATTGGTAGGGTAGTAGGGTACAAAGCAAACAGATACTATACAAATTAAGAAAAACAAAAAACCAGACAGCACGACAAAAATAGTAACTGAAAAGAGAAAAACAAGCCCTATAATCATTAATCAGCTATACCAACTTTGTTTGTGCAAATATAATTTGAATGTTATTAGGTACGTATCGCAAACGGGGACAAAGAAAAATGACAAAACCTACCTTTATTTTTGGTTATTGGTTTGACCCCGCCTGCAATACCTACCTAATAACATTCAAATTATATTTGCACAAACAAAGTTGGTATAGCTGATTACCTATTAACTATGTTGTACTACGTACTTATTAGATAAGGCAGTAGGTACATAAATCGTTATCGTCCTACAACTAAATGTTCAACTTAAACCGCAGTCCTTATCTATTCAGAAGTTGTAATAATATCGAGTCGGTGCACTCTGATTGCAGCTACGCCATGCGGCATCGACGATGGTCACAGAGAACAGAAAATAATCGCACTTTACACACGCGTCGTAAACCTAAGCAAACTAAAGTCCTGGATAACGCATATTTGTCTGGGTTACAGGTAAAGTGATTTGCATAATACCCCACACGATGATTTTTACCTTTATTAAATTAGTTTTGTGGCTAGTCAATATTGTAAAATAAAAGGCTGCCGCCGCACCGCCCTTTACATTGGTAGGTAATCTTTTGTCTTTAGGTTTCCGCTTTTTGGCTTCATCAATATTCGTGGTCGTTGACGACTCGTCGAAAGCTGAAATATAAGGTGTAACAAAATTAGGTGAAACTATTTTAAGGGGATGATCAAACCAACAAATTGAACAACTTTAACTGTTACCAACAAATAGGTAGGCTTTGTAACTTTTCTTTGTCCCCGTTTGCGATACCTACCTAATAACATTCAAATTATATTACGGATCCCGGAAACAGGTAAAACTACAAATAAAATATAGGTAATTTCGGATAGTAGAATTGCAAACCACAAACTTTCTATAAACCTTTTCCTTTGTCATTTTAATCATTGGCATTACATACATTACATACTATTATTTCCATATAGTTTCATATGGTATACTGGTGGCCTAAGTTTCTTTGGAAACCTGACATTCTGTTATGCTTGCTGGATGTCTGAACACAGCGGCACTGCACAGCGGTAAAATTGAGCAATTTTTCGTCATCTTGAAGGCTCCTAGTTCTTATTCAATTTATGGAAAAACAAAACAGGGACATGGCAGAGAGGTAACATAGATTGTACCTTGGTAAAAAAATATTTGCTCTGGTGTCATTATCCAGGGAGGAAACAGGGGAATAAGTTTGGATGGACTAAACCTGCCATTCCTCTTAACATCCTCCTGTATCTATACCAAGATGGTGTAAAGGTTTGTATATGGAAAATCGTATTCTCTGTTTGCATCGGAAATCTATGCAGACGAAGCCACAGGAAAAGCTAGTGCGTAGATAAGAGAAGTCACGACTCAAATAATTGAGAATCTTATAGAAACGTAAAGGTGAAGTCCGTCGGGCTCGGGCGAGCTCATAAAACATGTTTGCCAAGAGACGAATAGTTGGCGCAGTATTGATCCTTCCAATAATTATCGAACACGTTTCATGTCACCATCTTTAAGCATAAGGTCTGCTCATAAGACACGTTAGGATTCGTTTGGAATATCAAAATCTGAATCGGATAATGATTTTTTAATGTCTCTGAATGTTTGACTTTAATTAAATTATCATCATTTTAGCTCAAAGACTTAATGCTTAGTGAATGTTAAGTGAATACCCTTTTGTTGCTGTTTCTAACATTTAACGTTAACGTTATAGTTTTCGATATAGGAACCGTTAATACCTAAGTACAAATAATCTCCTTCGTAAAATTCATTTAGATATGATACTGGTTTGAATCCGAGTATTCTTTTTTCGTGAAAGCCATAAAAAGGAAAAAGAAACATTTGTTTTAATTTTTAATGAGTTAATGGCTATGCACACCAAATTTTTTGACTAAAAGCAGCCTGTTCAGTTAAAGTAAAATCTTTTTGCACATAATTTTATAACACATAATCTCCTTGGTTAGGTGTTTTTTCTAGATTCACAAATAGCACCTAACAAGAAGACTGTAAATTATTGTTTTCATGGTATCAAATTATATTTTTTGTTGAGATTAGGGGCCGTTAGGGACTTAGTTCTGGTCTGAGAACTCCTGTTATTTGGGTATAGTCAGTAGGAAAAATCAAGATTTTATTCTGAAGTTGTTCGATTATTAGCTTAGCTCAAAAACAGCCATTCACTGCTGGACATAGGCTTCCTCCAGAGATCTTAACAACGGCAACAGTAGATGTTGTTTAGCTCGCATCCATCGGTTCCCTGCGACCTTCACAAGGTTTTCAGTCCGCATAATAGCCGTCCAACAGTGAGTCTTCTGGTTTCGGTATCAAAATGTCGTTCAAAATTTGTTCAACATATCCATTCAGTAGAATCGTAATAATCAGGTTTTGTGTGTCGGATAGCCGTTATCATGTCTCTAGTAAAGTTATTTCAAGAACTTAGCTAAGATGGTACCTACGTGATACATAAACCATCCTCGAGCCCTCGTTCAAACACAAATGCGGACGAGTGACGGAGACACTGTTGTTTGTAAGTTTACGCACGGAATCGTAAAGTAGAAGGTAGTAGGTAGAGCTAACAGAAAATAACTGAAAATCGAAGACTGTGAGAGCAGCGTTCCTAAGGAGTACTGACAATGCGAGTTGACTTGTTCATGTTTCTGGGGTCTGTATACCTATTTAATCGAAATAGATCAAGCGCGCACATCTGTGCCGTACCACAAAATAAATACTAGTACCTACTACCGGTACAGAAGAATCACTTCGAAAACAGATTTAAATAAATAGCAACTCTCTCTACACGGCAATAAGGTGTAAAGTTTTTGCACCCATCCTATCGTACAATTCGCGAATAACGTACCAACCGTCACAACGGCGCGCATGCAAACAAAAATGAACCGAGTCATTAGACATGAAAGCTTCCTTTACATAGTCTCCCTCTTTCAATTATTCACGTGCTGGCAGCGTGATATCGCTAGGGTTTTCATGTCTCGCATTGACTACTTACAAAATGGCGGCAAGTCTAAAGAGATTTGACCAAGAAGCTTACACAGTATACCTAACCTATTGCCATTCACCCCTCGGTGGAGATCGGCCGTGAAGCGTACCTGAGATGTGGAATGAGACAGGCCTGGCTGTGTTACTAGGGTTAGATCCCCTCCGTCGAGATCGCAATGAGTATGTATCATCATCACAGCCTATGGTACTGTACGTCTCACTGCAGGGCACAGGCCTACCTTCAACGAGGGTGTACGGGCGTTAGTCCACCACGCGTGCCCAATGAGGATTGGTAGACTTCACGTACGAATGGAATTTCTTCTTCAACGAATGTAGGTTTCCTCACGATGTTTTCCTTCACCGTTTGAGAGCAGTCGGTAATTACGAACATAAGTTAGTAAAACTCATTGATACATGGCATGTTGTCCATGTGGTTTCGAACCCGGACCTAAAGATTGAGTTTCCATAGCTCTAAGCAACGCGCCACCGACGCCCCTGAGTAGATATACCTACCTAGAATATATGCGTGTATGATCACATTGAGCAACCATTGAAAATCTTTGCGGTGTCAAACTTACAAGGTGTAGGAGGCAAATAATGTTTCTTCGGTCATCATCGGACCGGCCCACCACTTTCTCTCATCAACGCTCGCTGTTAACCAAAATCAATAGGGCGGTTATTCACAACAATAGACAATGAAGTCCAGCGAGCCCAGGGACTTTGAACTGTCTTTGATTCAACAACGAATTTAATCAAGGAAGAGATTTATTTTTGAAAAACCTATACGGCCAATAATCATACGATAGGTACCTATCGTATCTAGCTACGTAGGGGTGGCTGAGACCATCAAACTGAAAAACATTCACTATGGAGAAAATGTCAAAAAAAATAATAATTTGTGAGTGAGAGTGCACGCATCACTTAAAAACTTCTAGACTGATTTGGATGAGGTTCTCTCAAAAGCATAGGGCTTAGTGTGGATGTACATTTAGGGTTAATTCAATCAAAAGTTATGAGTCCTTAAAGTCAGGTACGCCGCTAGTCGAATCATAAATTCATAATGAAATTTCAGTTTATGTCTGACAGAAATGGATCGACTCTACTCTAGTCTAGTAAAATCGGTGTTAAGCTAATACTCATAGACAACTTAAGTTGTGGTTTCTGAAGTGTGCTAGGGAACCCTAAAGTCAAGCTACATCTGGGAAGTTTAGTTCAAAATGGAGGTGTGTAAATGTTGATTTTCTATCAAGTCAATTCTAAAACTGCTATCTTTAGCGTTTTGTTAACGCTTTAATGGCATAAAATATTTGGTGCAACGTGTTTTGAGTTTGTATCTATTTGCACAGACAATGTTATTTGAACATAACTATATCTTCTTATTTGAGTTGTTTCAAACAGTACCTGATATCGTGACTTCATGTACTTACGTAGCTAATATCTCTACCTAAATATGTTTTTGATAGCAATTATCAAGTAAGTTTTTAGGTAGCTTATCCTAACTCGGATAGTAACCTAACTAAAGTGTCAACTTAAAATATTAAATCGATATAAATTACTGGCAGGGAGGTATTCAAGGTAAACAAAGTGTAAGTATTGCCATCAAAATCTGGATGTACCTAATCAGATGAACAAACAATATACTAACCTAACAGTAACATTTCTGTTTACATGCACTCAAGAAGACGACTGCATATTTGTATTCGAAACAGTGATTCGGCAACACATCGGATGACATTCACAACTCACTTTAATTTTAATTTCAATGAACAGAAGAAAGCTCCGGTCGTAAAATATCAAAAGGTTTGTAGCATCACCATTAAAGCTTGTCGAATGAGCACTTAATTGGTTTTACACACTTCTGGCTGCCAATTACCCTAAATACTAACGTAATCTTGTGAACCATAAACGTGGTCATTCAAGCAACGGAAGGCAGGGCATGGTATAGCACGAGACGAGACTAAATAGTATTTACGCCAAGGTGTTAATTTCAGGAGGTTAGAGCAGCGTGAATTTTATTTATATGAAAAGTTAATTCATGCCCTGCTGGCACGTAGTGTTTAAACGGTGGAGTTAGCACTGGGCTCAGAATAAACAAGACAAGCTGCGCCGGAGTTTACGTGCAGGCGTGCTGTGTAGGCGCGTGCTTACGCGTTACATTTGGCGGCTTTTTGTATTAATAACGTTTTACTTAACTAAATACTTGAATTTTTAGAGGTTAGGTAAGAACATTTAGGTCCTTCGCAGTTTCGCGCTATAGCGTGCTAGCTAAAATCTTAAAACAGACTGATACTCAGGAAGAATTCAACTAGGCCATATCATTAGTGTTTACGTCGAGTGTCTTGTGTCTTATCAACCACCTAATCTGTTCGTAATGCATCGGGCAGAAAAAGTATAAAAAGCTTCGACCTCTGTCCACTGTGAGTGTTTATTTAAACAACCGGAAAAGAAATGCGGTTCAGTAGTTTCTGAGAAAGGACGGGATGAGTTAGAATTACAAATATGTGAGGTTTCGTAAAGAGTTTTAAAAAACGTTCCTTTTTGAAGGGAGGAGAATATTTAAAACAAAATGTTCGGTGACTTGAGATTCAGAAAGAAGAAGGGTTCCTGGTATCTATCTTTCTCTGATGTAAGAGATGTGAGAAGAACTACCTATCCTATATTCCTAAGTTTATAACAAAAACTTTGGGGCTATGAACAGTGACGCCCAACGCTAGTACCTACTCCGGTTGCAGTTTAAAAATGTCAAGGTTTAGTGATATCTATCAACTGACCGGCACCTAATTCAATGCAGAGGTCATATAATTCTAAATGTCTGGGAAGTACCCACCGCTGCTAGGCAAACGCCTCCCCTTTTCCAAATTTTCCTTGAAGAGGATTGGAGATTAAAATCTCCAATCTTCGTCAAAGAAAATTTGAAGAATAATAATGTTACGAATTAGGAAGGTACTTGGTTGGATAAAGAGGATGTTTCCGTCGGCAATTTTTATGTCTTTAAATGCTCTTTGTTTTAAACGGCTGCTAGCTTATAGCTACTATCCAGACTATATGTACTTGCATACTTTTCTAGTAGGTACATTCAGTTATAACTAACAAAACGTCCAATTTGTAAAGCCTATAACTTCGTAACACAGAACTGTAACTATCTCAGTTCAGTTAACGGTCTGAGACGTTTAAAAATGAAACGTTTCTGTTGAGAGCATTGAGCTCGGTCGTTGTTTGAGGTTTCCTTTACCAATTAGCACTTGGTCGGTCGACCGTAACTGGGTGAGGCGGGTTCGAGTCCGGCGGGAGGAATGCTAGGCTGCTGCTCCTCGTGGTAATGCTTCATCATGTTTTGTGAAAGCTGTAGATACATGAAAGTTATTACGATACCAATACGTTTAATGTTTCGTCTTGTAGGTAATAAATACACTTTCGATGATAATATTGATCTTCTGTGCGATCATAATCGCTTCAAAAAGTGATGCGTGCACAAAAAACTGTCAAAAATTCTAATAATGGTTTTAATGTATTCCAATGAATATATGATATTAATGTTACTACCATATTCCATGACGTATTCTGAACCCCATGAATTAACTTGTTTTGCAAATATCTTCAATCGCAATGATCGCTAATTTTACAATTTATTATACATGGTCCTTCTTAACATGCTGATACTTTGTAAGGGGATGATCAGTCCGTCAAACTGAACAACTCTCTCTATAGCACCAACATCTTAATCGCGAAAAAAAAATTTGCTGTACATTTGGATTAAGTAGGTTTGTATGGAACACATGATTATTTTTCGCGATTTCGATGTTGGTCCCATAGAGAAAGTTGTTCAGATTGATGGTCTGATCATCCACTGAAAAAAGTGTCAGCATATTAAGAAGGACCCTGTATGTATACAGTCTATACAAATCCAATCATAATTTTACTAGTAAAAGGTAAAAAAAAAAGAATGAGTGGTTTCTGTGAGTTTCAAAGTCGTTGGTGTCGTTGATGTCTTTTGTATGAAAATGTAAAAATTTGATAGAAAATTAGTAATTTTATTTATTTACTTAGTTACACCAACCTTAGTAATTTATTTGTCTAGAAAGTTAATAGGTTTTGAATTCGTATTTGAGTTTTGTTTGTTTATAAATAATGCCCAAATTAAAGTTCAATTAAACATAATTTTTTAATTTATTTCGTTCATGTTTCATACCTACCTAGATCTTATTGATTAATATTTCTCCACCACCTATCTCCGCGTCAAGGAACAGGAACCCTTATGCTTTTCGAATTTGGTTTCCTTGGATTAGAAGGCAACACAGTGACATAATAAAGGACAAGCCAGTCAAAAATAGGTATACCTACTAAATGACGTAGTTTTGTAGAGGTGAGGCGGTTCTGAAAGGGTCAATACACATTCATTATTAGTTGTTGGAGTCGTTGATGTCTTTTGTATGAAAAAAGTAGAAATTTCTTAGAAAATGTTATTTATTTGTCTGTGGGTCAGAATTCAATCAGTACCTACATGTATTATGTAAATTTTGTGTTATCTTGTTCCCATTTGAATGGCATTACTCAGTACCTACAATGGGTCGCCGAAAGCACTGAAAAAGTAATCACTACGTGTCTATTTAGATCATACACTCATCATTATGATGTTAAACACAAATTATGGGGGTCAGATGGATTCTCTATGGAGGATTGATAAGGATCTAAAATCACCGCGTACCTACACCTATAAGCGTTTGATTAGTTAAGGGGATCCCCTAAGCCTATGTATTAGTATAGAGGACACTTATACAGGGTGAAATTGATATCATTAGCATCTTTTTAAATTAAGAGTCTACCCATACAACTGAACAACTTTTACTATGGGAGCAAACCGATCGGAGCACAACAAAATCAGTTGTTGCATACATTTGAGTCGAGTAGACAATGCAGTTTAGTATGGCACAGCAGACTGATGTTTTTTTTGCTCCGATTGGTTTGCTCCTATAGTAAAAGTTGATCAGTTTCATGGGTTTTAGTTTAAAATGATGCTGATGATATAAATTTCACCCTGTATACCCTCCCACCCTAGACTAGGGCTACAGGATGATTTTAGAGAAGTAAAATAAAATAATAGGTATGATAATTCAAGAATAAGTAGAGACAGAGGGGAAAGGGAATCTTCAGCGCACAAATGGCTCGAATACATAGCTTTTAAGCTTCAAAAATTATCTCTCTATATATTACACTGGTGGGTCTGCTGGAAAAAATCACTTTAGAGATAAACTCGTCCTTTGTTGGTAATTGTCTACTATGATATTATGATCAGTAAAATTTTCGAGTTTACAATATAATCTTTAAAATAAAAATTTATTACGATACGAGTAGGTAGTATGAGGCTTTTGTAATCCTCGAAATGCAAGTATACATGAGTTGTAATGTACATACTAGGTATATCAATTACGATCTATAGACCAAAATGTGTACACAAACATAATTTGGAGTTAAAAGTATGGAAACATAGGTGTCTATTGAGTTGAACCGCCTCAACGTTGCGCAGGATTGTCTCTCGAGGCAGAACTCCGCCACCAATCGGTTCGTTTGTCAATACGATGGGGGCGGGGCCTACACTTACCTGTTGCCTTAGTATCGTTTCAAATACAACTGAATGGAAATCTTAAGTCAAAGAAATAGAGTCGATTTTGGTGTGTAAATGTTTACGTAGGGCTCGTAACTTGATATTGGAAATTAGCTTTTTTGCTACAAAGTTAAAGATGGTTTTTGTATGGTTGTTGTGAAATGAACTGGGATGTTATTTTGTATGTGTGTTAATGAGGTGTAGAGCGGTGAGTTTGCGGTAGTTGCTCATACAGTTGGCACGCCACCACTGATTTGTGATATTATGTGACAATACGAACAATTTTTCATACAATTTTCATAATCACAACAACACTGAAATTCTAGTCTGAAACGTGGATTCTGAGGACTTTGAAGTGAAAAGTTATGTGCAGTGGTTGTTAAATGGTGCGAGGATTGTAAATTATTAAGTTATTTTGTTGGTAAATCAGAAGGAATTGCCGCCAAAATTGGTGAAGAAAAAAGGTGAGAATAATCTTGTACCGTCAATCATTTCCAGCTCTTTACCCCCCGATTTAGCAATTTGGGAAAATCTTTATTATAGTATTACTCTACCATAAAATATAGTACCTGCCTAACTATTAAAAAGGTAAAATGTTACATAAAACTTTTTAAAAAATCCGGAACTACCAACTGAACAGCAAGAGATGCCTATCAAACTTTTTGAAAATCGTAACAAAATAAGGTCGTTTATGTGTATTTTATATGCTACTGCGCAGCTGTAGGTACCAGCCCAAAATAGTTTGTCAGTATGTTAGTAATTATACTTTGTTGAAGGCCAACAGGTACTCTTTGCGATTCACTCATAAGCATAACACATTTTATAAGCGTGTCAGATCAGCTCTGAAAAATATTATCAGGCTTTCAGTGCGATTTGTCACGAGAAACTTCCTTATGGTGAAGCGCTCGTTGGCGTAGTGTAGCTTCGGTATTGGAAACGATCACCGAAGTTAAGCAACCTTAGGTCCGGTCAGTCTTTGGATGGGTGACCGTTTAGTGGTATTTCATCTCGAGCGTTTCCGTACTTCGGAAGGCGCGTAAAGCAGTTGGTCTCGGATAGTTGTGACAGATGGCGTTGTAACTATTTGTTAAGCCAGGTCAGAGGCCTATTAAGGCGGCTTGAAAATTCTCTGACAGCAAGTTGACCACTAATTTGCCTCCACCAGCCCGCCTTGGGCCCGCGTGACCCACTCCCTCTCACCCTTATTCGTGAGAGGCCTTTGCCCTGCAGTGGGATTCTACAGTCTATAACTTACTTAGTTATGGTGATTTTAGTATTGAAGTGAAATACATTATGTTTTTTGAGTAATCAGGATCTTTCCCCTCTAGCTTGCTGGTACACATATCCCATACCGTACATGCCTACGAGGTGTTTTTTTTTTTTTGAATGACATATACAGTTTGCTCAGGGAGCATTTACTGCTATTTACTGCGGGCTTTTGGGGGTGGCCATACCAGTGACGGCGAAGCGCCCTGGTAGGTCACCGAACCAGTGAGTTAAGCAACCTGCCCAAGGGGCACCCCAGGGGGGTACGGACCTCGGCAATGGGCGTTGCTGGGATTACGCGACGGGTTGGGAAGCGGGGATCGGTGAGAACCTACCAGGTGTAGGTATAGTACCTACCTTCAATTATCTAGATGTTATTTAGACCCTTCTCCAAATCATATTTTGTTACCTACAGGTTCAAAGTCGAAACCATTGATTAAAATAATATACCTAATGTGTTGTGCCCTGCAGTGGGGCTAGGGTTACCTCGAGGAGAGTGTATGGGCTTCAGTCTACCACGCGTGCCCAATGCTAAATGTCTAGGTTGGAGATACAGGGTATGATACAAGGTTCTTCTTCATATGCTGACACTTTTTAAGGGGATGATCAGACCGTCACAATTAACAACTGTCCCTGCATGCTTCAATTTCGTGGCATGTGTTGTAACCACTGTCCATTACAAGTGGCGACGGGCTCACTTTCCGTCACACTGGACAGAGTTTCGGTACTAGTGAAACGTGGATGTCCTGTCGTTTCAGAATATCTCTGACTACCTCCTCGGGGAACATAATCGTTAGCATATGCTATGCTAGAATATGTAAAATTAAAAAAAATAACACTCCTGTGCGTGTCGTACAAGTCTATTTTTTATAGGCAATATTGTTTCAAATTATAGGCAACATGCTGGCACCTTGTGTGCCTCCGTAGCAAATGGACAGATTTTCAACTGGACAGATTCTTAACTGGACAGATTCTCAGCTCCATACATACAATATAGTTACCTACTAATTCATGATAACTTTCTAACTCATTGCAATTATCAAAAGTGCACTTCGGTGTACGCTTTTATGTTCAATCGGAGGCCCTGCTCTCCTCATTCAGGATCATGAGCGTGAGTTTATGTATTTAAGCAAAAAGCTCTTGAGTTTTTGAACATGTTATTAAATAGCTTAGCCTAGCTTTTGCCAGGGACTTACTCCGCAACAGCTCCCGTCATTGCAGCAAAGTTAAATACAGGGGCCTTTCTTAATATGCTGACAATTTTTAAGGGTATGATCAGACCATCAAACTGAAGAACTTTCTCTATGGCACCAACATCGAAATCGCGAAAGAAAAATCAGCTGTTCCATACTAAACTACATACCTACTTGAGCTAAATGTATGGGACAACAGATTTTTTTTTCCCGATTTCGATGTTAGTCCCATAAAGAAAGTTGTTCAGTTTGACGGTCTGATCATCCCCTTAAAAAGTGTCAGCATATTAAGAAGGACCCTGTACATTTAACCAGTTTTAAGTCTAATTTTAAACACAGAAAGTTTTATTAAAATGGGCTCAGTAGTTTTTACGTGACACTTAAAGCGGGATTTACATGGGTCGATTTTTGCTGAGCGGCTAAGGGCGATTTGAGGTACATCGACTGATTAGTTTGGCATAAAATTGATGCATAAAAAAGCTTACACACAGTTTAAATCCCGCTTAAACAATAAAATTTAAAAAACAGTAGATCAAACACCACATTAACCTCTTTTTACCCGATTGCGCCAGAAGGAGGGTTATTTTCTATCTTAGTGTACCTACAGAAACACCTCTGCAACAGTTTTATAAAAGTGTAGATAACATGGATGATAGGGTAATTTAATTTATTTCCTTTTTAAAAATTATAATATACCTACTACCTATAAAAATTAAATAAAAATAGCAGTTAAAAATCAGCAGTCAGACTTCGTCTAAGACATTTATGGCTCAAAATTGTATATTGTTGATCGAAACTCAAAATGTACTAAATGGTTTCAACTATCATCCCCTTAAATATTTGCACCCAGCTTCCAAACACCCTGTATATACCTATATACTACCTATGTATTTCGCGCCAATTCCTGACTCCAAATCAAAACGGGATTATAATTCAATTTTTAATTTTGTGTTTATATTAAAACAATAAAACCTGTGTTGCTTGAAACTATTTATCATCTGTTGTAAACAACAACAGTAGGTATCTTGGGTAGGTATGTTTATTTCTATGATAATTTTATTGTTTTGTGATGGATGACGGACGGACGGCATCTGTGATCGTTGACTTTTCGTGACATCTCCATCTAATATCCATAAGTCAAATCTGTTAACAGGTTTATAAAACTAAGTAGGCACTTTTCCCTATAGTATTAGAAGATTTTCTTTTACATCCGTCCACATGTTACTGAAACTATGTTTTATTTTAATTCGGAATGGTTTTAAAACAATAACAATCTAGAACTAATTAATAATATTTTCGGTACCATCAAACAATATTGTAAATTTACCCAATAGTCGATATCTTTGTACTTAGGTACCTACTGCTTGTCTACAGCTTTAAGGCCTACTAAACGATATGATAATAATATCTTTGATCTGGACATATGCAGAATCTGTAATACCATAACTTAATTACTTGATCATAACTTAGTATAATATTTTATACAGGCATAAAGTACACAAAACAATAGTGATGGACACCAGATGGACGTAGAGACGTATCACGCATAGATAAGGTACCTGCAAAGAGCTGCGCGGGCGCAGGCGCGGCGGAGGTTCCGTCATCGGCAGCGAAGGCCTATCGGCGCGTCCGGCTCGCCACAAAGCCCTACTATAAACTTTTACAACACACATAAAACCCCGACTTTTTAACCCGAGTTATTTGAATTAATATCAATTCTGAGTTCCTCAATGGGTTTTACTCGTCAAACTTTAAAGTTTTATGACAACCTCCGAATTGTGGAATAAAATTTAATTGAAATGTAGCTTCAAAAAAAGTTTGATTGCGGTTATCAGCTTCCGAATTTGAATATTTACATTTAATTTTTGAAGAAAATAAATTCTATTTCGATTGTGTGGGTAGCCCATCCTTTTTAATGATAAAAATAACGTAACAATTAGGCACAGAAAACGTTAATTTAATAAGTTAGGTATGGACGTGTGAAACAATTTGATAAAGAAATTAACTATTGTAATTTGGTACAAAAATAGAAAAATTTTTGCCCAATGTACCAATATCTAAAGTTCTAATGTACATTAAGAAAACAGTTTTTAGGGAATTACATAAGTGGAATCAGAAATTACCAAGGAAATTACAAAATTAAAGTTGTTTTTCTATCTTAACCAAATGATGGTTAACCAAGTGATGGCTTGTGACAATTAACAAAATCAGATGTTACTTGGCTTGGGTGTTTTATCAATAATTTTTTTATTTTCTTCATTGAAATCTTTATAGGTATGAGCATATGAATAGATAATAATAGTACCTACAATATTATTATCTATTCATATGGTGTGAGGCAGGAGTGGATAGATTAATGAAACCTACTTCGGAAATTTTCGGCATGTTGTGTTGTGTCACCTCCACAGATAAATAAATAATTTGTAAAGACGAACCTTATTGATCGTGTGTCGGTTATTTGATTTTAAGACCATTGTTTGACTAATATATCAAGGCTGATGGTTGAATACATGCAAAGTGATAATGAAAATTCAAGTTTGAAACAACGATGACGCAAGACCATTAAAAATACTTAGGTACCTACTTGAATTTTCGGCATCGTTCCATTTGTATAGCCTTCTCGGCCTTCATTACGCAGCCATTCCGCAAACTTTGAAATTGGAAAAAACAACAAAAGCTATATTGTTTCAATGGTTTCAATTTCGGTTTGGCCGGTCTTGCATTTGATAATTAGCACCTCTCGTCTCTCGCTGCGGTGATGGGCGCTGCCCGGTGCTCTGTACCAGTGGTGGTACGCGGGACAATTGCTCGATACCACTGCATGTAGTGCTAACATTTATCGAAGTGTCATAAACATCCAATCACTGCGCACGAGTTCCATTCGAGGCAGGCTTAGTGCCACTCGTTGTTATCTTTGATATTTTATAGGGCTCTGTAAAACGCCGGCACTGCAAAGCGAACGTCGGGCATTCCTCGAGCTCTACACGGCGGGTGTTTTAGTTTGACAACGCCAACGTTCGACATCACGCATCGGGGGAATCAATAAACAACGTTATTGCGCATAATTAAAAAGCGATAACTGTTTATGTTGTCTGGCACGCTTTGTGCTCTACAGTTTGTAGCGAGCCTCCCTTTGATACAGAGTTAGATCCGAAACCAGGGCCAGCGCTCGCACATCATATTTAACCTCGCCATAAAAAGAAAATGTTCGCAATTCATCTATACGACTTAAGTTTAATATTTATACCTCATGGAGTCGTAAAACGATGAATAATGACGCTGCGGACGAGTGGGCTAGCAGTGTAATTACTTCGCCTTTATACAACATGTTGGATGCTTTCTTGTTGTTTAAACTTAAATGTTGTACCAGTACGATAGGGCCTCATTCTGTAGACTTGGACGTAAAACGAATTACGATGCAATAGCTATAGTCTTCATGGCAAATAAACAACCGCATTCAATAAAGTGTCGGCATTGAGTTTAAGCGGTGAACTATGAGCTGGGCAATCGAGGACAACCTTCAGGGGACGGCTTAAGATGTACATTCATATTTTTACTAGCATTGCGTCAAATAAACCTAATTGATGTTCGCTAATTAAATATGAAATTTTGACAAATTTTGCATATCATAGTATATTTCCCGATTTTAATATTAGTCGGGGAAATCTACGGATTTTTGTATGGAGAAGGTTGCATTAATTGCACTTTTGGTGATAATTTGGAATATAGTAGATAAATACCTGAAAAACATAAATTCTCAAGAATCCCCGATTTTTTATTGTGTATTATTGAATAATTAAGACATTTACAAAACATTAAATTTAGGTACGTTCAAAAAATGGAAAACTGATGATTTTGTACAGGATGACTTCATTCAATACGTTTTACTTATAACAATAATAATCCTCGGTTAATATCGTAAATTTGAGTAGATATTTAATATTTTGTAAGTCTTCAAAAATTATAACCTCAAAAGTAAATTATTTACTGTTTGTTTGTACACATTAAATTTGCCCTGTGATAATTAACTGTCTATTTTGCTAGTATGCTGGAAGAATATTTTTCGAAATAAGCTTGCCCTTTTTACATTTATTAAGGTATTTCTCAGGATCCTGAGCCAATATAACCACGAAATCTCGCCAAAAATGTTATAAACTAACAGTAATATTATTTCAAACACAATTTACTAAAGTGTCTTTAATGCTATCTCAAACCTTATTTTTCCTAGACTATATACCATTTTCAGAATATCCACATTTCGCTGGATGTGCCCAAACCAATGTGAAAGGTAGTGAGCCTATCGGAACTTTAACTGTACAATACAATACACGCTTTGAAATTGAAGCATGTAGGTTCTTCACGATAATGTTTTCCTTCACCGAAAAGCCAGTGGAGTAACAAATCGAAGTTACACAAGTTCCTAAAATTCATTGGTACGAGTCGGCCTGGGGTTCAACCATGGCATTCGGTATGAAAACTCCATAAATATTACAATATTTTAATGTCAGATCTGGTTAGATTTCAGGTTTTGCATTCATTGTTAACACAGCCTGAACTGACAACTTACAGACAACCTTTCTTATTTTAGATTAAATAATGAACATAAAAAATAAATGTAAAGGAAAAAAGTAGGAAATTTTTTACTTTACATTTATTTTTTATGTTCATTGCGTTGATGCGTTGATGTCTTTTGTATGGACGGTTCGTTTGGTATAAAGCGGTTATCACAGAAAAGCTTGTAGTTTGTGAAACCACCATTATTTTATATTAATAATTAATAGAAATTGCGATCGTAAACTTCTGATTGCCGACCCGTTTGGTGTAATGGTTACCAACCCAGGGTCCCGATTTCAAATCCCACCAAAACTGCAGTATCGACTCGAATCAAATGTTGAAAAATTTAATTAAATTTCTACGTTTTCTTCACAGTGTTGTTCAGTTTGATGGTCTTAGACTTTTTTGTTAAACCATGTATGAGAATGGGGTTTCAGGGGAGAAGACCTATTTAGAAACATTGCTAACAAACCCGGGCTGCCCATATCTCTTAGTTGTCTTCTACAATCACTATAAAGGGTTTACGCTCAACATTGGGAGTGAAAAAAGCTAAACCAGATACATATTAACTCTTTGTCTTAAATATCGTGGAACCATTGACTTACTAACTTATGGACGCCGGGTCTAAATTCAAAACTCTCGAAAAAACGTGTCCCAGACTAACCTACATAAACAAAAGTACGTGTTAGTAATATAATCCAACTAAAAACACTGAAACTGATGAAGTTTTTATTTTTATTTTGCTTTCGTAGTCTTACAAATTCTTACAGCACATCAGTCCGTCAAACAAACGAAGACTAGCGTACCTGGTACAGAGACATCATTATAATAGTCTGTGGACTGGCGCGTAATTGTTTCTCTTTATGTGTTTTGTTTCTCTTTTGGTTCGGACACTTTTGAGCGCGGACCCTACGTACGGTTGAAGTTGGTAAGTTAATGAGATATTTACAAGGAAAAGATTACTTTAGGTGTCCCTGACTCCAAATCAACCTATTTTGGAATATTTGTCTGTCTGTTTGTTTGTTTGTTTGTAACAGCATCACACAAAAACAACTGAACCGATTTTAATGATAATTTTTTTGTTTGATAGTTTATGATATGACATCACTTATCTCGCTAAGATCGATGACGGGAACCCTTGCGGAAGAAGTCGCGGGTAAACTCTCGTATTTTGAAAAATTGTCAAACCTCTTTGAAGCTTGTAGGGCCCGGACGTTGAACCAGCCCGGTCATTGCGATAATGAGCTCTATAAACATAGAAGCGAGTGGATCGTGAGCCAAACTATAAAATATCCGGCTTATTTGCCATCTGATTTCGTGCTGCTTTCCGTTTGGATAGTCGAGACTGGCGTTGATTTCGTAACTTTGTAAATACAAGTACACCTTGTACATGTTTTATGATGAGTACATACCTATATGTAGCCAAGTAATTTAGGTGCATTATATCAAGAAATATTGAGGCGATTGAGTAAGTCTCCTAAAAATATTTTCAAGGTTTTTCCATTTGCCTTTCACTAAAATTGTGAACTGAAAATTTTCCTATGAAGGTAAATATTACTCAATGAATACGCCCTAAACAATACTTTGATCGAATATTAGTATGGACAATAACGCAGACTGCAGATGCAGGGACAAATAATATTTAACAATACTTCATTCCAAATAAGGACGACGAGATTTTCCGATTCCTATTTAGCTTTCTGGCCAATTCTGATAAGCAAATATAATTTATTTATCAGAAAGATACTATCCGACATATCTTGGACGATACTAAAGCTGTTCTAAGAATAAGTGAGAGTAAGTGTTTCAAATCTCTGTGTCTGTAATTAAAAATAGCCTTAAATTTTCGTTGCTATTTTGAATGGAGTATAGGGAAGGTGAACTTCTGATAGACGTGAGTTGAACTTTGTGTTCATTGTAATTAATTTACGGAAATATTTATTTCTCGAGGCTTGTGGATTCTCGAGTTTTTTCGAGTTGTTGATATTCGGAAATGGCTCTATCGGATTTAGAATTTTTTTATTTAGAGAATGTTTTTCTTACAAAGTTATTTTAGGTAGGTTGCATCCCAGAGAGTCCATTAGACCTATCACACAAATATCATCCAGAATCCAAAAAAATATAAGCAACTGATTTTTTTTTGGTTCACTTGAGCAAAGTTTGAATGCCCAGGTACTATTTATTAACCATAATTATAGGTAACAGAACAATCTCATAGGCCTGATTTTTCATTCGCCAGATGAATGTCTATGAATAAAATTTGACGATATCATAAAATACATTTTATACACGATTTTTTTTTTCGCTTACTCTAGTAGTCGGAATGTCAGTGTAACCGCGTATGAGACAGTGATAGTCATAAAGTGACATTTTGGAGTCAAGAGTGCGTTTTCTGAAACTCATACGTTGAACTCAGCAGCTGAAAATGACAAAATTACTATAAAGATATGCATTTTTCTACTGCTGTATTGACTTTAAAATGTCACAATCCAAAAGTGCGATTTTTGAAAGTCGAATCAGCAGTAGAAAGATGCATATCTCTATAGTAATTTTGACATTTTGAACTGCTGAGTACAACGAATGAGTTTCAAAAATCGCACTCCTAGTGGCCGTAGTACAAAAAAGTGGTTACATCGATAAGGACAGCAATAAGATAGCGATCTCCTTTTAACCAGAGTGAATTTGCTATGTGCATCTCTTATTGAGTGAATAGGATAAAAAGCGTTCCGACCTCTATTACTTCTCCCTCTAAGTTGTTCTAAGGTGTTTGTCAAAAATCTTCGAACTCATTGACCCCAACCGAAAACATCAGAAATAGGAGTAAATAATATTATTGTTATGGACAATACCTACATACCACCTTCCTGTTTTGATCCTACCTACTATTTTATGTTACGAAAAGTAAAACCAATACCTTTACCAGCTTCCTGGAATATTACTATACAGTGGATTGATAATCATGAGGTGTTAAAAACATTTCACGAATCCAAAAAGTTTTTATTTCATAGTCTACATATTTTTCCTATAACCAAAGAGTTTTCATTACATCTAAGAAATCCAGAACTGGCAGCTTTCTGGCAGAAAAAAATTACATTAAGCCAAATAATTCAAATAAAAAGAAAAAAGATTTTTTTCCTTTTTAGTTTTTATGACTTTTTATATTTTATTTCCAAAACACCCTTGCCAGTTCACATAATTTTTTTTTGGATCAATAAAAAGTTTTTATTCCGTAATCCCAAATAATCACAATAATGTCTCTTTGGTGCCTATTTTCCAAACTGGATTGACAACATTTCAAAATTTTAAAACGTTCTTTTTATTTGATTTATGGATAGTTTACTGTTAATTGACAACATTTCATTTTAAGAAAGGTACTAAAATAAGAAAATCATTTGGAGATTATATGATTCAAAGCTTACATCAAAATTATCAGATTTTTCTATCCATTATTTCTAGAGTTATTTGAAAAATACTGAAAAATAGAATAGAGGTTGAATGAGATTTTATTCCTTTGCCTGCTTGGCTTTTCTATTGTATTTAACGGTTTTTATTTTTAATATTGCGGCCAAGGTACCTTAGCCATAAATCCTACGTTTTTCAGAAAATTCAAAAGTTAATTATAAATAGAAATATCGGTCAAAAATAAAATGGGAAAAATACATATCTCTTATTTTTTAACCTATTTTGTTAAAAACAGGTGCTTAAAATGTAATGTTGTCAATTAAGAGACCCGTATTTTTTATGTTTTTCCTAGTTTTCTTTTGTTTCAGAGAAAATATCTACTACAAATTGTTTGACGTAAGTTACAAAGGTAGGCTGTATGACAGTAATACCTTTGCCCAACATAAAAAAATGTACGTAGGTCACAGTCTGTCTAAGGCCGAGATTCAGAGACGATTTTTAAGTCTTAGCTCGAACTCCCGTATGTCAAAATCCATACATTTTTGCCACGCTTAGCTCGAGCTAAGAATAAAAAAGTCGTCTCTGAATCTCGGCCTAAAAGTCTTGACAAAAAATGTGGGCGCTGCCTCCACGCAAGAACGTCAAAAACACGCATAACCTGGCAACACCACCATACTAAAATGCTGTAATTTCTCAAACATTCATGTCACGACTTTATAGACAGACTGTTTGTTCCGATGTCATATTTTTTTAATTACCTGTTACATCAAAAGCCGTAGCATGTTACACGTGATACGGCTGTATCACGTCTTTTATCTCGTTCGTTCGTGCGCAAATAGAAAGAGAGCGAAGGTGTGATAGCGCTATATTACGGTGTCATGCTACCTATGCAGAAAGCAAAGGATATCTGATGGGTGATTCCTCCGCATTTTTTTTGGTTTTTCAATATATTTTTAAAACTATTACATTAAAAAACGGTTTTCGTATTTCACTACCTACCAAATGATAAATGAAATGTTGTCAATTAAAATATTAAAAAAAAACAACGACAGTTTTTCCAGTATTTTTTCTGGATCGCAGCTGTGTACCACTGGTGTACAGTACATTGTATGGAAATCTTTGAGGCACTGTAACTTTAAACCTATACATTTTAAATAAAATCTGACAACATACAAGCTTAGGGATTAAATTCTAGATTGTTTCCAAAAAATTTCATTGACTTTAATTGCTTAGTGTTGAAAATATCATAAGACTTCGTTTGTATGGAGGGAGCCAACGGTAATATACCCTTAAAAGTTGCCTAGTATAGTTATACGTAACCGATTTTCTAAACTATAAAATCGGTAACTTACACAATAACCCTACTGAAGTACACCTCGGCTCGGATACTTAGCTATCATTTCATATAAAGGGAAAAAGAGGTAAGCATGTGCGATACTGAGTGAGTGCGAGCGAGACAGGAATACGATATTTTCCACATTTTCCTCTGCGCTTCGTGCTAGAGCAGTTGAGGTTAACATTGGTTGGAAGGGAGTGTTCGTACTGTATGTTGGCATCACACACAAATTGTTAAAATGATACGAAAGTTTTAAAATGATCTAACGACGTTTTAAAAATAAATCTACTTAATTTGTAGAATTTTGCAGACAGGACTGGAGAAAAAAAGTATATTCACATGAGACAGCAAAACAGCCTTTATTACAAAAACATAAGGTTTGTGTTCAAACAATAGCAAAATTAAGACCATAACAAAATACTTTGCATGTCTCTTATTTTGTCTAACATCCTTGCATCCTTGTCATGCACAGTCACTGCAAATTTTACAATAACCGATAATAGCACTATCCTTTCTTACCATTAAAGTACTTAGAAAGCGTTAAAATAGTACTTTAATCACTGTCTAATGATTGTAAGTCAAAGTCAAAGTCAAAATCAAAATAATTTATTTAATATAGGAGCTTGAAGCACACTTATTAAGCGTCAATTCTTTTTTTAAGCTACCACCGCGTCGGAACGTGTTGTCGCCGTAGAGAAGATGCGGCCAGAAATTCTACAACATAACACGACTTAATGACTATTACAAAGCTAGGGTTATGTAAACAGTAATAAATAGTCTATTTAATTAAATAAATGATACTATACAGTAAACTATAAGTTAGTGACACTCAGACCCAAGCATTTTGAACACTTAAAATGAGCGACAGTATGTAGTATTAGACGCTCTTCCTAATACTGTGCCTGAAAACTGCGTTGGTTTGATTGTAACTCAAGTGAAGGGCATGGCAATTCTTAATAAGAGTTGGAACAGTAATTAGTATATAGAAATGCCCGTTATCTGCATATGCTCACGACTGTAGTCCCCAAGGGGGTAGTCAGGGATATTCTGGAAACTTAGAACATACACGTTATACTGGTAGTACCGAAACTCTGTCCAGTGTGACTTGGAGTGAGCCCGTCGTCACTTATAATGGACAAAGGGAACAATACATGCCTCGAAATTGAAGCATGCAGGTTTCTTCACGATGCTGTCCTTCACCGAAAAGCCAGTGGTGTTACAAATCATACATAGCTTCTGAAAAACTCATTAGTACGAGTCGGCTTGGACGGGGATCGAATGGATCGAACCATCGCCTCCTGCACGATAGGTAAGGCTACTCGCCACTGGACCACCACAGCTTTTTTGTCCCGTTATTTGACTGATACTAATGAGATTTTTCTTTTAATTTTACACTATTTTATTAGTCAAAATGTAAATTGTCTGAATAAAATGCTTATTCATTCATTCATAATGATATTTATCGATTGCAGACTGTAAAATTTACTTTGTTGTCGCTTAATCAACGTTTAGTTTAGAAGGCAGCCGAGCGGTAGTCCTTGTCCACAAGTGCCAACATTGGCCGTGTTACTTCATCGTCAGAATCAGAATATTAGATACCAGAGGATATTCTAAACTTGCCAAACAAAAAGTTAAAGTCCCACGCTAAGCAAGTCCTCTGTAAAAATGTTACTATAAACTCGATGATTATATGAATGACCAAAATGTCTGGTCTTGACAATGTTACACTATGTAATTCAATATTGTATTTGTAAGTGTACTTTGTATAGGTATTTTGTTTTTTAAAAGATGTGTGTTGTAAAGTTTCTGGCCGCATCTTCTCGGAACACCTTCCGACGCGGTGGTAGAGTCAAAAATAATGTCAGAAAGCTATCCATGTCATATTTTTTTATAAAACATTTTGAGCTGTTCAACGGTACAACTAAAGAAATCTTCTGAAATTTACGAATTTGAATAATAATGTGGAAATATTTTGTAAATAGCATGGCCGCATCGCACATCCTGAGCGCGGTGGAGCCGACGGTGGGCGGCGCAGGCACGCGCGGCGGCCGCGAGCGCGAGGTCTCCATCGCGCTCGACGACCGGGAGCTCTGGGTGCGCTTCCAGACCCTGACCAACGAGATGATCGTCACCAAGAACGGGAGGTAAGTCATCAGCTATCAGTATCACACGCACGTCCTGAGCTTTGTAGAGCCAACGGTAGGCGGCGGAGGCACGCGCGACGGCCGCGAGCGCAAGGTCTCGACGACTGGGAGCTCTGGGTGCGCTTTCAGACCCTGACCAACGAGATGATCGTCACCAAGAACGGGAGGTAAGTAATCAGCTGGCAGCATCACACGCTCGTCCTGAGCGTTGTAGAGCCAACGGTAGGTGGCGGAGGCACGCGCGACGGCCGCGAGCGCGAGGCCTCGACGACTGGGAGCTCTGGGTGCGCTTCCAGACCCTGACCAACGAGATGATCGTCACCAAGAACGGGAGGTAAGTCGTCAGCTGGCAGCATCACACGCACGTCCTGAGTGTTGTTGTGGAGCCGCCCAATAGCTTTTATTCGATTGCCCAGGTACTATTTGTCAATAAGTATAGAACAAAGTTATCCGCGTCTGACCTGTTTCTCCGCTTACTTTAACTTACTTCTCTAAACAACGCACCGGATTTTGATACGGTTTTCACTGTAATTTTTAGAGTATTTCTCCCGGAAGGTTTATGTGTACTTACTTAAACCTATATTATAGATCCCACCCAGGCAACGCTGGGCGCTAGTTAGTTAGTAGTTAACTATAATTATAACAGAACTGTATTTTAGGGCCGAATTTTCAATCGCCAAATGACATTTATTTCTATGAATAAAATATGTCGATTTCATGAAATAAATCATAAGGTGTTTTTTTTAAATCGCCGTCTTCACACTTAAACATCAGAAAATATACGAGCAAAGATGTTATTTTGTCGAATGTCCATTGGGATGTTAGATCGGGATTGATTTAAATCAAGAGAAGTTAAAAATCATTTAGGGAATCCAAAAAGTTTTTATTTGTCGTCTACATATTTTTCATACAAACAAAGAGTTTTCATCTCAGCTAACAAATACAGAACTGGCATATATCCGTCAGAAAAAAATTACCTTACGCCAAATACTAAAATTAAAAAGAAATCAGTTTTCTTTTTTTTTAGTTTTTATGGCAAAAAAAAGTCAAACTTTTTTCTTTCAAGACATCTTGCCAGTTCACATAAAAAAATTATAGAATCAATAAAAAGTGTTTATTCTGAAATCCCAATAAAGCATCAATAATGTCTCTTTGGTGACTATTTTCGAAACCGAATAAAAATATTTAAAAACAACTAGAGTTTTTCCAGCTATTTTCCTGATGTATGGTAATTACATGAAAACAAATTATAGTTTTTATTAAAACATAAAACAAATAAGGTGTTTTATGTTTTAATAAAAGGTGTGTAAATGTTATACTTCATTCCAAATGAGGACGACGAGATTTTCCGATTCCTATTTAACTTTCTGGCCAATTCTGATTACCAAATTTACACATACACATACATACATAAACTCACGCCTTTTTCCCATAGGGGTAGGCAGAAACTATAGATCTCCACTTTGGGCACTTCTGATTACCAAATGTAATTGATTAATTTGATACATATACTATCCGACGTATCTTGGAAGTTACTAAAGCTGTTCTAAGAATAAGTGAGAGCAAGTGTTTCAAATCTCTGTTTCTGTAATGCTAAATAGCCTTAAAATTTCGTTGCTATTTTGAATGGAGTGTAGGTGTAAATTCAAAATACAGAAAAAAAATTTAAGAACTAATTTGTTTCAACACATACGTTGATTTAGTACCTATTTTATAGATCCGTTGCCCGCATATACCCGAAAGGGATAGAGATTTATGAAAAAAATGCAAGAAGCTGGAAATAGGTATAAAATGTATTAAAGATCGTCTATGAGAATTAAATTTAAACGATAATAATATAGTCCTCTGAAACTGTTTAGGTACTAAATATTCACAATTTATAAGAAAATAATAGAATTCCTTCATTACCTACCATTCTTTTTCATGTCCACTTTCATTAAGAAAATAGTTCATTAAATAAACTGTAAACAATGTTTAACAGACAAGGATGTGATCAGTAAAGGTATGGAGGTATTTGGCAGTGCTAACCACTCCGACGGCGGCTAGTTTTCAGTTATTAGCACCGTAGGCCTTACTTATTAACACGGGGCGGCTAAATGATACCGCCCGCTGCCGACGAAGCTACCCTTGACGCAGTTAGGTCTTGAAAGATTATACTTGAGCAAGTACAAACCTATAAACACCTATTTTAAGTCAATCGATGTATAAACTGTTATATACAACGTGTTAAATTGTTAATGAATTAACGCAAAACTAGAAAGTAGTTTGTTTAGAATCGAGAGCAGAATCGAATTATCATGGTTTCAACATAGGAAATTTTTTTACAAAATATTAAGCAATTTCTTTGTAAAATTTAAAATTGATTGAACTCGATTTCAACCCACCGCTCGGGCACTCTCACCCTACTTACTACTAAAACAAGATTATTATAATGCATCCATGAGCACGTTAGCGCTTTTATTCATTGCTGAAATGATAACATATTATTTTTGCTTCAAAACTTAAAATGCGAAGCTTTAAATTTTAAGCTAAAGTTAATCATAAAATGATTAACTTTAGCTTAATTAATAACCGCGTAACTCTCAAAAATAGTTTAAATTTTAAGTATCAAACTAATGAAATTATTGTTTCAATTTAATTATTTTGTTAGAAATCAGTTGGGGTGTAAGAGCTTTCGCGCTTATTCATTAACAAGTTGTATATATCACGTCCCCTTAAGACGCAATAGATTGAAAATTTCGTTCTCTGGGTAGTGGGCTCGGTGGTGATACTGGATACCTAACGAAATTCCCGGGGTTGGAAGAGTGCGGGTTCAAGTCCCGCCGAGACTTAATTTTTTTTTCGCGATTTCTATGTTGGTCCCATACCTAAAGTTGTTCAGGATGACAGTCTGATTATCCCCTTAAAAATATTAAGATTTTGATACTTAAAATTTAAAGTTATTCGCATCAGACAAAAATGATTTGTTATCATTTCAGCAATGAATGAAAGCGCTAACGTGCTCATGGAAACATTTTAAGAATCTTGTTTTGGTAGTAAGTAGTGCGAGTGTGCCCGAGCAGTGGGTTGAGATTGAGTTCAGTAAATTTCAAATTTCATAAACAAGTTATTTAATATTTTGAAAAAATAAACCTATGTTGAAAACATGATAATTCGATTCTGCTATCGATTCTTAACAAACTACTTTCTAGTTTTGCGTTAATTCACTAACACGTTGTATAGGTAGGTATCAAAAACTAAACACAAAACCTGAAAACAATTTATAGTACCTAGGTGCATAAACGTAATGAGAAGATGTTTAATTTTTAGGGTTCCGTACCCTAAGGGTGCCAATGGGATCCTATAGCAAGTTATTTCGTTCGTTCCTCCGTCTGTTTGTTTTGAAATACACATAAGTTTTGTTCCAAAATTGTCGCGGTTGTTATGAAAAGTTGCATTTCGAAGTCACAATAAGTTTATCTATAAATCTCTATAACCTTAATAATAATAATGGATGAAATGAAGGGTTACATAATGTTTCTATAAATATACAATTGCATAAAATCGTAGCCTACAATATTGCTTTATCCAAATTGTTTGCACAGCATTTGTTGTTTAAATTTTAACAATAAAATACAGAAATCATCTCAAGATAATGAAGGAATAAATTAGATTGTAACATAAATAAACCAATTGATACATACATACTTTATCTTTATCAACACGTCAGCAACATTTTCTTTTAGAAAGTTGAGCTCGTTGATGTCTAATGTATGAGGCACACTTTAGGCGGACTGTTTCTGCTACGAAAACAGATATTGGTTCTAATTAGTTCATTAGTTGCGTCTGAAAAACAGTTACTTTGGTCTCTTACTTATGTTGGCTTCTATTCCGTGTGGTGTCTGGCTTCGAATAAATAAATAAATAAAATAAAAATTATATTCCATAATAAAAACTTAAAACTAGCCCGGTGTCGAGTTCCTTCCGGCATCGCATCCACATTTTTGATATCCTCACCGTATTGCTGCTAATTATAGTCACTGCATTCGACATCACCTCTGATTGTATCGGTTTCCCGGTCATCAGGAGGGGTTCACTAGGTCGGATTGCGGCCGGATCCGGCCATACGGGCTTGTATAATGAAATGTTGTATTTTTTCAGACGAATGTTCCCGGTGGTAAAAGTGACGGCGAGCGGCCTGGACCCCACGGCCATGTACACCGTACTGCTGGAGTTCGTGCAGGTCGACTCACATCGCTGGAAGTACGTCAACGGGGAATGGGTACGTTTCTGTTCCAAGCTTGCTACGTATAACAGACGGCGAGAGGCCTGGAACCATGTACACCGTGCTGCTGGAGTTCGTGCAGGAGTACGATTTTTGCAAGTCATACGTTGAAATCGGCTGCTAAGAAAATGTCAAAATTAGTCAGACATTTTCTACTGCTGATTTGAACATGTGACTTTGAAAAATTGCACTTCAAGTCGACTCGCACCACTGGAAGTACGTCAACGGGAAGTGGGTACGTTTCTGTTCCAAGCTTGCTACGTATAATAGACGGCGAGCGGCCTGGATCCCACGGCCATGTACACCGTGCTGCTGGAGTTCGTGCAGGTTGACTCGCACAACTGGAAGTACGTCAACGTGGAGTGGGTACGTTTCTGTTCCAAGCTTGCTACGTATAATAGACGGCGTGAGGCCTGGACCCATGTACACCGTGCTGCTGGAGTTCGTGCAGAAGTACGATTTTTGAATTGAAATCGGCAGTAGAAAATGTCATAATTTGTCTGACATTTTCTACTGCTGATTTGAACTCGTACCGCTGGAAGTACGACAACAGGGAGTGGGTACATTTCTATTGAAAGCTCGCTACTATAAGGGTGGAAACACGAAGTTTCTTCTCCAAAAGGGAAAACCGTAGGTTGTGAATTTGTATGTAAAGCTGTTGAAACGTAAACCTTCTCTCTCTACATCTCTTCTACATTACTTATGCATTATGTATGTTTTTTAAAAGGTGCCAGGTGGTAAAGCAGAGGTTCCGCCGTCCAACGCGATCTACATTCACCCGGAGAGTCCAAACTTTGGAGCGCACTGGATGAAAGAACCTATTTCATTCGCCAAAGTCAAACTTACTAACAAAACTAATGGAAATGGACAGGTAAGACTTTTGCTTTGTCAAATTTCGTAAAAATCTATCCGTGAATACACATCTAGCGGAAAAATTCTCGAGTAGTTTTCATTGATATGAGTTCTTTATCAATGAAAACTGCTCGAGAATTTTTGACGATAAAGGAAATATAGATGAAAATGGCGTGCAAGAGATATATCCATGTAATGTGAGTTCGTGTTATTTCTTATACGCTATTTTCAAATCTATTTCAATTGACATTGAGTCACTATCATTGAAAACTGCTCGAGCATTTTTTAGCTAATGTGCGCTGACCGTAGCGCACGTTTAGAGGTTTAATAATTTTCTAACTAATAAGTTCCTACTATTATTTATTTAAGTTTACACGTTATTGTACCTACGCTACGTACCTACTTACATATTGTAGAGATACATCGATACAATCAGAGTGAACGCGTATACATAACAAGGCTTACTTAATAATATTATTATTCGTATACTACTTTTTACAACTATCCTGCAGCAGATACAATGTTATTTAATGAACTTTTTATTTATCTTTGAACTTTGAACAACTTATAATTAGGCTTGTATTGAAACCAGTTTCAGTCTGGGTACTTGAACTTCTAAGAGCATCGTTCCGTTCACATGCATAATCAACAATTATCTATGTAAAGAAATCAGATTATTCCATACTGACCACTGCTCCATATTATGCAGGTATTATGCTCCAGACAAAAGTTCTCAGTATTGACAGAATACTAATTGTGGTTAATAGAAAGGCTTCGATACGGAGGTGTTACATTGCTACAGTTTCGTAGCTACCGCTATGCTGCTAGCTCACAGTTCTCACGATTGAATGTGGTGCGAATGAATATGAAAGCAAACATCTGATATCCAGATCCATATGTTGACGTTTCGGTGTGAAATCTGTAGCTTTACCAACTGTTTAGCGGGTGCTCGTACGCACAATCATTTGTAATAATTATTGTCTCTACGCTATGTTTACACAAATCTTTTTATGCTAGATGCCCATGTGTCAATATGCTAATATCCTATAATAAGTAGTTAGTAGCTGGCTAATCGCTTCTTCAATTTAGTTGTTGTAGTAAAGCAATGTTTTCATTGGGAACATCATCGAGCAATTCTTTGGAGTTCCTTAATTTTGTTTTGTCAAAAACATATTTTGTATGGTCTGAAGCCAAAGCCAATTCAAATAAAATGTGTAAATACATGATTCTTAATATGCTGACAGTTTTTTAGGAAGATGATCAGACCATCAAACTGAACCAATTTTTCTATGTGACCAATGTCGAATTCACGAAAAAAAAAATCTACTGTTTCTTACTAGAGTTCTTCTTTGTTTAGAGTGTATTGGATCGTTTCTATCTGTTAATTATGTTTATTACCTACATTGTTGTGTACCTACATTTTAGCAAAAATAAAGAATCTGAATCTGAATCTACCAAACTGCAATCCTAGTCGATCCAAATGTATGGGACAGCTGATTTTTTTTTCGCGATTTCACCTTTGGTCCTATAGAGAAAGTTGTTCAGTTTGATGGTCTGATCATCCTCTTAAAAACTGTCAGAATATTAAGTTGGACTCTGTATATATCCCACTGCAGGGCACAGGTCTATTCTTAGGGAGGATATAAACCTTTCCGATGCGGTTTGATAGACTTCACATAATTAGACATAGTTTGAGAGTATATAGTCGGTACTACGTATATAAGTTAGAAAAACTCATTGGCACATAGCAATGTCGTTCGTGCGGATTCAAACCCAGACCCATGACTGAGTTTCCATACCTCATTAAATACAATAGGACACAAAGAATTAATTATTTTCCTCTGTCTATCATATACAGGGTGTAATAGAAATGAGGTGACCAATTTTCAAGGGTGGTTCAGACCATCAAACTAAAAAACTTTTACCATGAGAGCAAACCAAATTGCCAAAAATAAAATCAACTGTTCAATACATTTGAGTCGAGTAGGCGCATTGCAGTTTGTTGTTGTTGTAGATGTTCAGTTTGATGGTCTGAACCACTCATTTTAATTACTTTTGTAGTAAAACAAATGAAATTGTTTTTTAAGATAATGCTGAACTCGCTACACAAATATGAGCCTCGAGTCCATCTCGTGAAAGTGGGTACAGACCTGCGCCGGATCATGACGTACCCGTTCCCAGAGACTCAGTTCATAGCAGTGACGGCGTATCAGAACGAAGAAGTAACCTCGCTCAAGATCAAGTATAATCCCTTCGCGAAGGCTTTCTTGGACGCTAAGGAGAGACCGGAGGGGTATTATCAGAGAGAATTTGTTGGTACACATTACCCTCAGCAAAGTTCTTCTCCACATCAATATCCGCAATGTAAGTATACAGGGTTTTGTAGCATCCTTTTAAACTAAGACTCTACCCATCAAACTGAAATTTGTTTACTATAGGAGCAAATCTAAAATCACCACAAAAAAAGACGTCTGTTCCATACTAAACGCCTACGCGATTCAAATGTATGAAACATTTTTTTTAGGTTTTCGTTTGCTCCCATGGTAAAAGTTGTTTAGTTTGATGGGTAGAGTCATTGGCTTAGAATAGTAGAGTCTTCGTTTACAAGGCATGACATTAGCATGACTTCAAATTCACCCTGTATAGGTAGATGCCTTTATTATTAGTTTATTGTTTGGTATTGGTTATACTACTAACTATTTATAAAGTAAACAAGTAGTTAAACCAAAAGAATATTTCACTCGAACATTGATTAATGGCCCTAACTTAAAATCACTATGTGCCTTAATGAGGTTTATCAACTTTATTGAACACATACCTACATACAGATAATAATATCGCATCGTTATGTTTGTTAAAACAACGTTGTTTTACAGTTGGTGGTTGGTTTGTGACGTCACAGTCACTCTACGGCAGCACAAACTCTGCATCAAGGAGACCAGCGCCGTACCCTCCGCGACCGCCATCACGACCTAGGACTCTATCGCCTCCCTGTAAGTACTACCTACTTTTGTATGCGTAGTAAACCCGTCATGCGTGCTCGCTTTCGCATACGCAAAGTAACAAAGACAGAGGTCTCGATTTTTGCCTTTTTCATGGAGGTGCGGGTGGTGGCATGCTAATGCTAGGACCACAGGACAATATGATATTTGTGGACCATCATTTTTCAAACATTATTGTAATGTTAGGAGGAATACATTCGGAATTTGAAGTTTATATTGGTTATTTTGGTTTTTCTGTATTTAATACATATTCATAACATAATACATTGGTATTTATGGTAGGTAACTACCTACTTTGGGTAGGATAAACAAGTTTAACTACCCTATTTCACCACTTCGGGATATCGTCGTAGCTGTTAGATAAACTATCAAGAACTTACCTACTAAGTAGTGGTGGAACAGGCCCTAAGTATATTTATTTATTGATTGCGAAAGTATCTTTAAACTACGGCATACGAGCTAACACAACAAAAACGTGAACCCCACAGCAACGTACAGCAACGCCGAGCGAACTCCAACTACGAACGGCAGCAGCTACACCTGGGCCGGTAGCAGCTCCTACTGGAGCTCCGCCCAGAGCACCTCCCCCCAGCCTAACACCTCGCCGAGCTACCGCACCCCCCCTCACGCGTACCCTGCACCGCTCGAGTACGCCCCGGCAGCGCCCCCTGCAAGCACCCAGGCGACGGCCGCACCTGCGCTCTACCCCCTGCAGTACGAAGCGCCTGCGCAGCATCACTCCCCGTATTACCAGCACGCGTACGCGCCCTATGCGCATCATGCCATTGAAGATATTTCGTATTGGCCTAATAGGTGAGTGTTTTGAACATAGATATATATCATTATGTTAACCAGCTTAGTAGTAGGACATTTAATAATCCACATCTAGGTTGGTGTTTATGGTAAAAAACTCCGGGGCCCCGGGACAGGCGCCCAGGCGGCACGTTAAGGGCGCGCCAAAATTAGGTTTGAATTTTTATTTTATTTTAACGATTTGAAAATATTGCAGAAATATCTCGAGCTCGCTGGGCTCGCTCCTGGTTTTAGATACTATAGTAATCTTATTACATTGCAGTAACATCTCGAGCTCGCTCTTGTTTATTGATTGTGTCGTAAAGAGCATAAGAAGCATTGGAATTAGATCGTTTGAAAAATTTGAGTGCTTTTTATTGTATTGAAACTACCTAGTCGTGCCTAACGTAGAAGTCGCTCCAGATTTTAGATCATATTGCAAAGAACAAATTATATTGCAGTAATTGACGGTTTTATACCTTATTACGATGACCTAACCTGGACCTGGTCCTCCTGGGTAAGATTATTGCTATGCCCTAGGCGGGAGGGGCGCTAATTCCAAGTTTTGTCTGCTTGGAAAAATCGTAGATCCCGGGGCTGCGTCTCGTCCCGAAACAAAAGTCAGAGTACGCTCTTGGTCGAAATCATTCATCAATGATTATGATTTTTCATAGCCGATTTCGATTCTAACCACCTAATACCTTATCTATTACAGTCTCAACAGTTACAGTTACCAGCCGTCAGAATACGTCGGCAGCGAGGTACCGTACTCCGATGGCAGTTCATTCGGGCCGGGCCCCGCGCTGGAGGCTGCAGCCGACGGCCGCGCTACCCCGCCCCCTGACCACCCTGAGAGGGAGTACAAGTTTAGTGCCCAGGAGGAACGACACTCCCCTTGTGAAGATAACATTCCACCCCGGTCCCCTGCGCAAACGCAGTGAACTTGGTGTTTTAAGTGCGCGGAATAGAGAAATGAGGTCCTGATGGGTACCGAAAACTGTTAATTAGTAAAAGTAGGGTCTTTGTTAATATGCTGACGGTTTTTAAGGGGAAGATGGTTAGACCAAACTAAATAACTTTCTCTACAGGACTAAAACGCGATAAAAAATCTGCTGTCCCATTAAATTTAGGCCGAGTACACTGAAATAAATGATTGTTATAAACAGTATAAGTGTATTAACCAAACTTTATTGACTTGCGAATTTTGCAGCACATAATCGAAATCTGGTTATAAATAGCAAAACAGTTTTGCTAGGTTTGAAATTATGTATGGGATAGCTGATTTTTATTTCGCGATTTCTATGTTACGATTAGTCCCAAAGCGAAAGTTGTGCAATTAATATGCTGACACTTCTTTAAGGGTATGATCAGACCATACATTTTCGATGCGATTTCGATGTTGGTGCCATAGAGAAAGTTGTTCAGTTAGACCATCTCCTTAAAAAGTGTCAGCATATTAAGAAGGACCCTGTATGTAGGTACAGTCTATAGCAAGCTTAACATTAATCAACTATTATAGCAGAGAGATGGGAAGAGGCAAACACCAGAGTGTTAGCTTGATGTGCTGTTGACTGTACCTGTTTCATTTAAAACTAAGGTATTCATATTTGAGGCATTCCAAGCAAACAAGTTTCTGTATTTCTACTTTTTTTCTACGAGATACCTATGTCTACTAGAGCAAGTCGTTTCTTTCTATTGGATACAAATCACTGTATGCAGGGTCCAACTTAATATGCTGACAGTTTTTTAAGAGGATGATCAGACCATCAAACTGAACAACTTTCTCTATGGCACCAATGTCGAAATCGCGAAAAAAAATCAGCTGTCCCATACAATTGGGTCGATTACGATTTCAGTTTACTATGGAACAGCAGATTTTTTGTTTCGCGATTTCGACATTGGCCCCATAGAGAAAGTTGTTCAGTTTGATGGTCTGATCATCCCCTTAAAAAAGTGTCAGCATATTAAGAAAGACCCTGTATAACAATTTTAGAAACATTTTTCTGCTTTACCATTCACATCTCTTGATTTCTAATTTACGTTGAAACCAAATTTAGGTTCGGATGAGGGAATTATAATGTGCCTTATTAAAAAAGAAATGACAAAGTTTTAATAAAGTAATAGTTAATTAACAATGTATTTATGCCATCATCATGCAGTCTTATAATGCATTAATTAAATAGGTTCACATGGCGACAGATCAACCTATCTCTCGAGTTTATCTCCGTGTGTACCTAGAGTTAACACGCGACTTCGTCTGCACAAATTATATACCAGATTTTAAGTCAAATCATAAGCTATCAAACAAAAAACGTTTCATCAAAATCGGTTCAGTAGTTTTCGCGTGCTGCTCGCACAGTTATTTGGCGTATGTTTTACAAAAATTTACCCAGCCGTTTCCCACCTGATTGAGCCCAAACTTGGTACCTATGTTTTGAGAATACTTGTTGGATTTTTTGAAAACAAGTGGCTGAAAGGTAATGGTGTAGTATATTTTTAGAACCGGCTCATGAAGCCCTTTCATATGATCACGTCAGGTTTAAGAAAAAAAAATTGTTTTACTTATCCCATACCAAAAATTTATGACGTCATAACTCCCCACTCCGCCAATTGAGAAAGCGACACCGTCACGTCATTTTTCCTACTTAGGAAACTCTACTGAATGCAACGATACCACAAGTCGGTATAAAACTACTCAGTCCTACGAAAATCTTTATTTGACGACTTTATTTAAATACGCATCTCTACTATTAGATAACCGATAAAAATTTCGCACGTGGAACTTAGGTATTTATGTTCCCTCGTGTATGATATTTATGTAACAAGTATGGACTGGTGTAATAAATAGTGTGACCCACTGAGCCACCCTTAATAATAGCAATTATTATTGTACATAGAATACGACCACTATTATGATTAAGTATAGATATTACTTTGTATAGTTACTGCCTTCAATTAGGCATTGACAATAAAACAATGTTTCTGTTACAATGTGTGTGATTTCATTCAAAACTTAGGTAAGTATTCACTCCATTCTCTATCCTACTTTGTTTTGCTCCTATTTTGTTTGAATAAAGCAGGCACTTCATTCTCGCCGAGAACAGACGAGAAGGGCAGAGAACGAGAGTGTGGATGCACTTCATTGTTCTCGTGGCGTCGTGAGCCGTAGTAGTTGTCCTTTGAATGTTCTTGCCGAGAATTCTGGCCGAAAAGTTCTCGCGAGAATTTAGTGCCTGCTTTATTCTCGTGGGTTCTCGCTGAGAAGTTCTCGCGAGCGTGTAGTGCCTGCTTTATTCCCGTGGGTTCTCGCCGAGAAGTTCTCGCGAGAGTGTAGTGCCTGCTTAACAGAAACAGAGATTTTGTCTCATTTATTCATAGAAAAGCTATAGTAACGTCCAAGATATGTCGGATAGTATATCTTTCTGATAAATATATTAAGCTCCAAGGTTGAGGATTGCCGCAGCCTTGAGACTTGGTTGTGAGATATGCGTGCCCTACCAATGCAATTGCAGGTCCTGGATGCTGGCCAACGGCTATAATGCCTTAAGCTGTAGGAAGTGTGCGGGACGATTGTCACGAGACCATATCCTTAATGGCATAATCCGTAGAGCGCTAGTTTAAAGACATGCATCACGTTTTGCAGATTGAGCAATGATATAGTTATGATGACAATGTTTCTTATCAAAAACATTTTTATAATGGGGAACTAGCACAGTGGGGAAACAGCACCAAAAATAAAAATAGTAAAATATGCTCAAATCATTTATTTATTGCAAATCAAAAGTTGACTTTTCAAATTCCGCGCCAAAACGCTCACTGCCATGTCGTGACATCACTCCTTTTCATGACTCACATCACACTCACACAAAATTTGTTCGGTCAAAACATGACGGCATAGGCATGGATCTAGAATCATAATACCTATCCTCTTCCTATCCAGCCTCATACTTGATAATTGATGACGGCTTGCAATGAGTTAGGTAGGAGAAAACTTACTTAAAGATTGAAAAACTTCAGACTTGGTTTTGGCCTGAATATACAGAAGAACATTAACATTTGACCAGGCTGTATAGGCTCGTTCCCCTTGCCTTTCCGTAAGGAAGAATAAAAACCAAATTGATTGTCAAAAAAAGTTTTGTTTTGGGTTGGCTTGCCGCCATTAATTTGTTCGGTCGATGTTGTATTTGATATTCGTGAAAAATTTGTTTTAGTGATATTTGTGATATAATTTAGTGCGGATTGTGTACCAAAAAGTTGCGTAAATCGACCAACATAACAGGAATCTCAAATACATACGAAGAAAGAACAAAAGTTTTGGTGCAAGTTAAATCGCACTGGTGATTTTGGCGGCAACGCACGAGCTTACAAAATCGAGCACAATTTCATCGTCATCGTTTATCTATCATCCCACCTTCATCAGGAGAGTTTAGCATGGGAATCGTGAAGAAAAGGACGGGCTTTGTTTCTTAATTTTCTAAATTGTTTTTCGTGGCTATTATTGTGTTAATGTGGTGGAATTAGTTAGATAACGTGCCATTAATGGAGAACAATATAGTAAAAGTGAGAAATATAGAAGGCGCTCCCGTTTGATTCGGATTGATTCTCGCGTGAAACTCCCCTGAACACTGGAATGTGTGTACCACCCTCGCATTTCAAGAGTTAGGTAGGTTAGGTTTAAGTAATGGCTGTAAGGGCTAGTTCCCATTGCCTTTCTGGAAGGATAAACTATTAAAAAAAAAGAAAAAGTTTTGTTTTTATTTTATCGTTTTACGGCTTTATTCGTACGTATTAAAAATTGTTCAAAAATAAGTAAATTGTACGTCGTGGTTTGGTCGTGGGCCTTGTAGTTCCAAGCTATTTTGAAATGGAGTCTACTGTATCGGTTTCTAAGGTATCCGCATTGTAATAATCTTGATAATAAAAATAATGAACATATTCCTTCATATTTGTGATTGTTTGATTATATTGCTTTAAAACTTTGATTCTAGGGTGTATTCTTATTTCCAAATGGATTTAAAAAAAAGGTCACTAAAAAGAAGTCAAAACCGCTGTTTGAAAAGTTATTTGTAAAAGAACCATGGTATGTAACCTATAAAAATAATTGGAAGAAGATTGAGAATGCAATAACGGTAAGTAAATATTTGTAGTCACTTTTAAAATATACAAAAGTAAAAATAAACATTTAAAACTTTTAAGGGGGTTGTTTAGACCATCAAACTGAAAAATTTTCACTACAGGACCAACATCTAAATAGCGAAAAAAAAGTCTGTCCCATACATTTAGCTCGAGTAGATTTGTAGTTTAGTATGGAACATCCGATTTGTTTTTCGTGATTTCCCGTTTCGATGTGAATTCACCCTTAAATGTTTATCTGTATTTTAGTAACATTTTGTATAGATCTCACATTGCAAAGCGTCATTTATTGATAATTTGATAAACTAAAAGTATATTATACTTTGTATATACAGTATACTACATAAAAGCGTCGGCAGCGCGTTGTGGAGAGACATGAACACTCAATTATAAGGGTCTGGGTTCAAATCTGCATGCAAGACATGCCATATACCAATGAGTTTTTCTAACTAATGTATTATACAGACTGCTCTCAAGAAATTCTTGTCGTGGTGGACCAAGGGTGCCTGTCCATTGATGCGGAGATTGGCGGCGGAACGGAGAAACTGAGTTTTATTAAACAATAAGATTGCATGAGATCTTGGAGCTGAGATTTTATGCACTCTTATTGGTTAATAACACTCTTTCTTCGTTCTGCCCTCCCTGAGGGTAGGCCCTTGTGCAGCAGTGGGGTTTTTATAGGATCATAATACAATATGTATACACTAAACAATTTCTTATTCGTCTGATAAACTTTCAATAACTGTTAAAAAAGTAAAATTTAATGGAAATAATAATTTTATTCTGGCTTCATACCTATTATTACAAGTTCAGCTTGGACACATTAGACTGGTCTGAACATTTTTCATGTCGCAAGTTCATTCAAATGTATCAATGGCATTCTATACCATTTGTTTATTTATTTAAGGGTGCGTCCACATCTGGCAAACGCGCCGCGAATGCGCATCGAGCGATCGGGCGCGAGACGCTCGCGAGCTGTGTAGTAGCGACACATGAGCATAAAATGCAACCGCGCTGATCGCGAGCTGCACGCGAACTGCGCATTCGTCGCGCGTTCGCCAGATGTGGACACACTCTTAAATAAATAGAAACAGCATGCCAATGTCCTTGGGTATAGAATGGTATTGATACATTTGAATGAACTTGGGACACGAACAACGGTCAGAACAGTCTAATATGTCCAAGCTGGACTTGTGATAATAGGTATGCGTGCCATAGCCCAACCACAAATCAATCAAGGATACAAAAAGGTGTGACTTATCACCGGTTGGGCTTTGTTATTGTATGATGAGATCTTCTTATCGTGTGGGCAGTAAGCCCTGGTGTCAGAGTTTTTTCAGACTGCCTTACGGCCTCTGATATGGTTTTTATGTAACAACTACTACCACCAGAGATAGTAGCCAGGACCAATGGCTGAACATGTCATCCGAAGCCATACAATGCCATACAATCAGGTGATTCAGCCTGCAATGTCCTAGCCCACTTATAAAAAACGCACAAAGTGACATATCACTAGGCTTCCCCCCTGGGAATCAAACTCACAACCTCCATGTCCCAATGCTCTTAACCATTAGACCACGGAGGCAGTTATATGTGATGTCACACAGTTTGATGTGATGAGTCCATGTGTATGTCATTGTAATGCATACATAAACACCTGTCAGTAATAAACAAATAATTGCAGGATCTCCATCACAGAACATACAGTACGCTGCTAAATGATATAGTTAACTACATAAAGCTGTTTCATCAAACCGATGACTCTGTTCTGATGGATGGCATTATACCAAGTGCAACACTTTTAACAGGAGTCAACCAGCCAGACCATGTGTCACAGTTCATGGCTCTGATCTCTAAGATTAGGTATGTATCTCTGTTTGTATTTTAAACTGAAACTTAAGAGGATATGTGAAAAAAATTGGATTCATAAAGCATCATATAATATCATGAAGTACTAAAACTAGGAGTATGATTTGCAGACATGTGTAAATTGAACATATAATTGAAGTTTTTTTTGAGCCAAAACATGGTTAAGAGACATTTTCTCGATAGAAAAATAAGCCAAAGTAGCCTCCGTCTTTATCGATAAATGCTTGGAACTGCTAAACGGTGAACAATAGAAACACAAGACTTGATTTAAAAAAAGATTAATATTTTATAAAATTTGATTAGAGCAGAAATGAACTTACATAAATAGTACAATCACAATTAAATAAAGTTTGTTTTACGCTTGCGTCGTTTCAGGCGCGTGCACCGCCCCATCTCTTTTTCTCACATTAGGCAGTAATATATAAGCTATCACACACCCATTTCGCTTCAATTATTTTTTCGACATAGGCCCTTAAGGCCTTTCAAGTGACTTGTCTAGTAAACCAGTGTTTGATAAATCTAACAATTTATTGTATTTTTTACCTCGCAACTTATTTATCATGCTGTGGAAAGATTGAGTAAGTACCATAGTATACATAATAATAAACAATAAATGTGTGTCATGATATGAATTAATCTTTTGACAAATAAGATATTCTTTAAACTGAAATGATAAAACGTTTTCAGTATTTTAAGCCTTCATGCATTGAATAATCATTCCTCATTATAATTATAGTTGACATTGATGATGATAAGCTTAATTTAATGTGGGCATATTTCATGATATCCTAGCAACACCAGGCTCTGATGCTGCTAGAAAAGTAGTGGCTTTTGCAAATTTATCAGTGTCTCATTTAATTAATTAGCATAACTAAGATTGTTAGAATAGAAGACAAGGTACAATGGGACTGGCATGTACAGAACACTTTTGTATACAGGGTGTAAGGAAAAGTATCATTAACCTTTAAACCACATACTCTAGGTACCCATCAAACAAAACCACTTTTACTATAGGAGAAAACCTGGTCAGAACAAAAAAAATATCAACTGTCCCATACTTTTGAATCGAGTAGGTATTGTAGTTTAGTATGGGACAGCAGATATTTTTTTGTTCTGACAGGTTTGCTCCCATAGTAAAAGTTGTTCAGTTTGATGGGTAAAGTATGTGGTTTAAAGGTTAATGATACTTTTCCTTATACCCTGTATAAGTGCTTACTAAGCAAAAAAATATATATAATAAAAAGATGAGAAATCTATTTAAAGCTTCCCAGTTAATTTCAGCTGCAATGAATGCTTTATATGCTATCAAGATTATACATCACTACAAATGATTGAACTCAATTCATATAATATGTCTAAATTCCGTGAATTTTAAGATATATCTGTTGAATGACTTCAGGACAGAGGTGACACCGCACATAGCGTTGATAAACTCTCAAGATGCACCCACACTCAAACATTTGGTAGAGAATGCTGTCTGGCAGTTGATGTATGGACATGAGGCCTTGGTTTGTATATTTTTCTATACATATTGAAACAATAATAATGTTATCACCTCTTAAACATGCAACCCAAATGTCTGGGCATAACAAAAATAAAAATATAATTTAAACAGTTGAAGCTAAATTACCAGACCTAAAAAAGAACATTTATTTGTAGGTAGATCCTGCCTGTTGTGCTGAGGGTCACGGGTTCGAATCCCGTAAGGGACAAATATTTGTATGATGAATATGAATATTTGTACCCGAGTCATGGATGTTTGTATGTCCAACTTAATATGCTGACACGTTTTTAAGAGGTTGATCAGACCATCAAACTGAACAACTTTCTCTATGGGACCAATGTCGAAATCGCGAAAAAAATATTAGCTGTCCCATAGACTTTGGTCGAGTAAGTCTTCAGTTTATTAAATAACAGTATAGGTAACAATAGTAGTAGATACATATAGGGTACTTATTAATATTCTGACACTTTTTAAGGGGATGATCAGACCATCCAACTAAAGAACTTTCTCTATGGCACCAACATCGAGATCGCGAAAAAAAATCAGCTCTTCCATACAAAACTGCAAACCTACTTGAGCCAAATGTATGGGACAGGAGATTTATTTTCGCGATTTCGATGTTGGTCCCATAGAGAAAGTTGTTCAGTTTGACGGTCTGATCATCCCCTTAAAAAAGTGTAAGCATATTAAGTTGGACCCTGTATATAATTATATTGTGTTTAGATATCATATCTTTGTTTAGTATTTCACTTGTTTGGTCCCTTGATTCTTCAATTAATGACGAACAATGTCTGAATTCCATACTTAAATTATATTTCAGGACCCATTTGAGGATGAATCGGATGATGAAACAAACCAGAAGAAGCTAAAAAAGAACCAGTGTACAATGAAAGCAGTCAAAAATTGGTTCCATGCCAAATATACAAACTCTTCACCAAAGAAAAAGAAAAATGCTATTCAGAAATCATTAGTTATTATTATACCAGACTTTGAAAGCTTTAATTGCAATGTCTTGCAAGATTTTGTGATGATTGTAAGGTAAACACTTATTTTTAATTTAACTTCCATAAGCTAAAGCTTGTACAAGCTATGTAACAACAGCTCAAGACAAGCTATGTAAGTCCCTTGATAGCTATGTTAGTTGCTAGCCGCCACGAAAAAGAAACATGCTGTTCTATACATTTGGGTTGAGCAGCCATTGGCGTTTCCTATGGAACAGCTGTTATTTTTGGCGATTTCTATGTTGACTCCTTATTGAAAGTTGTTTGTTTCTACCAGTTTGGTGGTCTGAAATACCCCCTTAATAGTGATAGGTTAAGATTATCAAGTCAGTTTTTTTTCTTGTTTATTTTCTTTTTTTGATTATTAATACGTGTCTAAGTGTTAGAATGGTTAACCTCTGTAATGGCTAATTCCAATGCTGCAATGATAATAATATGGATCGTAAACTCGTCAAAGAAACCATAATGCTATGTATTATAATTATTGTTTGGGCATGTTTGTATAAGGCGTAGTGGACTAATGCCCATACCCCCCTGAGGGTAGGCATGTGCTCTGCAGTGGGACGTATATAGGGTCCTTCTTAGTACGCTGACGGTTTAAGGGGATGAACAGACCACCAAACTGAACAATTTTCTCCATGGTAGAAATCGGGAAAAAAAATCTGTTGTTCCTTACAAAACTGCAATCCTGCTCGGCCTAAATGTCGGGACAGCTGCATTTCTTTTTGCCATTTCGACGTTGGTCTCATAGAGAAAGTTGTTCAGTTTGATGGTCTGGTCATCCCCTTAAAAAACCGTCAGCAAATTAAGTAGGACCCTGTATAGGCTGTGATGATGATGATATTGTTTGTGTTTCAGTTCGTATATATCGACTCTGCCAATAGTGTTCGTGTTTGGGGTGGCGACGTCGGTGTCGGCACTGCACAAGTCGTTCCCGTACCACGTCTCCTCCAAACTACAGATCAAAGTATTCCATTCACACTCTTCCCCTGTTTATATGAATCAAGTAAGAGCTTTTTATGTGTTTATATGTTCCGTTTTATAAGAATGTGTGCCTGTGTATTACTATACACATTTTGCGTTTATTTGCTAACACTTAAAAAAAGCGGATAGTGAGGATATGTTTGATTTTATAGATTCGCGTCTCAAGTCTGTTCTATTCTATTTAAATCCTAAAAATTGTGGCGTCCATCTTGCCAATATCTAGTTTAAATAGCAAAAGTGCTTGACATTGTATGGCTACAAATAATTGGTGACTTCAAGGATTGTTTTATGCACAAAACATACAGTTAAGCCTCTATAAAATTATGGATCTTCGTTGAAGGCCGAGGAACAGGAAACAGACACGCGTCCACCCAATAACTGACCTGCATCACGACTCCTGCAAGTCTGTTATTGTGCGGCTGCCTGCTCTCTGGCTTGCCATAAGGCTCTACCACTTTGTCGTGGCTCGACCGTGTGTTTTTGTGCATAAAACAGTCCTTGTGGTCACCTAAATCTATCTAAATCTGACTGTAATGTACTCATATTTTCTGTAATTTTCAGGTCCTTGAAGACGTATTCCTCACCCACAACAGTCCACTGCATTTGTCAGGGAAAGCTTTTGAATTATTAACAGATGTGTTTCTGTTCTATGACTTTTCTGTAACAGGAATTGTTCAAAGCATTAAGGTAAGTTTTCTATAATATTATACCAGTTTAGTGATATCCAGAGAGTTTTACTGGATAGTCAGGGAGAGTTAGGTCACAGTTTTACAAAAGGGCGAACACCACTGCTTATTGAATATGCTAGTACTGAAAAGTCCACAGGTACGTGTGATACTGGGTGAGTGCGAGTGTGAGAGAACTACACCATTGTAAGAAAATAGTTTATTTAAATGTACACAAAAGCATAATCAAAGAAAGTAATAGTTATAACAGTAAAGTAATAATTCTTCAAACAAGTTTGACATGGGTTTCCACGATAGACTCAGGGCCTGGAAACTAATACATTAAGCACATTACAGAGTAGAACTGCGGCATTGTACCATTGGAAGTAAAATAATTTGTTACACCATATAATTACTAAGACTTTAATTAATAAACTTACCGAGTCATGAATTACAGAATAAAAGCAAAACAAATAGCAATAACATTAATGGATGGGTGTGAGTGTGTGTGGGAGCGCGTTTGTGAATTTCATCCAACAACTCTTAGGAACGCTTCAGTCTCGTCGTACGTCCGGGACAGCAAAAGGTTGAAAACCTTGGCTTTCGCTTCTTTTACAGAAGAACGTTGTATATTTGCAAGGAGTACGATTTTATTATATACAAATGGAAAAATGAATGTCCTAAAGCGGTACGCGAACATGGTTTTTACTGGTTGGCGAGACAGTTTGAATACCCTCTTTTTCAGCATGGATTGATAATTGCTAGAGTTTAGTACCAACTTGTGCACATTGCCTATTGTCCACTACCAAGTATATACGGCGACACATCAAGCTATACAAAACCAACATAAGATGGACGTGCGACGTTATACGTTATGCAACCTACAGCGGCCAGCTTATTTTGGTTTTGTATAGCTTGATGTGTCGCCGTGTGTACATACAGTATGTAGTGCCATGCTATTTCTCGTACTGTGCTTGGAGTTAAGTCAAGGATGCTCAATGTGGTCAAAGAAAGCTATGTATATTTAGGGGAGAACGTGGATAGCCAAGGAGAAACAAGAGATTTTTTACGAATGATTAGAAAAACAGAATAAAAATTATGCAATTGGGACGTGTTTTAAACTATTAACTAATCGCAACCCCTTACTATGAGAAAAAACGCATACTTGCGGCCGTAGCATGATGCTCGCGGAAAGGCTATATCGCGCCTTTAATCACGTTCGTTCGTGCGCAAATAGAAAGATAATTTAAAGGCGGTAGCGCTATATCGTGCTTCCACGCTACGGCAGCTGTTCTTTCAGACAACTTTGTGGTAGAGGATCCACGAGTTTCCAACTAGTCAAATTAACAACTCTTTATCAAACGTCAAAACGCGTGCTTTGTATGAAATATTGAACTAAAAATTTAATAGTGACGTCATTGTTTTTCGGTGTCGTTTTGATATTTTTGTAGTTTATCCAGTTATTAAAAATAGTATTCAAGCAACAGCATTACTGAAAATGTGAGTTTAGCGTTATTTTCAAATGGTTTAAAAGCAGTTAAAACTAAAATATATTTTATGTAGTCAAATCCCCTATTATAGGTCAGAGGAATCGATGGCTAGTGTAGAACTTATCAACAATGTACTCATGTTAATATTTTGCTTTCAGTACTGCATGATGGACCACTTTTACGGAGACAATGTGAAGTCGCTTTGTTGCGACAGAGATCAAATAGACGAAGCGATATCAAACCTGACCACGGAAGATCTAGAAAACGTCCGCCAATTGTTTTCTTTTAGACCCTTTGTCGAAGCCCAAGACTGCTCGACCCAGATTAAACTCCTCACCGACGATAATACCTTAAAACAAGTTTTGAGCAAAGAAATGAACAAGCTACATGACTATCTGTATAGTTTCTACTTGTGTGTGAGATTGTTGTCTATATTTGTTAAAGATTTGCCGAAGAATGTTCTTGGAAAATCGGTAAGTGCAATCTGAAAACTTTAAACTCGGATTCATAAAGGACAACAATTCAATTTAGGAATATATGAACTAGAATTTACCCGCAACTTCGTCTCGTCATCCGAGCGAAATAAATGATATACCAGATTTTAAGTCCAGACGTAAGCTTTCAAGCAAAAAAAGTTTCATCAAAATAGGTCCATTAGTTTTTGCGTGATGCGCGAAAAAATAAACAGACAGACAAAAATTCCAAGAATTTTTTTATTTGGAGCCAGGGACACCTAAAAATAATATCATAAAATTTTTTCTTAAATTACTTCATCGTACAGAAACAGTTTTATAATAGTAAAGAATCCATTTATAATTTACATTCACAATGGTCGTCGAATTATAGATTTTAGTTTAGCCTTCTCTACTATGCTCTGTACATTAAAAATCTATACAAATAAAAAGTACGATATGGTTTTCAGGTGCCCCTGACTCCAAACAACAAAATTTTGAATTTTTTGTCTGTTCGTATATCACGAGAAAACTACTGGCCTGATTTTTACGAAAATTTAGTGTGTGAAAGCTTCTGAATAAACTTAAAATCAGGTGTATCATTTATCTCGCTACGAAGACGGGAACCCGTGTGAACGAAGTCGCGGGTAAGCTCTTTAAAATATACGAAGCAGCTAGAAGGTCAGCGCAGATGACAGCCCGTTTCGTAGGGTAGAGTCGATGGAGTACAAAATATCTACTTTATTGCTCGGCTGCGTGTTACAAAATGTGTGCGTGCGTGCATGTCAAAAAATCCCCCATTCTAAAACATAATCGAGATTAAAATTGGGTTACCTAAATATACATTATTTTTCTAGCTACGTGAGATCTACACTAAATGCAGCGTGGACCACGTCACCGATACACCTGCCTTCAAAGAATCTATGCAATTATTGAACTTCCAGTCCCAAGTCAAATTGGTGGATACCATTAAAAATGCTTTGAAAGTTATTAACTCAGCTTTGCAAATAGTATCGCCAGTGAAACCCTTACGGTCGACACCAACGAAAAACAATTTAAACAACATAAGCCTAAACAATGATCTCGGAGAGAGCTTTATTAAGACTGTCAGAATACATCTACTATTATTCTTGAGACAAATTGAGAAGGCGAATACTGAGGTGACAGTGGATACCAGTATGACCACAGATGATGATAATGATATGGAAAACATTCCAGGAAACAGATATAAATTAAAAGAGGTTAGAACTTTATTTTACCACCAATCACCACCACAATACCAATGAGTTTTTCGGAATTTATGTACGATTTGTAACACCACTGGCTTTTCGGTGAAGGAAAACATTGTGAGGAAACCTGCATGCTTCAATTTCGATGCATGTATTGTACCTACTGTCCATTATAAGTGACTTCAGACTATCAAACTGACTAATTTAGAACCCGAGAAAGAAAGTTGTTGTTCCATAGAAATCGGTAATAGCTACTCAATCCAAATGTTAGAATGTGATGTGTAAAGCTGATTATCGCATTTTACATCCTGTATACAAAATAAACAAGAATAGCTTTAATTTTGTATGTATTTGTCGACCGCGTACCGGAAAGCTTAGCGTAGGTAGGCCCCCCACAAGGTGGCCGACGACCTGGTGAAGGCGGTGGGAACCCGTTGGATGAGGGCAGCGCAGGACCGGTCGTAGTTGGCGAGTCCTAGTTCCAGCAGTGGACGTCCATCGGCTGAGATGATGATAATTTGTCGACATATAAGTAATCCTAAATCTATCACTACTCTATTAACAGAAACTGCTGCAAGCAACAAGAACCAACAGAATCCAGTCTGAATACGAGATGGTTCGCTCCCGGCTGGTTAGCTACCTGGAGGAGGTGCTCGGCAAGGGTCTGCAGCCGCCGCGCACGCGGGCCTTCCACGAGGTGTTGTTCTTCAGCGACGTGGCCAGCGTCAAGAAACAGATCGTGGGCTCACCTCGCGGCGCCCTGCATACTGCTCTCAGCAACCCTGTTCATTATCTACAGGTACCTAATAATATTGAACGATCTTCTTGAGATGATTCTTCTATTGAGTCGATGTCATGCGTAGATAGAGCATGAATTATTGATAAGATAGGAACTAAAAGAATAATAATAAATGGTATACAATGGCATGGAAAACCCAGACTCAAACTCAATGGAGTTTGACTTGCCATTGTGGTGAAGAGATTTTCCTATCACCGCTTAAAGGAGGTTCATTTGGACACTGGGGCAGGCTCTGAAACTATTAGTTTATAAGTTATGTATTTCTTAACTTGCCGATAGTAACCAATATAACAACATAAATATTCCTAAGTGAGTGCGAATCTTCTTATCGTGTGGGCAGCAAGCCCTGGTGTCCGAGTTTTTTCTGACCGCCTTACGGGCTCTGACGTTGTTTTTATGTAACGACTACTACCACCAGAGATAGCAGCCGAGACCAACGGTTTAACATGCCATCCGAAGCACGGAATCATCTTTTTTTCAGACAATTAGGTGATCCAGAATGTCCTAACCAACTGGGGTAAAAGGCACAAAGTGACATATCACTAGGTGTACCACGTGGGAATCGAACCCACGACCTCCATGTCAAGAGCCCAATACTCTTAACCATTAGACTACGTAGTGCGAGTGAGAGAGGACTACACCTTCGCCTATAATTGGTATAATCACCGTATAATGTTATCTTTTAATACATCGACGTCTACGTAAAATGAGTGCCGCCCGAGTGACAGGAAAAAGGACCTTATACTGTGCTTTCGTACTATATTTCCCGCTCTGAGAATTATGTATGATTTGCAGTGTTCGTGCTGCCACCTGCCGTCGGCGGAGAGCATGTCGGACAGGCTGCCGGACGTGTGCCTCGCGTACAAGCTGCACCGGGAATGCGGCAAGCATATCAACCTGTACGACTGGCTGCAGGCGTTCGCGGCCCTGCTGCGTCCCGGTGACGACGACGACCTGCGCCACCAGGAGCCCTCCGTACAGTCCGTACTCTTATCTATCATAATTTCATTATCATCGTCAGCCTTTAAGGCGGTATAGACGGTTCATCAAAATAAAAGTGATTAATTTCTAGTGAAAAGCGATGAATTATGAACAGTGAACGACTTTGTCTGTTTACATGTACACGGCCTAAGTAGAATAAATAGTAATGGCGTTCGACCTACGAAAAAGAAATTAGTTCGCTGTGTTCGACAGACTTCGAGATCGCAGTCTATGTGTGCGTCGGCCTGTATCGCTCGTTGCATGGGCCCGCCGGCGCCGGCTCCATGCAACGACTTTCGAGCCGGCCTTCTGGGCCTCTGTGGGTATTTCTTTTGTGCCTTGGTTAGTCCACTACAAATACTCATTTAGCCATTATTCTTTACTATATTATTCCATTTTAAATAGCAACGAAATTTTAAGGCTATTTTGAATTACAGAAACAGTGGTGGCAGGTTCGATCCCCGTCCAGGCCGACTCGTACCAATGAGTTTTTTCGGAATTTATGTACGATTTGTAACACCACAGGCTTTTCGGTGAAGGAAAACATCGTGAGAAAAACCTGCATCAATTTCGAGGCATATATTGTACCCACTGTCCATTATAAGTGGCGACGGGCTCACCCCCCGTCACACTGGACAGAGTTTCGTTACTACTGGTGAAACGTGGATGTTCTGAGGTTTGAGAATATCTCTGACTACCCCCTCGGGGAATATAGTCGAGAGCATATGCTATGCTATGCTATGCGTTGTAAAAAGTTCCGTTTGGTATAGCACGCTTACCTTTATGTAATTAGTTATAATTATTGTTGGCTGGGCTATTGCAAGCAAGGGTTGTTATGTATCACTGCGACCATCGCTGGTCTATTGTTTTCGCCCCAAGCTCACCCATATTTTACATATACATCCGAACTTTTTTTCATTCTCGGGTATGCAAGTTGCCTCACGACGTTTTCCTTCACCGCTGAGCTAGTAATAATGACAAATACAACATACATAAATTCTGTAGAACTTAGCGGTACAGGCCAGGAATCGAACCGCCGCCTCACGATTGAGTCGCTAGCTCTCTTCCGTATAGACTATCATCGCTCTTACCTTTATGTAACAAAATGATGTTGTTTCAGAATAAGATTTACACGAGCCGTCGCCGAGATGCAGTTCCTGGGCTTTATTAAGTCTTCAAAGAGGAAGACCGATCACGTTGTGCGTTTGACTTGGTGACCGTCGTTAGTATTAACATTCCTTTCGATTTCTTTACAAGTAATCTTCAATCGATTCTAACACAGCCCATCTACGATGGAAAGTACGTACAACTTAGTGAATGCTCTATATTTGTATTGTAAATTCTCTTCTGTCTGAATCACGTGATAGTAACACGCTCGATATAATATACACCCCTATTTTTTATTTACTAGATAAATTTCAAGGGTGTATTCAGAGAATGAAACTAAACAACTTTCCCTAAGGACATGGGTCAAAAAAAAAACAATTTTTCTCATTTTTCACACACATTATCTGAATACGCCCTTAAATATTTTCTGGTAAATGAAAAATAGTGGCGACACATCAAGCTACGCAAAACCAAAATAAGCTGGCCGCGCGACGTTATACGTTATTCAACATCCGCGCGGCCAGCTAATGTTGGTTTTGCGTAGCTTGATGTGTCGTCGTGTGTACACCCTCGATAAATCATTTCGAGGGTGTAGCATTCACATTTGTATTTTGTTTCTGAAATCATCTGAAATGAAATAACGTCAACTGGAATAATTTTGTAACGTAAATACCACCGAGTCTTCGTATTTTAGTAGGATTAAGTATTTATTTAATTGTACTGTCTTTTTTAAATAAATGTGTTAAAATTTTATTATCGGTTTGAAATTTTCTGAATAAATGTACTAAGCTAATCCTTGCCAAGCCTGCATACGCAGAAGAAGAAATTCCGATGCGTGTCAAGTCTACCAATCCGCAGTGGACACGCGTGGTGGGCTAACGGTCATACACTCTCTCTGAGGGTAAGCCTGTGGCCTGCAGTGAGGCGTATGTTAGCTAACGATATGATATGATAAGCTAATGCCCTAATACTTTAAAAATAGACGTGAGTTAAGAGTTATCCCCCACTGAACGACCTTGACCCATTCAGAACCGCCTCACCTCTACTAAACTACGTCATTTTAGTAGGTATACCTATTTTTGACTGGCTTGTCTGGCTTCTAATCCAAGGAAACCAAATTCGATAATCATAAGAATTCGCAATGTAATTAACTAATTAAATATTGGTCTTAAAAAATTAACAACGATTTTTGATCATAATATTTTCTACACAATGGTGTGTGTCGCAAGTAAAAGTGACTTCAACTTATAAAGTAGATGCATATAATACAGATTTTTTCCAATATTTAGGCTTTCCTTTGAACATAGGATTCATATGTTTTTTATAGAAATATACTTCATAGCAAATAAAGCCCAGATGTTGAAGATCATTGCTATATTTTTCATTAATTTGTATGTCTTGCAAATAACGAGAAGATAGCTTCTAAAAACCAGCAAAATATGGACCGGCCTAGCGCTAGTGAGAGTGTCTTAAGACATGTTGCTGCAAAAGATAAGGTTTGGCTGAACCGACTTGAAGAAAGAATCAATAAACCATCAACGCTAATAACGCAATTACTGAAGAAAAGAATCCAATAAAGCCTGATCAAAAATATAAAAACCTGGTTTGGGGGCGCTGGAATCGACTATAACCTCTAATGTGTTCCAAGTACAAAAATTAGTTCCAATGATTGAGATGAGAGTTTTTATTTTTCTGGTCGGGCTTTACATTTGTATTTGATTACGAGATTTTACCCGCGACTTCGTCCTCACAAATTGTATACCAGATTTTAAGTCGAATCATAAGCTTTCAACCTAAAAAAGTTTCATCAAAATCGGTTCAGTAGTTTTTCCGTGATGCCGAAACAAACAGACAAAAATTGATGATTTGGAGTCAGGGACATCTAAAAACCATATCGTAATCTTTTTATTTGTAAATATCTTCAATGTACAGACACACTTCTTTTACAGTTTTATAATAGTTTAGATTCTCTTCAGACTATTTTTGCCTTAACTTAAAATTGACCAAAAATGCTCATTACAAAGCTGCTGCTCGAGCATAGTGGTGAGCTAAAAGCTTGCCTGCACCAAATAACATCTCCCCATAATATGAAACGTTTTTAATCACTGATTATAGATGCAGAATGGTGATAGGTGCAGATGATGAAAATGAACAACTTTTAAAAACTAGTCGTAAAAAAATTTACTTAACATTCAGCTCACTTGCAGAAACGCTCATTAAAGTTAATCCTCCATTAAATCTCTTGCTAGCTTTTACTACGTCAACAAGACAAAAAGTTCCAGCAAGAGATTTAATGGAGGATTAACTTTAATGAGCTTTTCTGCAACTGAGTGTTAGACGCACAATCCTTTTAGGTACTCTTAAAAAGAAACGAGATCTCGTGTAGTTAATTGAGCTCTCTCTTACGTACTATTCGGAGCGAAGTTACAAGCGTTAAAAATACGCCGAATCGCTTCGAGAAAAGTTGATACAGCAGGCTCGTTGGGCTCGTCTCGGCGGGGTCACTACCGTACCACCAGATCTGCTGCTCCATACGTGTAATTCCCGACTAACTACCCTTAGGTGCCTTAGGGCCCGTAGACGTTCAGTATACAGGGTCCTTCTTAATACGCTGACACTTTTTTAAGGGGATGATCGGACCGTCAAACTGAACAACTTTCTCTATGGCACCAACATCGAAATCGCGTAACAAAATCACCTGTTCCATACAAAACTGCAAACCTACTCGAGCCAAATGTATGGGACAGCAGATTTTTTTTGCGATTTCGATTTTCGTCCCATAGAGAAAGTTGTTCACTTTGATGGTCTGATCATCCCCTTAAAAAGTGTCACCATATTAAGAAGGACCCTGTGTATATCGTGATCCACATTACGATTGTATCTGTATAGTTAACTGTAACTGTATGCTTGGGTCTGAGGTCGCTAGCTTATAGTTTATTTACTTTACTGTATAGTATCAATTATTTTATTAAATAGACTATGTATTATTGTATACATAACTTTAGCTTAAGAATTTATATTGTAATAGTTATTAAGTCGTGTTATGTTGTAGAGTTTCTGGCCGCATCTTCTCTACAGCGACAACACGTTCCGACGCGGTGGTAGCTTTAAAAAGATTTGACGTTTGATAAGTGTGCTGCAAGCTCCTTTATTGAATAAATTATATTGACTTTGACTTTGACTTTGTTAGCAGCCTCACCAGCTCAGTAGAGCACCAGTAGAGTTCCGATAAATGAAAATTTTTGTGCATGATTGTAGCGAAAATCGAATGTATGTAGAAGTTTACGTAATTTTCTTAATATGGTGACACTTTTTAATGGGGATGATCAGACCATCAAACTGAACAACTTTCTCTATGGCACCAACATCGAAATCGCGTAAACAAAATCACCTGTTCCATACAAAATTGCAAACCTACTCGAGCCAAATGTATGGGACAGCAAATTTTTTTTTGCGATTTCGGTTTTGTTCCCATAGAGAAAGTTGTTCACTTTGATGGTCTGATCATCCCCATTAAAAAGTGTCACCATATTAAGAAGGACCCTGTGTATATCGTGATCCACATTACGATTCTATCTGTATAGTTAACTGTAACTGTATGCTTGGGTCTGAGGTCACTAGCTTATAGTTTATTTACTTTACTGTTTTGTATCAATAATTTTATTAAATAGACTATGTATTATTGTATACATAACTTTAGCTTAAGAATTTATATTGTAATAGTTATTAAGTCGTGTTATGTTGTAGAGTTTCTGGCCGCATCTTCTCTACAGCGACAACACGTTCCGACGCGGTGGTAGCTTTAAAAAGATTTGACGTTTGATAAGTGTGCTGCAAGCTCCTTTATTGAATAAATTATATTGACTTTGACTTTGACTTTATTAGCAGCCTCACCAGCTCAGTAGAGCACCAGTAGAGTTCCGATAAATGATAATTTTTGTGCATGATGGTAGCGAAAATCGAATGTATGTAGAAGTTTACGTAATTTTTTTGGGAAGTAAAAATGAAAATTCTTCTTTTCATAAATATCATAAGAGGCACCAAATCGGGCATTAAATCTGTATATATTTATCTGTTTCAAATGTTCACCCGTTTCATTGGAATCATCGTTGGAATAAACAGATAGTTAGCAACAATGCATTGTTATATCTCGGCTTGTAGTGAATCAATATCTATGAAATTTTGGATATAGCAAGTACTAAATAATCATTAAATCTGGACATATGTATCTCATTGATACAAACAGTATGTCCAAGTGCGACTGCTACCTTGAGGTCTATCTAGCAGCTTCAGTAAGTTACCCAAATATGTTATAAAATACAGGAGCACCAAATCTGTGCTTTGGCACTAAATTGCACTAATTAGGCACTAAATCGTGGCTTAGTCAAAACCTTCGAATGAGCTGGTGAGGCTGCTATCTATACAGACACTTACGATCTTTATTGATTGTATCATAGTAGTCCAACGCGATCCATGAATACACACTATAATGAGCGTGTAAAGTAAAGGGTTTGCCTTATCTTACCTTAACTATTATAAAACTGTAACAGAAGTGTGTCTTGTACATTGCAGATATTTACATGAAAAAGATTACGATATGGTTTTTAGGTATCCCGGACTCCAAATCCACTTTTTGTAGAATTTTTGTCTGTCTGTTCGTCTGTTTGTTTGTTTGTAACAGCATCACGCAAAAACTACTAAACCGATTTTGATTGAGACTTTTTTGTTTGATAGATTATGATCTGACTTAAAATCTGGTATATTATTTGTGCGGACTAAGTCGCGAGTTAACTTTAGTACATTTATAATTAAGTGGTGATATAATGGTCCATGAAGAGGCAGGGCTCGATGAGAACATCTCGGATTTTCTAAGTTTACCTTACCACTCATTTGAATAATATAGAATGGCAAAATTAAACATACAAATTAAATATAATGAAAAATAAAATATATTCTAAATGCCAACGGGCTGTTTTGTTTTGTACCTTTTCTTTGTTTAAACTAGTTTTAAAAAAGCGAGAGCGAGCGAGTCTCACATTGTTGGGTTCCGTAACCTATAGTCATAAATTTTCTTAACAAATGTTATTATTTAAACTTGAGTTACTGGTTAATTCATCATCATCATCTCAGCCGATAGACGTCCACTGCTGGACACAGGTCTCCCCCAAGGATCGCCCCTATGACCGGTCCTGCACTGCCCTCATCCGAGGGGTTCCCGCCGCCTTCACCAGGTCGTCGGTCCACCTTGTGGGGGCCTACCCACGCTGCGCCTTCCGGTACGCGGTCGCCACTCGAGAAGTCTTTTGGACTCATCGGCCATCGGTTCTGAAAGCAATGTGCCGCATCGAAGTTGGTCCACCAGCTTTGAAGCTAGGTTGAGTAGACAGGACAATGCTTCAAACTTCACCCTCTTTTCTTCACCCTCTTGATCTGTTCTATTTTCATGTCAGAAGTAGATTGTTAATATCATGAAAATAAACGAATGCTTTCTAGTTCTCATACTTTCTTGGCAGTAGGGCAACTGAATTCTTTGCTTCTCCTGAGATGACCTGCAAAAAGTCGTTTTTACTGGACTTGTATTACCTACACTGTGTTTTCTTACCTTAATATTGGCAGAATCATCAAAGTCAAAGTAATTTATTGAATCGTTCACACGATGGAGCTATGATAATAAAATATTGAATTAAAGTTTAGGTTTATTGATATTTTGGTTTTGTTTTCCCGTCGCCGAGGTGGTACCTACGGAACCTAATAGGCGCTTTTTAATAATAAGTGAAGACAGGCGTCACTACACATTAGTGTTGTAAAAACAAACTGACCTTGAATTATAATTTCTCGAAATAGGTAAGTGTGGACTCGACCTCTGGAAAGGTTAAGAGTACATCATTACTTTTATTTGCCTCTAGCACGACGACGAGCGACTAGTTTTTTCTTTAAATTAATTTATTCACATACCTACCTATCGATGATATAAAATTACATAGTTAGGTACCTAAGTGTGAATGGCTTTAAACTTTAACATTGGGCATCCGCATTTTTTTTTCTTTTTGCTTGACCTTTTCTAACGATTGAATCGTCTGCGACTCCTGTTTCTAGGTGATGGGGATTTAAAATATGTTTTATTTCGTTTTAAATAGCATTATCTTACCTACGAACTATTAGGTAGTAGAGAGAAATGAAAGAATCTTAATTATACTCCATTCAAAATAGCAACGAAATTATAAGGCTTTTTTGCATTACAAAGTCAAAGTCAAAATTGTTTATTCAAAATAATATCACATAGATAACTTTTTGACGTCATGTTTTTGAATCTACCACTACTACAGAAACTGAGATTAGAGACACTTCCTCTGTCCACGATATGTCGGATAGTACATGTATCCAATAAATTAATTACATTTGGTAATCAGAATTGGCCAGAAAGCTAAATAGGAATCGGAAAATCTCGTTTTCCTTATTTGGAATGAAGTAGGTATAGGTTAACTACTCAGCGGAGTTAATAAAGCTGGAAAGTAAGCTGTAAAGTACGATGATGAGTACCACTAAGTTCTACGGAATTTATGTACGGTTGTATTTGTCATTATCACTAGCTCAGCGGTGAAGGAAAACATCGTGAGGAAACCTGCAAACCAGAGAAGGAAAAAAAATTAGTTCGGATGTATTGTGTAAAATATGGGTGAGCTTGGGGCGAACACAATAGACCAGCGTTGGACGCAGTGTTACATAACGACCCTTGCTTGCAATAGCCCAGCTAAAAATAATAATAATAAATAGATACTCCTAGATCGATAAAAGGACAATTATTCACATTCACATTTACATTGCATCCCTACTTACGACTACAGTTATAGGATATCAAGCGAAACATTTTACTCGTACATACGCGCACAAAATAATATTGTCGAAATAATAATAATAATTTAATTGGTTAGTATTGGTTCTTCTGTATACAGCGCGCATTTACGCATTCGGAATAAACTTCTCTTAATTTAAAAATTTAGTGCACTTAAAATCACCAATCGGACTGTTTTTTTTTGTTGAGGCAGTACAATTAATAAAGTTAACACACGGCATAAAGGCAAATAGATTCACAGAAAATCTTTTCTTGCTATCGGGTGGGAAACAATTTTTTTCCTGGTCCCTGGTTCTAGGTCCCCAAGCCAGAAATCTAAAAAAACTGTCTGTACCACTCTGTACACTACTAGATACTTTTCTTCGAGTATGTAACATAATTAATTACCTATTAACATCTTAAAATAAGTATTATATAAACACACGACCGCATCGGACCGGGAGGTGGTTAGAAAGAAACTCTACTATAACTACCTTTAGGTATTGTGATTTATTGTATTATTATATCAGTAAGTATTATGTGATAATTTGGATAGTTTTCACAACAAGTAGATAAGTAATAGGTACTTACAGAAAAAACTGTAATTGCATATGCTCACGACTATATTCCCCAAGGGGGTAGTCAGAGATATTCTGAAACTTCAGAACATCCACGTTTCACCAGTAGTACCGAAACTCTGTCGAGTGTGACGGGGGGTGAGCCCGTCGCCACTTATAATGGACAGTGGGAACAATACATGCCTCGAAACTGAAGCATACATTCCTCACGATGTTTTCCTTCACCGAAAAGCCAATGGTGTTACAAATCGTACATAAATTAAAACTGTATTTTTTTATTTATTTTCTTAATGTGTTGGAAGACGGTTTTTAAAGGGATGAACAACTATATAATTAACCAACGTCGAAACTGCAAAAATCTGCAGTTCCACACTAAACTGCAATTCAATTCGACTCAAATTTATGGGATAGCTCTTTTTTCGCGATTTCAATGCTGCAAAAAACCCTAGACAAAGTACTTTCGATTAGAGTTAACGACAGTAGAAAGCATACAAAATGTATGGACTTGACGTATGGTGACGAAAACAAACGTCAAAATGTTTCGATCGCCAATGTCAAATCCATACAATTTGTCAGTTTCTACTAGCTTCGACGCCAATAGAATGTCACTTTGTCTAGGGGGGCTGGTCTCAATGAGAAAGTTGGTCAGTTTGATGGTCTGGCCTGAAACCTATGGTTTTGATTGTTTGTTTTAGATTTAAATTCATTTTCATAACCATGCTTTTGCTTATGAAAACGAATAAATAAGTGCATAGGTATTATTAGTTAAAAAAGTACAACAGACGATTCAGATTAAAATAAAGGGGAAGATAAATATTAAAATTTATTATTTTTAGCGCCACCTATGACCTACGATTTTTAATAACGTAAATTAATACTTCCAACAACAAAAAAATCCTACCAAAATTCGTTCTGATTCCCCTTCGTTTTCAGTAAATAGTATTTAAATTATCTCGTCACGCACAAACCGCCTCTGCGACACACACCTTGGCCCAATAATAGCTGATGGACTTCAGATTTTGTGACATAGGTATTATGAAGTAAATAGATGTGAATAGAACCTTCGCATTGCTGTGTGAATGTGTGTGCACAAACACAATCAAAGATTACAGGCACCGACGCTACACATGCACATCGTTTGCGATCAGCGATGACCGAATCATCGAAGCCGGAATATCGACATAGTATGTTTGCCACCGTTTGTCATTACGTTAGATCGGCCGGGAGAAATGTATAAAAGATTTTGTCGCGATAGTTTGGGCATCAGTCGCTCATCAGCACCGAAACAAACCAACCCAAAATAAAAATGAAATTCGTAAGTTTCGGTTTACTTTTGAGTTTTGTGACATTATGTAATTTTATAAAATTTTGACACTGGAGTAATAATGTGGTGTCTTGCGCAGGTCATTATCGCCGCCCTCGCCCTTGTGGCCGTCGCCAGCGCCGCTCCCGTCGAAGAAACACCAGTGGTCCTCCGCGCCGAATTCGATCAGCAGCCCGAAGGATCATACGTTTCCAGGTAAATCAAAATAGGGATTTATTTAACTTCAGTTCAAATAGTAACTGCGTACCTATCTACTTCAAAAAAATATAGACTTCAAATATAGGGTCCAACTTAATACGATAACATTTTTTAAGGGGATGATCAGACTGTCAACCTGAACAACATTCTCTATGGCACCAACAACGAAATCGCGAAAAAAAAATCAGCTCTTCCATACAAAACTGCAAACCTACTTGAACCAAACAGCAGATTTTTATATCACGATTTCGATGTTAGTCCCTTAGAGAAAGTTTTTCTAGACTAGAGAAGGGTTAAGACCGAAGGCTTTGGCGGTAGGTCAGTTTTGTTCCATCACTAATCTTAACACCAGCTACCATACCATCCATACCATGAGGAAACCGGCATGCTTCAATTTTGAGGCATGTCCATTACAAGTGGCGACGGGCTCACTCTCCCCGTCACACTGGATAGAGTTTCGGTACACTGATGTTCTGAGGTTTCAGAATATCTCTGACTGCCCCCTCTGGGAACATAGTCTTGAGCATTGATTTGTAACACCACTGGTTTTTCGGTGAAGGAAAACATCATGAGGAAACCTGCGTGCTTAATTTCGAGGCATGTATTGTAGGTACCCACTGTCCATTACAAGTCCAGAACATCCTTGCTGTCCATTACAACACGGATGTTCTGAGGCTTCAGAATATAACTGACTACCCCCTCTGGGAATATAGTCGTGAGCATATGATTGATTGATGACCAATCTTAATAATAGAGTGTGATCTATCATTAAATTGTCACAAAATGTGTAATGTTAACGAAACAATTTGTGTACAGCTTCGAGACCAGCAATGGTATCAAGCAATCGGAGACCGGTGAGGTGAAAGAAGTTCTCAATGAGGAGAACAAGCCTCAGTCCGTCATCGTAGTCCGTGGCTCCTACGAGTTCGTAGACCCCGAAGGCAAGACCCAGCTCGTCACGTACTTCGCCGACGAGACCGGCTTCCACGCGGAAGGTGACGCCATCCCCAAGGATGGCCCTGCCAGGCGATAAGCTCCCCACGATGACCCCGCCCTAGAATTATCGACTGATTCGAATCTGTCGGTTGTTCATCGGCTGTAACAAAGAAGTTGCTATAAGAATGGAGCGCGAGGTGAGACATCTGCCTCGTGCTCTCGGTTCTCGTTATAATTTGATGTTCACTGCCATATTTTATACTTTTTAGGTTTTTATACTGTTTGTTATGTTGTGTACGGATGCGAATAGACAATAAACATCATTGTACAGAGGATGCTATTTTTTTTTACTTGGATATTACCATGGATATAAAACAATGGATGCCAATCCTCCTTACTAGCATAGAAACACGAAAAATGGCCATAGCGGTCGGTAACGTCCGTGTTTCGTATACGTTTCCGTCGATGTTACCAACGTGTTTACTTCGTCCCTTTCTATCAAACGTCGCAATTTCTTTCCTCTGAGGGTTTACGCATGATAGAAAGAAAGGGACAAAGTTAACACGTTTGGAAACTTGAACGGAAAATACATAATCGGCGTTTCATAAATTTTTGGTCCAAATGTGAAAGTGCGCCAACAAAAACAAACGCATTATTTCTTTTTTGTCGGCACTTTCACATTTTGGACCAAATCAGATCTTTAATGAAAGAAGGACGAACATTACCGACCGCCATGGCCTTTTTTCATGTTTCACCGCTTGTAAGGCAGCCTTTTCTCCAGGTATAGACAATCAACACCTATGTCAACTTCCAGGATATTACCTACCTACCTATTTTACGGTATTTTACGGATTGTCCAGGATTTCTTTAGAGTTTCAAATTAAATACACCCTGCACTGCATGGCAGTTGTAATCCTGCCGAAATATTGGGCGCTCAATCAGCCTCCTAGGAGGCTTCCTCAGAATGGAAAAAGCTAAATTGAAGATATGAGACCCATTGTACCTACCAACTAAAAAGTATTAGAACAAATACATTTAGCCACTAACAACACAGCCTAAGGAACAAGGGTTGGAAAACGAGATTTTTTTCGACCTTTTATACAAAAGTGCGGATCAGCCGATTAATTTTCTATGGGAGTCCAAAAAATTTCCTCCTTTTCGAACCATTGTTCCTTAAGGAAAGTTGTTTAGTTTCATTATCTAAATTCACACAGGTTGTAACATTAAATGCGTTACATATTATATTAAACAGGGTCAGCTGGGAGGTTATAGACAGAGACAATCAATCAATATTTTCCCCGAATTTGCCGCCCCTAGAAAAGTGCCACTCAGGGCATGTGTCCCCCTGACGTCATCCACCATTCAGCCAATCACAGTCGTTTACGATCACGTGACTAAAATAGACAAAAAAAATATATTTTCTTTTTCGATTTTCTCTTAAAATATAAAGTATAGTTGGTTTCCAAAATTTATATTCAATACGGATGCCATCAATAGATCCTTTATTTTACATGCCGTCAAATACCCTATTGTTCACAAATTTTTTTTTGGTGGGATAAAATGCATAGGCTAAAAGTAAACACTTATTTGTGTAGCGAGCGTGCTCTAAAAACATGTAGAAATTGTATTAGAAGACTACTCTCGTACAACATCCGATTTTTAAGATTTATGATAAATTATAAGTGGCGACGGGCTCACCCCCCGTCACACTGGACAGAGTTTCGGTACTACTGGTGAAACGTGGATGTTCTGTGGTTTCAGAATGTCTCTGACTACCCCCTGGGGAATATAGTCGTGAGCATATGCCTATGCCTATGATAAAAACCGGTCAAGTGCGAGTTGGGCTACTCGCGCGCCGAGGGTTTCTTACCACATCATCACACAACATATTAATTTACAAAAAATATCATTTTCTCCGGGACCTTTAGCGCGAGACCGATTCACACTTGGCCGGTTTTTTGTTGTTGTTTTACTGTAGAGTTTGCTCCATAATCCCACCAAGTTTGAAGCTTGTATGTTATACCTTTTTACGATACAGCGATTAGAAAAAACGTTGATAAACACTAGTATGAGGACCTCCCTTAATTTTAAGCTTTTTGGCATTTTTATAAATTTTTAGCAAATCAGCCATAATAACGCATATTCTGAGAAAATTTCAACTGTAATAGCTATTACGGTTCAAAAGTAAGACAGACTGACAGACAGATGGAAACCGTAGGTATATGAATAGGGTCCCGTTTTCACCCTTTGGGCACGGCTACCCTAAAAAAGTATAAAATTAAGAAAGGTCAAATACGTTCTCTTTCCAAATGACTGCATCTTAAATATCTTCAACGGAAAAACTAGACCTTAGTCAGTAATTTTATAAAAAATTCCAATTATAATGTCCTATAAATTTTTGATAGATCCACTGTTTTTGCCGTCCAATCCGTTTCAACCTTCGGGTTTTCAGATATGTACTTATATTGTAATTACCTACGATAGAAGAAGATTACGATATACATAAGACTCTCGCCTATTTAATAGTTATTTGTTATACAAGAGTGCAAAGTTGCTTTTTAACCGCGTGCTCAATTTTGATGACCGAGCAAGCGAAGGATTCTAAAATTGAATGAAATTCAAAAATTAGAATCCTGAGCGTTAGCGAGGGAACCAAAAGAGCACGAGGTGAAAAATCTTTGCACTCGAGTGCAACACGTAACTTTTCATCCCACCTCAGCGAGAAAATGAATAAATGAAAAAAAAAAAATCTATGATAAATTCGGCACCATGGAGGGAAAAGCAAATAGGTTTAATGATGTTTTGAATTCACAAACTTATTGCACACGATGTTCTAAATTCAATTTATTTTATCATTTACTCATATATCGAAGAGCAAAAATACTCTTTCCGAGATGGGGGGATGAAAAGTTATTTTACTAGTCGATCTTCATATAAATTAGCTTAGATTTTCTTGCTCGTAAAATATGTTCAATAGATCGATATCGAAATAAATGTGTCATAACTTGACCGTTTGTATGGAAATGTTAGTTTACTTTCTTTATGGATGAAAAAATGTTGTTGGAATCGTAAACAAATAGATTCAATAAAATATAGGTTCTTATAGTAAGGTCGTGCTTCGAGTTCGTCGTTTACCTAGTTTATTAACTCTAGGAAAAAAACAAGCGCTGAACGAATTAATTCGGTATTAAAGTCCTGGTGCGTAGGTGTATGTAAAAAGGGAACGAATTGGAATTCGTATTCGTTCGTATTAGTCGTTCTTAACTACATTAATCATTACAGATGTTGCGTCTACTCAGTTGTATCACACTCTGCATCACACTATCCGCCAGCCAGACATTCCCCTATGGCCCAACAACAAAAGCGTTTATTCTTAAATACGTTTGCATAGAAAAACCATACATGATTACTACATAAAATACATTGATGATTACCTGTAGGAATAGGTCCCATCCCCACCATGTTCACTAGAATACGTCACGATCGGCACTGCCGGGCCACTAACACCATTGTAATAGGGGTTGTTATATGCCCCAGGAACTAAAGGCCTGGGTGTGGGTCCGAAAGGGTATATGGTTGGCGCTATAGATGGGATCCCAGTACCATTCGCCCGCGGTCCAGGTCCATTCACCCCAGGTCCCGTCCCATTTGTCCCTGGGCTACCGGGCATCCCACTTATAGCGCCAACCATATACCCTTTCGGACCCACACCCAGGCCTTTAGTTCCTGGGGCATATAACAACCCCTATTACAATGGTGTTAGTGACCCGGCAGTGCCGATCGTGACGTATTCTAGTGAACATGGTGGGGATGGGACCTATTCCTACAGGTAATCATCAATGTATTGTATGTAGTAATCATGTATGGTTTTTCTATGCAAACGTATTTAAGAATAAACGCTCTTGTTGGTGGAGCAATCGCTAGTCTTATCCGTAACAAACTCAGTAATCAAATTTTTTATGTGTACCTCATATTCATTTTAATCCTCCTCGGATCCAAGCGGGAAGACAAAAAAAATGCCATACGATATGATGATGATTCATTTTAATATAATAATGTTGCTTTTCTGAAACTTTGTCAAATGCAATGCCTGAAAAAAAGGTTCACTAGCATTGCGTCTTGCCAGTAATAACGTGGACTCTATCGAAAAAAAATTGTTTATCAATTTAATGTCGCTCAGCGAGCTATTCGAAAATCTTAAGTCTTTCAGCCTCTGTGCGCTACATATTGTGATGTTGACCATCACTAATTCCATTTATTATTTATTTTATTAACAAAACAGTTCTTGTATCAGTATTTTTAACCACCGAGACTAAAAGAGTTCATTTCGGTGTTTCTTGTTGCATCAGAAATTATCAAACTGAAGTAGGAACATTGGCTGGTCTCATCTGCCGAAGAACTGATGGACAATTCTTAAGTGAATACCATCACCATTGCGACTCTGTTAGTGACATCTGTTCAGCAGCGGATGAATAATAGGCTGACGATGATTATTAAAATGTGTAATATAATTTCCATAATACATTTATTAACGCCTATACAATATTTAAATTCGAGAATTTAATGAAGAAGAATTATCTGTTCATTTAGTTAGATGGTTATTGACTTTTATGGTGACTCGAAAATTTTCTGACAGCCAGTTGGTCCTAATTTGCCTCCCCAATAGGCACTGGGCAAACATGGTGGTGGAGTACAACCTTTGCCCTGCAATGGGATCCTACAGGCTATAACTTAACCTTTAAATTTCTGTATCATTATTAGATATTTTCAAAGCCTGTCTGTGGACCACAGCTTTCTGTACAATTGAGGGTGCTAGGGTAAACAGTTGCATTACTTTAAGGGGTAATTTGTACCCATGATGCTGAACAACGTTCCCAAAGAAACTTATAGCAATTTAAAATAATTTTGGACTTTCCGTACTAAACGCAATCAGCTGATCGAACATTTGTATGAAATGATTTTTTTTTTTTGGGAATTTCCCTTATTTTCCTTAGGCAATTTGTTCAGTAACAATCACCCTTAAAGTTATGCAACTGTCTACCCTAACGTATACTGTGATAGATAAAGAAGGTATTATATATATATATTTATATATATTTATATATTATATATATATATATATATATATATATATATATATATATATATATATATAAACCTGACATTATAAATATGTTATAAAGTTGCCTACAATGACTTATAATCGTCAACCAACAACATCAACCAATTTACTTAGAAAATATACTTATACAATTTGCTTTCAGTTTTTCAACAGCCGACGGTAAGCAAGTTCAAGAGAATGGGTACCTAAAAGATGCTTACATTGACAATGCCGGGGAACCTCAAGGGACACAGGTCAGTATATTAATTAGCACTTCGTTTACTTTAACGTGTCACTTTGTAGGATGTGCTTATGGTAAATTTTTTCACCATCCAATCAATAAACTGTTGGATCTAGTCGAAAAATATACATTTATTACTTTATGCACGCCAAGATGAATGCGCATATCATTTTTCTCGTTTTTCACTTTGTCGTACGTGGCAAGGCTACTGGAAGGTTTAAAATAGCCTGCTTTGGAAATTGTTAATATAATTTTTTCAAAATTGTTGCATGCGAAATTGTTATGGCCTAAGTGTGAATGGCTTTAAACTTTAACATTGGCCATCCGCATTTTTTTTTCTTTTTGCTTGACCTTTTCTAACGATTGAATCGTCTACGACTCCTGTTTCTACGTGTTGCGGATTTGAAATAAGTTTTATTTCGTTTTTAAAAAAAATACCATTATCTTACCCACGAACTATTAGGTAGTAGAGAGAAATGAAAGAATCTTAATTATACTCCATTCAAAATAGCAACGAAATTATAAGGCTTTTTTGCATTACAGAAACTGAGATTTGAAACACTACCTCTCACTTATTCTTAAAACAGCTTTAGTAACGTGCAAGATATGTCGAATAGTATATGTATCCAATAAATCAATTACATTTGGTAATCAGAATTGGCAAATTGGTAAATAGGAATCGGAAAATCTCGTCGTCCTTATTTGGAATGAAGTATAGGTACTTATATAGATTTTAATAAAACTACGCGGCAGAGTAAATAAAGCTGGAACGTAAGCTGTAACGTAATGTTTTGTCGTACTACTATTATTATTTATCATAGCATAGCGTGTGCTCACGACTATATTCCCCGAGGGGGTAGTCAGAGATAATCTGAAACCTCAGAACATCCACGTTTCACTAGTACCAAAATTCTGTCCGTGTGACGGGGAGTGAGCCCGTCGCCACATTATTATTATTATCAAAGAACACATAATCCTGAATTATTATCTACCTATGTAATTAAGGGTATATTACCGTTAGCGCGCTTCATACAAACAAAGTCTGGGTATATTTTCTATACTAACCAATTAAAGTCAATGCAATTTTTCAGAAACAATCTAGAAACTAATCTCCATGCGTGTAATGTGATTAACATGCGTAATGTAAATGTGATTTTCGTTTAAATATACAGTTTCAATGCTTAATTTAAGATTTGTATGGAAATCTTTGAGGCACTGTAACTCTAAAACTATACATTTTAACGAAAATCTGACACAATACAAACCTAGAGATTAGTTTTTAGATTGTTCCTGAATAATTTCATTTACTTTAATTGGTTAGTATTGAAAATAAGCGATGATAGTCCATACTATCAGCTAAGAGAGCTAGCACACTGTATGATACTAGATACTTTTCTTCGAGTAGGTAAAATAATAAATATATCTTAATATATAGGTAAGTGTTATGTAAACGCACGACCGCATTGGACCGGGGGGCGGTTAGAAAGAAACTTTACTACAACTACCTTTATTGTGATTTATTTTATTATTATATCAGTAAGTATAATGTGGATATTAGCAAAGTATACAATATTATTGAGAGTTTTCCCAACGTTCTAAAAGTAGATAATTTTCAATTTATTTTCTTAATGTGTTGAAAGACGGTTTTTAATGGGATGATCAGAACATCAAACTGAACAACTGTATAACTAACCAACGTCGAAACTGCGAAAATCTGCTGTTCCATACTAACTTGCAATTCAAATCGATTCAAATGTATGGGATAGGTCTTTTTTCGCGATTTCAATCCTGGGCCCCTAGACAAAGTACTTTCGATTAGCGTTAACGACAGTAGAAAGCATACAAACGTCAAAATGTTTCGATCGCCAATGTCAAATCCATGCATTTTGTCCGTTTCTACTAGCGTCGACGCCAATAGAATGTCACTTTGTCTAGGGGGGCTGGTCTCAATGAGAAAGTTGGTCAGTTTGATGGTCTGGCCTGAAACCTATGGTTTTGATTGTTTGTTATAGATTTAAATACATTTTCATAACCATGCTTTTGCTTGTAAAAACGAATAAATAAGTACATAGGTATTATTAGTTAAAAAAGTACAACAGACGATTCAGATTAAAATAAAGGGGAAGATAAATATTACAATTTTATGATTTTTAGCGATATTTAAGATTTTTAATAACGTAAAATAATATTTCCAACCAAAAAAAAAAAAATCCTACCAAAATTCATTCTGATTGCCTTTCGTTTTCAGTAAATAGTATTTAAATTATCTCGTCACGCACTAACCGCCTCTGCGACACACACCTTGGCCCAATAATAGCTGATGGACTTCAGATTCACAATCAAAGATTACAGGCACCGACGCTACACATGCACATCGTTTGCGATCAGTGATGACCGAATCATCGAAGCCGGAATATCGACATAGTATGTTTGCCACCGTTTGTCATTACGTTAGATCGGCCGGGAGAAAGTATAAAAGATTTTGTCGCGATAGTTTGGGCATCAGTCGCTCATCAACACCGAAACAAACCAACCAAAAATAAAAATGAAATTCGTAAGTTTCGGTTTACTTTTGAGTTTTGTGACATTATGTAATTTTATTAAATTTTGACACTGGGGTAATAATGTGGTGTCTTGCTCAGGTCATTATCGCCGCCCTCGCCCTTGTGGCCGTCGCCAGCGCCGCTCCCGTCGAAGAAACACCAGTGGTCCTCCGCGCCGAATTCGAGCAGCAGCCCGAAGGATCATACGTTTCCAGGTAAATCAAAATAGAGATTTATTTAACTTCAGTTCAAATAGTAACTGCGTACCTATCTACTTCAAAAAAATATAGACTTCAAATATGAATTTCCTGAAAAGTTAAGTATTTCGTATAATTTATTTGTGACTTGAGAAGGGTTAAGGTTAAGACCCAAGGCTTTGGTGGTAGGTCGGTTTTATTACATCACCAATTTTAACACTAGCTACCATACCATCCATACCATGAGGAAACCGGCATGCTTCAAGGCTTCTTTCGAGGCATGTATTGTACCCACTGTCCATTACAAGTGGCGACGGGCTCACTCTCCCCGTCACACTGGATAGAGTTTCGGTACACTGATGTTCTGAGGTTTCAAAATATCTCTGACTGCCCCCTCTGGGAACATAGTCTTGAGCATTGATGTAACACCATTGGTTTTTCGGTGAAGGAAAACATCGTGAGGAAACCTGCGTGCTTAATTTCGAGGCATGTATTGTAGGTACCCACTGTCCATTACAAGTCCAGAACATCCTTGCTGTCCATTACAACACGGATGTTCTGAGGCTTCAGAATATAACTGACTACCCCCTCTGGGAATATAGTTGTGAGCATATGATTGATTGATGACCAATCTTAATAATAGAGTGTGATCTATCATTAAATTGTCACAAAATGTGTAATGTTAACGAAACAATTTGTGTACAGCTTCGAGACCAGCAATGGTATCAAGCAATCGGAGACCGGTGAGGTGAAAGAAGTCCTCAATGAGGAGAACAAGCCTCAGTCCGTCATCGTAGTCCGTGGCTCCTACGAGTTCGTAGACCCCGAAGGCAAGACCCAGCTCGTCACCTACTTCGCCGACGAGACCGGCTTCCACGCGGAAGGTGACGCCATCCCCAAGGATGGCCCTGCCAGGCGATAAGCTCCCCACGATGACCCCGCCCTAGAATTATCGACTGGTTCGAATCTGTCGGTTGTTCATCGGCTGTAACAAAGAAGTTGCTATAAGAATGGAGCGCGAGGTGAGACATCCGCCTCGTGCTCTCGGTTCTCGTTATAATTTGATGTTCACTGCCATATTTTATACTTTTTAGGTTTTTATACTGTTTGTTATGTTGTGTACGGATGCGAATAGACAATAAACATCATTGTACAGAGGATGCAATTTTTTTTATACTTGGATATTACCATGGATATAAAACAATGGATGCCAATCCTCCTTACTAGCATAGAAACACGAAAAATGGCCATAGCGGTCGGTAACGTCTGTGTTTCGTATACGTTTCCGTCGATGTTTCCAACGTGTTTACTTCGTCCCTTTCTATCAAACGACGCAATTTCTTTCCTCTGAGGTTTTACACATGATAGAAAGAAAGGGACAAAGTTAACACGTTTGGAAACTTGGACGGAAAATACATAATCGGCGTTTCATAAATTGTTGGTCCAAATGTGAAAGTGCGCCAGCAAAAACAAACGCATTATTTCTTTTTGACCGGCACTTTCACATTTTGGACCAACAATTTATGAAACGCCGATTATGTATTTTCCGTCCAAGTCAATGTCTTTAATGAAAGAAGGACGAACATTACCGACCGCCATGGCCTTTTTTCATGTTTCACCGCTTGTAAGGCAGCCTTTTCTCCAGGTATAGACAATCAACACCTATGTCAACTTCCAGGATATTACCTACCTACCTATTTTACGGTATTTTACGGATTGTCCAGGATTTCTTTAGAGTTTCAAATTAAATACACCCTGCACTGCATGGCAGTTGTAATCCTGCCGAAATATTGGGCGCTCAATCAGCCTCCTAGGAGGCTTCCTCAGAATGGAAAAAGCTAAATTGAAGATATGAGACCCATTGTACCTACCAACTAAAAAGTATTAGAACAAATAAATTTAGCAACAACACAGCCTAAGGAACATATACAAAAGTGCGGATCAGCCGATAAATTTTCTATGGGAGTCCAAAAAATTTCCTCCTTTTCGAACCATTGTTCCTTAAGGAAAGTTGTTTAGTTTCATTATCTGAATTCACACAGGTTGTAACATTAAAGGCGTTACATATTATATTAAACAGGGTCAGCTGAGAGGTTATAGAAAGATGACTGACGTCATCCACCATTCAGCCAATCACAGTTGTTTACGATCACGTGACTAAAATAGACAAAAAAATTATTTTCTTTTTCGATTTTCTCTTAAAATATAAAGTATAGTTGGTTTCTAAAATTTATATTCAATACGGATGCCATCAATAGATCCTTTATTTTACATGCCGTCAAATACCCTATTGTTAACAATTTTGTTTTTGGATTTACATAACATAATTGACACAGTGGAAGATGACCTTTGAGATGCACATCAAGCTATTTTAAGCATAGGCTAAAAGTAAACACTTATTTGTGTAGCGAGCGTGCTCTAAAAACATGTAGAAATTTTATTAGAAGACTACTCTCGTACAACATCCGATTTTTAAGATTTATGATAAATTATAAGTGGCGACGGGCTCACCCCCCGTCACACTGGACAGAGTTTCGGTACTACTGGTGAAACGTGGATGTTCTGAGATTTCAGAATGTCTCTGACTACCCCCTGGGGAATATAGTCGTGAGCATATGCCTATGCCTATGATAAAAACCGGCCAAGTGCGAGTTGGGCTACTCGCGCGCCCGAGGGTTTCTTACCACATCATCACACAACATATTAATTTACAAAAAAAAATGTTTTTGTCCGGGACCTTTAGCGCGAGACCGATTCACACTTGGCCGGTTTTTTGTTATTGTTTTACTGTAGAGTTTGCTCCATAATCCCACCAAGTTTGAAGCTTGTATGTTAATACCTTTTTACGATACAGCGATTAGAAAAAACGTTGATGAACACTAGTATGAGGACCTCCCTTAATTTTAAGCTTTTTGGCATTTTTATAATTTTTTAGCAAATCAGCCATAATAACGCATATTCTGAGACAATTTCAACTGTAATAGCTATTACGGTTCAAAAGTAAGACAGACTGACAGACAGATGGAAACCGTAGGCATATGAATAGGGTCCCGTTTTCACCCTTTGGGCACGGCTACCCTAAAAAAGTATAAAATTAAGAAAGGTCAAATACGTTCTCTTTCCAAATGACTGCATCTTAAATATCTTCAACGGAAAAACTAGACCTTAGTCAGTAATTTTAAAAAAAATTCCAATTATAATGACCTATAAATTTTTGATAGATCCACTGTTTTTGCCGTCCAATCCGTTTCAACCTTCGGGTTTTCAGATATGTACTTATATTGTAATTACCTTCGATAGAAGAAGATTACGATATACATAAGACTCTCGCCTATTTAATAGTTATTTGTTATACAAGAGTGCAAAGTTGCTTTTTAACCGCGTGCTCAATTTTGATGACCGAGCAAGCGAAGGATTCTAAAATTGAATCACGAGCGCAGCGATTGATTCAAAAATTAGAATCCTGAGCGTTAGCGAGGGAACCTTTGACTATTTATATGTGGACTGGTTACGCGTGTAATTCTACTAACAAACATTTCTGCCACTTTTTGCGGGGGGCGAGGTAACATGAAATCCGCAACTTTGGATTTTATTCCCCATAACTTTAGATTCTAATTTTGAATGTTAAAAATCATGAAAAGTAGTCTCGAACTCGAACCCCAAACGTTCTAAGTTCGAAGTTATTATTTCGCAATTATAGGCTGTCTCGTTTAGTTATAACGTGTAAAATTGAATGTAAATGCACAAGATCAATTGTGCTTATACCGTGGCAGAGGGGAAATGCTACCGCAAGGCTAGTCCTTACAATAATTAGTCAAAGGAGGGAACCAAAAGAGCACGAGGTGAAAAATCTTTGTTCATTTAGTTAGATGGTTATTGACTTTTATGGTGACTCGAAAATTTTCTGACAGCCAGTTGGTCCTAATTTGCCTCCCCAATAGGCACTGGGCAAACATGGTGGTGGAGTACAACCTTTGCCCTGCAATGGGATCCTACAGGCTATAACTTAACCTTTAAATTTCTGTATCATTATTAGATATTTTCAAAGCCTGTCTGTGGACCACAGCTTTCTGTACAATTGAGGGTGCTAGGGTAAACAGTTGCATTACTTTAAGGGGTAATTTGTACCCATGATGCTGAACAACGTTCCCAAAGAACCTTATAGCAATTTAAAACAATTTTGGACTTTCCGTACTAAACGCAATCAGCTGATCGAACGTTTGTATGAAATGATTTTTTTTTTGGTAATTTCCCTTATTTTCCTTAGGCAAGTTGTTCAGTAACAATCACCCTTAAAGTTATGCAACTGTCTACCCTAACGTATACTGTGATAGATAAAGAAGGTATTATATACAACGTGTTAATGAATAAGCGCAAAACCTCATACACCCCAACTGATTTATAACAAAATAATTCGATTGAAACAATAATTTCATTATTTTGATAGTTAAAATTTAAAGTTATTCGCATTTTAAGTTTTCGGGCAAAAACGATTTGTTATAATTTCAGCAATGAATTAAAGCGCTAACGTGCTCATGGATACATTTTAGGAATCTTGTTTTGGTAGTAAGTAGGGTGAGTGTGCCGGTGCGGTGGGTTGAGATCGAGTTCAGTAAATTTTAAATTATTAAAACAAACTATTTAATAATTTGAAAAAAAAAATCGATGTTGAAAACATGATAATTCGATTCTGCTCTCGATTCTAAGCAAACTACTTTCTAGTTTTGCGTTTATTCATTAACACGTTGTATATATATATATACCTGACATTATAAATATGTTATAAAGTTGCCTACAATGACTTATAATCGTCAACCAACAAAATCAACCAATTTACTTAGAAAATATACTTATACAATTTGCTTTCAGTTTTTCAACAGCCGACGGTAAGCAAGTTCAAAAGAATGGGTACCTAAAAGATGCTTACATTGACAATGCCGGGGAACCTCAAGGGACACAGGTATTAATTAGCACTTCGTTTACTTTAACGTGACACTTTGATTAGCATACTCACATTAATTTTATTGTAAGATTAGGATGTGCTTATGGTAACTTTTTTCACCGTCCAATCAATAAACTGTTGGATCAAGTCGAAAAATATACATTTATTACTTTATGCACGCCAAGATGAATGCGCATATCATTTTTCTCGTTTTTCACTTTGTCGTACGTGGCAAGGCTACTGGATGGTTTAAAATAGCCTGCTTTGGAAATTGTTAATATAATTTTTTCAAAATTGTTGCATGCGAAATTTTTATGGCCTAAGTGTGAATGGCTTTAAACTTTAACATTGGCCATCCGCATTTTTTTTTCTTTTTGCTTGACCTTTTCTAACGATTGAATCGTCTGCGACTCCTGTTTCTACGTGTTGCGGATTTGAAATAAGTTTTATTTCGTTTTTTAAAAAAATACCATTATCTTACCCACGAACTATTAGGTAGTAGAGAGAAATGAAAGAATCTTAATTATACTCCATTCAAAATAGCAACGAAATTATAAGGCTTTTTTGCATTACAGAAACTGAGATTTGAAACACTTCCTCTCACTTATTCTTAAAACAGCTTTAGTAACGTGCAAGATATGTCGAATAGTATATGTATCCCATAAATCAATTACATTTGGTACTCAGAATTGGCCAGAAAACTAAATAGGAATCGGAAAATCTCGTCGTCCTTATTTGGAATGAAGTATAGGTACTCGTACTTATATAGATTTTAATAAAACTACGCGGCAGAGTAAATAAAGCTGGAACGTAAGCTGTAACGTAATGTTTTGTCGTACTACTATTATTATTATCATAGCATAGCGTATGCTCACGACTATATTCCCCGAGGGGGTAGTCAGAGATAATCTGAAACCTCAGAACATCCACGTTTCACTAGTACTGAAATTCTGTCCGTGTGACGGGGAGTGAGCCCGTCGCCACATTATTATTATTATCAAAGAACACATAATCCTGAATTATTATCTACCTATGTAATTAAGGGTATATTACCGTTAGCGCGCTTCATACAAACAAAGTCTGGTTATATTTTCCATACTAACCAATTAAAGTCAATGCAATTTTTCAGAAACAATCTAGAAACTAATCTCCATGCGTGTAATGTGATTAACATGCGTAATGTAAATGTGATTTTCGTTTAAATATACAGTTTCAATGCTTAATTTAAGATTTGTATGGAAATCTTTGAGGCACTGTAACTCTAAAACTATACAATTTGACGAAAATCTGACACAATACAAACATAGAGATTAGTTTTTAGATTGTTTCGGAATAATTTCATTTACTTTAATTGGTTAGTATTAGTATATATCACCAGAATATTAGATAGATACGATACGAAGGGAGCGATGATAGTCCATACTATCAGCTAAGAGAGCTAGCGACTCAATTTAGAGGCGGCGGTTCGATTCCTAGCCGGTACCACTAAGTTCTACGGAATTTATGTACGGTTGTATTTGTCATTATCAAAATAGCTCGGCGGTGAAGGAAAACATCGTGAGGAAACCTGCAGACCAGAGAAGGAAAAAAAATTAGTTCGGATGTATTGTGTAAAATATGGGTGAGCTTGGGGCGAACAGTGTTACATAACGACCCTTGCTTGCAATAGCCCAGCTAAAAATAATAATAATAAATAGATACTCCTAGATAGATAAAAAGACAATTATTCACATTCACATTTACATTGCATCCCTACTTACGACTACAGTTATAGGATATCAAGCGAGCCAGAAATTAAAAAAAAACAGGCTGCTCCACACTGTATGATACTAGATACTTTTCTTCGAGTAGGTAAAATAATTAATATATCTTAATATATAGGTAAGTGTTATGTAAACGCACGGCCGCATTGGACCGGGGGGCGGTTAGAAAGAAACTTTACTACATCTATCTTTATTGTGATTTATTTTATTATTATATCAGTAAGTATAATGTGGATATTAGCAAAGTATAAAATATTATTGAGAGTTTTCCCAACGTTCTAAAAGTAGATAATTTTTAATTTATTTTCTTAATGTGTTGAAAGACGGTTTTTAATGGGATGATCAGAACATCAAACTGAACAACTGTATAACTAACTAACCAACGTCGAAACTGCGAAAATCTGCTGTTCCATACTAACTTGTAATTCAAATCGATTCAAATGTATGGGATAGCTCTTTTTTTGCGATTTCAATCCTGGTCCCCTAGACAAAGTACTTTCGATTAGCGTTAACGACAGTAGAAAGCATACAAACGTCAAAATGTTTCGATCGCCAATGTCAAATCCATGCATTTTGTCCGTTTCTACTAGCGTCGACGCCAATAGAATGTCACTTTGTCTAGGGGGGCTGGTCTCAATGATAAAGTTGGTCAGTTTGATGGTCTGGCCTGAAACCTATGGTTTTGATTGTTTGTTATAGATTTAAATTCATTTTCATAACCATGCTTTTGCTTGTAAAAACGAATAAATAAGTACATAGGTATTATTAGTTAAAAAAGTACAACAGACGATTCAGATTAAAATAAAGGGGAAGATAAATATTACAATTTTATTATTTTAAGCGATATTTAAGATTTTTAATAACGTAAAATAATATAATATTTCCAACAACAAAAAAAATCCTCCCAAAATTCATTCTGATTCCCTTTCGTTTTCAGTAAATAGTATTTAAATTATCTCGTCACGCACTAACCGCCTCTGCGACACACACCTTGGCCCAATAATAGCTGATGGACTTCAGATTCACAATCAAAGATTACAGGCACCGACGCTACACATGCACATCGTTTGCGATCAGCGATGACCGAATCATCGAAGCCGGAATATCGACATAGTATGTTTGCCACCGTTTGTCATTACGTTAGATCGGCCGGGAGAAAGTATAAAAGATTTTGTCGCGATAGTTTGGGCATCAGTCGCTCATCAACACCGAAACAAACCAACCCAAAATAAAAATGAAATTCGTAAGTTTCGGTTTACTTTTGAGTTTTGTGACATTATGTAATTTTATAAAATTTTGACACTGGGGTAATAATGTGGTGTCTTGCGCAGGTCATTATCGCCGCCCTCGCCCTTGTGGCCGTCGCCAGCGCCGCTCCCGTCGAAGAAACACCAGTGGTCCTCCGCGCCGAATTCGAGCAGCAGCCCGAAGGATCATACGTTTCCAGGTAAATCAAAATAGGGATTTATTTAACTTCAGTTCAAATAGTAACTGCGTACCTATCTACTTCAAAAAAATATAGACTTCAAATATACGGTCCAACTTAATACGATAACATTTTTTAAGGGGATGACTGTCAACCTGAACAACATTCTCTATGGCACCAACAACGAAATCGCGAAAAAAAATCAGCTCTTCCATACAAAACTGCAAACCTACTTGAACCAAACAGCAGATTTTTATATCACGATTTCGATGTTAGTCCCTTAGAGAAAGTTTTTCTAGACTAGAGAAGGGTTAAGACCGAAGGCTTTGGCGGTAGGTCAGTTTTGTTACATCACTAATCTTAACACCAGCTACCATACCATCCATACCATGAGGAAACCGGCATGCTTCAAGGCTTCTTTCGAGGCATGTATTGTATACCCACTGTCCATTACAAGTGGCGACGGGCTCACTCTCCCCGTCACACTGGATAGAGTTTCGGTACACTGATGTTCTGAGGTATCAGAATATCTCTGACTGCCCCCTCTGGGAACATAGTCTTGAGCATTGATTTGTAACACCACTGGTTTTTCGGTGAAGGAAAACATCGTGAGGAAACCTGCGTGCTTAATTTCGAGGCATGTATTGTAGGTACCCACTGTCCATTACAAGTCCAGAACATCCTTGCTGTCCATTACAACACGGATGTTCTGAGGCTTCAGAATATAACTGACTACCCCCTCTGGGAATATAGTCGTGAGCATATGATTGATTGATGACCAATCTTAATAATAGAGTGTGATCTATAATTAAATTGTCACAAAATGTGTAATGTTAACGAAACAATTTGTGTACAGCTTCGAGACCAGCAATGGTATCAAGCAATCGGAGACCGGTGAGGTGAAAGAAGTTCTCAATGAGGAGAACAAGCCTCAGTCCGTCATCGTAGTCCGTGGCTCCTACGAGTTCGTAGACCCCGAAGGCAAGACCCAGCTCGTCACCTACTTCGCCGACGAGACCGGCTTCCACGCGGAAGGTGACGCCATCCCCAAGGATGGCCCTGCCAGGCGATAAGCTGCCCACGATGACCCCGCCCTAGAATTATCGACTGATTCAAATCTGTCGGTTGTTCATCGGCTGTAACAAAGAAGTTGCTATAAGAATGGAGCGCGAGGTGAGACATCCGCCTCGAGCTCTCGGTTCTCGTTATAATTTGATGTTCAATGCCATATTTTATACTTTTTAGGTTTTTATACTGTTTGTTATGTTGTGTACGGATGCGAATAGACAATAAACATCATTGTACAGAGGATGCTATTTTTTAATACTTGAATATTACCATGGATATAAAACAATGGATGCCAATCCTCCTTACTATCATAGAAACACGAAAAATGGCCATAGTAATCGGTAACGTCCGTGTTTCGTATACGTTTCCGTCGATGTTTCCAACGTGTTTACTTCGTCCCTTTCTATCAAACGACGCAATTTCTTTCCTCTGAGGTTTTACGCATGATAGAAAGAAAGGGACAAAGTTAACACGTTTGGAAACTTGGACGGAAAATACATAATCGGCGTTTCATAAATTTTTGGGCCAAAAGTGAAAGTGCGCCAACAAAAACAAACGCATTATTTCTTTTTGGCCGGCACTTTCACATTTTGGACCAAATCAGATGTCTTTAATGAAAGAAGGACGAACATTACCGACCGCCATGGCCTTTTTTCATGTTTCACCGCTTGTAAGGCAGCCTTTTCTCCAGGTATAGACAATCAACACCTATGTCAACTTCCAGGATATTACCTACCTACCTATTTTACAGTATTTTACGGATTGTCCAGGATATCTTTAGAGTTTCAAATTAAATACACCCTGCACTGCATGACAGTTGTAATCCTGCAGAAATATTGGGCGCTCAATCAGCCTCCTAGGAGGCTTCCTCAGAATGGAAAAAGCTAAATTGAAGATATGAGACCCATTGTACCTACCAACTAAAAAATATTAGAATATATACATTTAGCCACTAACAACACAGCCTAAGGAACAAGGGTTAGAAAACGAGATTTTTGTCGACCTTTTATACAAAAGTGCGGATCAGCCGATTAATTTTCTATGGGAGTCCAAAAAATTTCCACCTTTTCGAACCATTGTTCCTTAAGGAAAGTTGTTTAGTTTCATTATCTGAATACACACAGGTTGTAACATTAAATGCGTTACATATTACATTAAACAGGGTCAGCTGAGAGGATATAGAAAGATGACTGACGTCATCCACCATTCAGCCAATCACAGTCCTTTACGATCACGTGACTAAAATACACAAAAAAAAAAAAATTTCTTTTTCGATTTTCTCGTAAAATATAAAGTATAGTTGGTTTCCAATATTTATATTCAATACGGATGCCATCAATAGATCCTTTATTTTACATGCCGTCAAATACCCTATTGTTCACAATTTTGTTTTTGGTAGGATAAAATTTCCGTAAACAAGACCGAATAATACGTCGATTATTCATTTATACAAAACACAGCTCAGTTTCATCTTATCTCTCTTATTAGTCGACGGCAAAAAGTCGATTACCAAAAAAATTTGTACATAATGGTATTTTTAAAAAGATTAATTGTAATTATGCCGGTTAATTGACAAAGAGATGTGTATCTTTTGTTGTAATGCGTTGAAGCTTAATGAAAACAAAGTTTCTGGCCTTCTTTTAATGAATTATGGGCGGCCTACCTACTGCCATGTATTTTGATTTAGGCTCATTATTACGTTACAATCATTGTTGTAATGAGAGTAGAGTTATTTGAGCAATTGCGGTATTGTTTTAGACTATTAGGTAATGATGGATTTACATAACATAATTGACACAGTGGAAGATGACCTTTGAGATGCACATCAAGCTATTATAAGCATAGGCTAAAAGTAAACACTTATTTGTGTAGCGAGCGTGCTCTAAAAACATGTAGAAATTGTATTAGAAGACTACTCTCGTACGACATCAGATTTTTAAGATTTATGATAAATTATAAGTGGCGACGGGCTCACCCCCCGTCACACTGGACAGAGTTTCGGTACTACTGGTGAAACGTGGATATTCTGAGGTTTCAGAATGTCTCTGACTACCCCCTGGGGAATATAGTCGTGAGCATATGCCTATGCCGTGTTGTTGGAATCGTAAACAAATAGATTCAATAAAATATAGGTTCTTATAGTAAGCTCGTGCTTCGAGTTCGTCGTTTACCTAGTTTATTAACTCTAGGAAAAAAACAAGCGCTGAACGAATTAATTCGGTATTAAAGTCCTGGTGCGTATGTGTATGTAAAAAGGGAACGAATTGGAATTCGTATTCGTTCATATTAGTCGTTCGTATTCGTTCCTTTGGGTTGAATTTAAATTTAAATAAAGCGATTTGGTTTGACTGCACGCCCAGCAAAGGCTTTGGGCGGGCGGTTCGATCTCCGCCGTTGTGCCATCGATACAGTACCTAGTAGATGTTATGTGTTATGTATACCAACTATACAACGTGTTAATAAATAAGCGCAAAACCTTATACATCCCAACATAATAGCGTTTAAATAATAATTTCATTATTTTATCAATTTAAATTGAAAGTTATTCTCATTTTAAATTTTCATGTAGAAATGATTTGTTATTATTTCAGCAATGAATGAAAGCGCTAGCATGCTCATGGATACATTTTAAGAATCTTGTTTTGGTAGTAAGTAGGGTGAGTGTTTTTCAAATTATTTAATATATTGAAAAAATGTACGCTATGCTGAAACCTTGATAATTCGATTCTGCTCTCGATTCTGAACAAACTATTTTCTATTAGGGAATAAGGGAATTTTACGGCAGCGACCGTCGTCACTTGCTACTGTATTAATGACTAGCCCAACCAAACCCATAATGTGGTAGTTAACGTTAATCATAACTGTTTTGTAAACTCTAAAATAGTAACCAGATAATAGACCACCGTGGTATTTGTGCAACTTATGAGTGGATAATAGAATACCTAGTACTTGCTAACATTTACTGTAATTTCGGCTCAATATGTACCCATCTCATCGTGCTCGTGTTGAACAAGATTTGCAGAATACTTAAAGCATAACTCGGTTAATAACACTTGCTGTTAGAAGGGACGTGTGTGAACCTCACGTTTGAGCGATGGCACAACAAAAAATATCGGTACAAAGCAACCCTGCTAACTATAAATGGAATATTTTGATCCCACGGTAAACAGTAGCTAGTCGTGAACACCGTGTGCAGTCGGATTTGACGAACTACTTAATTAAGGTAAAAAATAATTGCTGTGAGTGATTCAAATATGTCGAGAATGTGGATTGATGCCGGAAGCAAGTCGGATTCAGATAATGAAACTAAACAACTTTCCCTAAGGAACATGGGTCGAAAAACGAAAAAAATTTTTGTTCCTCCCTTAAAAAATTAATCGGATGATCCGGTTTTGTTGACTTTTGTATGGAAGGTCCAAACGTTTTATAATTTTTCGACCCATGTTCTATAGGGCAAGTTGTTTCGTTTTACTACCTGACAACCCCCTTAAAAATTTTCCAGTAATAAAAAATAGTTGTGTGTATCTTGTGTGTAACCAATACCTAGAGTTATTACTGTGAGGTGGTTCAGACCATCAAACTAAACTACTTTTACTATAGGAGCAAATCTGAAAACGCAAAAAAAATACATCTGCTGTTTCATACATTTGAGTTGGGTTGTGCACTTTAGTATGGAACAACAGATTTTTCAGTACCGACTCAACTTAAATGTATGGGACGGCAGATTTTTTTTAGTGAAGTTGTTCAGTTTGATCGTCTGAAGCACCCCTTTAAATATTACTGGGGTGTTTTGTTACACACTGTATAGTTCTTTTCTCAAATTATTAGTTTTAAGATACTTTGAGAGTCTATTACATAAACAAAATTTGACTACATTAATCATTACAGATGTTGCGTCTACTCAGTTGTATCACACTCTGCATCACACTATCCGCCAGCCAGACAGTCCCCTATGGGCCCGCCCCAGTACCATTCGCCCGCGGTCCAGGTCCATTCACCCCGGGTCCCGTCCCATTTGTCCCTGGGCTACCGGGCATCCCACCTATAGCGCCAACCATATACCCTTTCGGACCCACACCCAGGCCCTTAGTTCCTGGGGCATATAACAACCCCTATTACAATGGTGTTAGTGGCCCGGCAGTGCCGATCGTGACGTATTCTAATGAACATGGTGGAGATGGGACCTATTCCTACAGGTAATCATCAATGTATTGTATGTAGTAATCATGTATGGTTTTTCTATGCAAACGTATTTAAGAATAAACTCTTTTGTTGGTGGAGCAATCGCTAGTCTTATCCGTAACAAACTCAGTAATCAAATTTTTTATGTCTACCTCATATTCATTTTAATCCTCCTCGGATCCAAGCGGGAAGACAAAAAAAATGCCATACGATAGGATGATGATTCATTTTAATATAATAATGTTGCTTTTCTGAAACTTTGTCAAATGCAATGCCTGAAAAAAAGGTTCACTAGCATTGCGTCTTGCCAGTAATATCGTGGACTCTATCGAAAAAAAATAGTTTATCAATTTAATGTCGCTCAGCGAGCTATTCGAAAATCGTACGTCTTTCAGCCTCTGTGCGCTACATATTGTGATGTTGACCATCACTAATTCCATTTATTATTTATTTTATTAACAAAACAGTTCTTGTATCAGTATTTCTAACCACCGAGACTAAAAGAGTTCATTTCGGTGTTTCTTGTTGCATCAGAAATTATCAAACTGAAGTAGAAACATTGGCTGGTCTCATCTGCCGAAGAACTGATGGACAATTCTTAAGTGAATACCATCACCATTGCGACTCTGTTAGTGACATCTGTTCAGCAGCGGATGAATAATAGGCTGACGATGATTATTAAAATGTGTAATATAATTTCCATAATACATTTATTAACGCCTATACAATATTTAAATTCGAGAATTTAATGAAGAAGAATTCTCTGTTCATTTAGTTAGATGGTTATTGACTTTTATGGTGACTCGAAAATTTTCTGACAGCCAGTTGGCCCTAATTTGCCTCCCCAATAGGCACTGGGCAAACATGGTGGTGGAGTACAACCTTTGCCCTGCAATGGGATCCTACAGGCTATAACTTAACCTTTAAATTTCTGTATCATTATTAGATATTTTCAAAGCCTGTCTGTGGACCACAGCTTTCTGTACAATTGAGGGTGCTAGGGTAAACAGTTGCATTACTTTAATGGGTAATTTGTACCCATGATGCTGAACAACGTTCCCAAAGAACCTTATAGCAATTTAAAAAAAATTTGGACTTTCCGTACTAAACGCAATCAGCTGATCGAACGTTTGTATGAAATGATTTTTTTTTGGGAATTTCCCTTATTTTCCTTAGGCAATTTGTTCAGTAACAATCACCCTTAAAGTTATGCAACTGTCTACCCTAACGTATACTGTGATAGATAAAGAAGGTATTATATATATATATATACAACGTGTTAATGAATTAACGCAAAACTAGAAAGTAGTTTGTTTAGAATCGAGAGCAGAATCGAATTGTCATGGTTTCAACATAGGTATTTTTTTTCAAAATATTAAATAATTTGTTTGTAATATTTAAAATTTTCTGAACTCGATCTCAATCCACCGCTCGGGCACTCTCACCCTACTTACTACCAAAATAAGATTCTTAAAATATATCAATGAGAACGATAGCGCTTTCATTAATTGCTGAAATGATAACAAATCATTTTTGCCTCAAAACTTAAAATGCGAATAACTTTAAAATTGAACTATTAAAATAATGAAATTATTGTTTCAATCGAATTATTTTGTTATAAATCAGTTGGGGTGTATGAGGTTTTGCGCTTATTCATTAACACCTTGTATATATATATAAACCTGACATTATAAATATGTTATAAAGTTGCCTACAATGACTTATAATCGTCAACCAACAACATCAACCAATTTACTTAGAAAATATACTTATACAATTTGCTTTCAGTTTTTCAACAGCCGACGGTAAGCAAGTTCAAGAGAATGGGTACCTAAAAGATGCTTACATTGACAATGCCGGGGAACCTCAAGGGACACAGGTCAGTATATTAATTAGCACTTCGTTTACTTTAACGTGACACTTTGATTAGCATACTCAAATTAATTTTATTGTAAGATTAGGATGTGCTTATGGTAAATTTTTTCACCGTCCAATCAATAAACCAAATGTTGGATCAAGTCGAAAAATATTCGTTTCGGTATGCCAGCGGGCATGCCACCACCGAGAAAAATAGAAAAAGCAAGATGTGGCTCTTCTGTCTTTGTGGCTTTCCATCCATCCATCATAGCCCTTGATCTGTCCGTCTTCAGACATATGCCTCCTCCATATTTCTCCATGACGTTCCATCCTTCGCTCTCTGCATCCAGTTGGGACCCGCATATCGCCGAATATCATTGATCCATCTTTCGCTCGGCCTCTCTGGGCTCCACTCAAGTGTTCTTCTGGCCCAACACTCATACATACATGCAACAAGTCCTGTCCATCTACACTTCCGGCATTAGTAGCTACCACGTCTGAGAGCATTGTATTTCGCCTTATCCGCTCAATCTACCATCGTGATGCCGAGCATTGCTCTCTCAATTGCTCGTTTCGTGACTCTGAGTTTTTCGGCGGACTTTTCTGTCAGTGTAGTGGTCTTCATGTCGTAGGTCTGTACTGGGAGGACACATTAGTTTTACACTCTCGTCTTGAGGTATTATGGTACATTTATTACTTTATGCACGCCAAGATGAATGCGCATGTCATTTTTCTCGTTTTTCACTTTGTCGTACGTGGCAAGGCTACTGGAAGGTTTATAATAGCCTGCTTTGGAAATTGTTAATGTAATTTTTTCAAAATCATTGCATGCGAAATTTTTATGAAAATCAAAATCCGTTACCAGAGTACAATAAAGCAAGAGATTTTCAAGTTATGTTTTTGATAAACAATAAAAGGTTTTTGTCTGGCTGGATGTTAATGAAAAAGGTAAACTAATGCCGGTTAGTTTCAACCAAAATTAGCTATCCGCTCTTACCTGCACCATGAACTCGGTCTAAAGGTTAAATGTCGTAACAACCTGATTGATTAAGCAAATATAATAAAATTTGTTTTTATTTTAGAGAAATACGTTTTAAGCTTATTTCCATAATGTTATAATGAAGTGTACCTATTTGATAATAAACGTGTTCAATTCACCCAGGTGGTACAGGGTAGTTATGCGTACGTCGCGCCCGACGGTACACCCATTCAAGTCAGTTACATCGCAGACGAGAATGGTAATTATAGCATTTTAATTAGTTTAAAAAAAAGTTTATCTCTTAAGGTGGACGCATATTTATCCGCGGCGAACGAGCCGAAGGAGGCGAAAGAATCGAATTTTAGAATTCTATATATGAAATTCTATGACACCTCGCACACTTATCCGCGGCGAATCGGACGAATCGTCAGAAGAATTAATAGTAAATTCGTTTCGTTCGCCTCCTTCGGCTCCTTCGCCGCGGATAGATATGCGTCCACCCTTATTGAATGATTAAACAAAAAAGATAAATGTCATGACAACGCATTAACATTTTAATAAAAGCTTAGATAATGACTTGGTAACGAGAAATACTTTTTTGAATTTATTTGAGAAAGATTTCGTTTACCATAATTTTATAGTGAATAACCTTTATTAAGAAGTTTGACTGAATATCACTTTATTCAATAATTCTTTTTGTTGATCAAACTTGATTCTTGCTTGTATTGATACTTCTTAAATGCCGACTTTTGAACTCCTACATGTTTTTAAATATTCTATAGATATACAAAATGTGTGATGCGGTGTATCTGTTTGAGATTTTGAGATAGACTGCGACACTGTTTTGACCGATTGCGATGAAACTATGGGGTGTTGTTATAAAAAAAAATCATTTTCTTCCGATCAACAATGTAAGAATAAAATGGATACAACTGGAAAAAAGGGGTGACTTTAGATTCCTTTTTCTTCAGTTTTATTAATTAAAATAGATTTCGGGAAAAACCAAATCACTTCTCATGTCCTGTAGATTGTTCAGTTTTGTTTTTTGCTTAAAAAGTGTCATAGTTAATGTACAAAATGGTTACAAACTTACACAATTTTACGGTAAAATCAGGCGGTAGAGCCTTAAGTTGGTTTTTAAATAATCTTACGTTAAATCCCACTAGCCCAACCTTTTTTCAAAATGTCTGGGTCCTTCATGACTGGTAAGTTTTTTCGCAGGTTTCCGTCCATCCGGCGTGCACATCCCCGCTGATGGAAAAGGACTCCCACCCTTACCAGCCGCCATAGACGGACTCAAAAACATCAGACCATATGACCCTTACAACAAGCAGTATGACCCTTACAGCCGCAGCCGCCTCAACGGGCATGTTAACAGGCCATACGAACCTAGATACCCTTACGACCCCGCTAGATACAATGGCTTTAACCAATATCGTCCAAACGGCATTGGAAATACCCTCTACGGTAATGGAAAGGACGGAAAAAAGAAAGAGACCGCTTAAATTGTTAATAAGTAGTAGTTTTCCTTCAAAAATATAGTAAAATATTTCAAGAGGATGATAAAAAGATGTCCATCAGAATGAAAGGCCTTGTGTATCAAAGTATAATAAGACCAGTACTAACCTATGCTAGTGAGACATCCAAACCATTCAAGTCGCCGAGATGCGACAGAATACGCAACGAGTTCATCTCAGAGTCCACGAGGTAGCTGATAAAATTCAAGAAAATCTACTTAGATGGTTTGGGCATGTAAAAATGGACTTTACCATAACAGATCAACGTGGCGTAGGTAGGCCAAAACTCAGATGGTCTGAAATGTTGTTAAAAGGAAATGGATAGCTGTGAGCTCTCCATTGACGATATTCAAGATGGAGCGAAGTGAAAGAAACGAATTAGGAAAGCAGACCCTGCTACCCAGCGGGACATCAGCTATGAAGATGATGATTTTAAGAGGATAATTAAACCACCAAACTGAACAATTCTGTATCGGACGTCTGATTTCTTTTTCGCGATTTCGATGCTGGTCCCGTCGAAAAAGTGGTTTAGTTTAATGTTCTGACATCCTCGTCAAATATTTTACACTATTTTTCAAGGACCCTATATTTACCAAACTATGGATTTGTATTGTGCCTTAAAGATTCTATTAGTTAATAAATGTAACTTGATGAATTTGATGGAATTATATTTTTATCTAACACCTATTAAATTAAGGCTATGCCCTAATTGGCCATGACCGACCGAATGTCGTTGATCGATCGCACCAACCCGCGAACAAACATATCAAACATACCTTTCGATATCAAGACATTCATTGCGTTGACCAATCGATATACAAGGTGTAAGGAAAAGTATCATTAACCTTTAAACCACATACCCATCAAACTGAACAACTTTTACTATGGGAGCAAACCTATCAGAACAAAAAAAAGTATCAGCTGTCCCATACTAAACTGCAATACCTACTCGATTCAAATGTATGGTACAGCTGTTATTTTTTTGTTTTGGCAGGGATGGTCCCGTAGTAAAAGTTGTTCATTTTGATGGGTAGATACTTTTGATGTAGCGTACCATCGATGTAGTGTTCGATGAAGAGACAGTCTAAGTGTTAACAGAGAGGGTAGTCAGAGATATTCTGAAACCTCAGAACATTCGTTTGACTAGTAGTACCGAAACTCTGATTATATAACAATATTAATATATGTATACATAAACTCACTACCGTAGTCTCTTTCGGGGTGGTCAGAAACATTGATATAGCTACTAACTTTCTGTTTAAGAATGTAGTTGTAGCAATGCTCAAGTTTAGCAATTTAAGTTTCAGGAGGGAATGACGTGTAAAGTACTGAGAGGTGGCTAGCCTTTCGCCCATATAGACACTGCGTAAGAAAACTTAAATCCCATAGTCGCCTCGTACGACACGGGAAGAATTGGGGTGTTTCATTCTAAGCCGGAACAAAACGGTACAATATTATTATAGTTACATTAAGCATAGGCTAACGACTATATTCCCCGAAGGTGTAGTCAGAGATATTCTGAAACCTCAGAACATCCACGTTTCACCAGTAGTACCGAAACTCTGTCCAGTGTGACGGGGGATGAGCCCGTCGCCACATAATGGACAGTGGGTACAATACAGCCTCGAAATTGAAGCATGCAGGTTTCCTCACGATTAGAACAAGATTAAAACTAGTAAAGCCTCATCGCTATGACATACGGTGCCGAAACATGGACGCTCACTAAAGAAAATATGCACAAAATCAAAGTAGCACAGAGAGCCATGGAGCGCGCCATGCTAGGCATCACCCTTCTTGACCTCGTCACAAACGGCGAGATCCGATGTGGAACTATGGTTCAGTACGTCGGGGACCGAATAGCTCGCCTAAAGTGGCGGTGGGCTGGACACGCGTAGCTAGGCGAAATGATGACAGGTGGAGCAAAGCCCTAAAAGAGTGGTGGCCGAGACTAGGCAAAAGGGGAGTGGGTCTTCCGGCATCCAGGTGGGTTGACGATATATGGAAACGTACCGGCAAGACCTGGGTGCGACTGGCACAGGACCGAGAAGGATGGCAAAAAAATAGGGAGGAGGCTTATGCCCTGCACTAGGTGGACACGGGCTGAAAATGATGATGATGATGACTCGGTAAAAAATCATTCAGTGCAATCCTCGCAGACGTCACGCTGATGCAGAAGAGATTAAATTCATGTGATTGATTTCTACAATGTGATGTCATGTGATGGATATCGATCGTAAATAGTATACAGGGCCCTTCTTAATATGCTGACACTTTTTAAGGGGAAGATCAGACCATCTAACTGAACAACTTTCTCTATGGGACCAACATCGAAATCGCGAAAAAAAACACAATACGTTTGACTCAAGTAGGTTTGCGGTTTTATATAGAGTATCCGATTTTTTTTCGCGTTTTCTATGTATGTATGTAGGTATCATAGAGAAAGTTGTTCAGTTTGACGGTCTGATCATCCCCTTAAAAAGTGTCAGCATATTAAGAAGGACCCTATATGTTAAAGCATTGAATGACAAACAGCCAAACATTCCGCTTAATAAAAAACAATAAGTGATCGTCATAAATGTCATCGTCTACCACACGTACCCGGTTCACCGCAACCACCAAAATTATTGTGAAGAAGATTATTAATTAATGTATGTATGCCGGCATTTGACATTAAGGTAGACCGGCCAGGACAAAATGCATCTATAAAAGATTTTGTTGCGATCGTTCGGGCATCAGTTGCTAATCAGCATCGAAACATTACAGCCAAATTAAACATGCAATTCGTAGGTTTCGGTTTACTTTTTAGTTTTGTGACATTATTTTATTCATTTGCACACTGGAATAATAATGTGGTGTCTTTGAGCAGGTCATCGTCGCCACCCTCGCCCTCGTGGCCGTCGTCAGCTGTGCTCCCGTGCAACCTGAAGTAGAGATCGTTCGCTCCACTTTCGACCAACAACCCCAAGGAGGATATATTTTCAAGTAAATATATATTGGTTTTATATCGCAGGATTGATTTATAAAACTTACTTTTTAACACACTTGGTTGTAAAGTGGTTTTTATTGCACCGCTTTTAGGTAAATAATGCCGCTTATAGAACACGCGTGCAGAAATTTTTGTTTGTATTTATAATCTCAGAAACGAGTCTATGAAAAAAAAATTGTTCATCCCCCCATCTCGGAAAGAGTATTTTTGCTCTTCGATATCTAAGTGCCAAAGCCGTTTTATACACTAGAGGATAAAGTAAATTGAATTTAGAACATCGTGTGCACTAAGTTTGTGAATTCAAAACATCATTAAACCTATTTGCTTTTCCCTCCATGGTGCCGAATTTATCATAGATTTTATTTTTTTTCATTTATTCATTTCCTCGCTGAAGTGGGATGAAAAGTTACGTGTTGCACTCGAGTGCAAAGATTTTTCACCTCGTGCTCTTTTGATTCCCTCGCTGACGCTCAGGATTCTAATTTTTTATTTTAGAATTCTTCGCTTGCTCGGCCATCAAAATTGAGCACGCGGTTAAAAAGCAACTTTGCACTCTTGTATAACAAATAACTATTTTCTGAATAATTAATCTGTGTTAATTAAAATCTGAAAAATAAACGTTTCATTTCATCAAACATATTGGTTAGCAAACTAACATTAATTTGAGTTAAAACTACATAATTTATAACGTCACAGCCATTTTTCACAAATATTTGTCTTGAATAGTTGTATTTTACAAATTTCATTAAGTTTTCCTTGCAAGTGTGTTGCAAAAAGGTCGTATCAAACGCGTGAGCGTTGGTCATTACAACCTCGGTTGGTATAAACAATTTTCGTTTTTCAGTGCTTGTAAAGATGATTTGTATCCATTGGTTTATATCCATGTTCAAACCTTAAGCGTTGCATACAAACGAAGTTTGATCCAATTTTCAATACTAACCAATTAACGACACAACAACACGTAACAAGATAATACTAACAAACTAACATTTTTAAAACTCGAATTAGAAACTAATATCTGTGCCTGTGTTTGTGACGAATTCCGTTAAAATGTACAGTTTTATCGCTAGAATTACTGAAAGATTTGTATGGAAATCTTTGTGCCACTAACTTAGAAACTATACATAAGTCTGACAAGCCACCGGCACACAGATTTCCTAGATCGTGTTTAAAAATTCATTGATTTTAATTGTTTAATATTCAAAATTTAAATAAAACTTCGTTTGTACGGACCGCGCTAAAGAGGCTTATCCTCTGAAACAGGCTAAAAGTTAAGAAAAGGTTATTCCGAATGCGTAAATGCGCGCTGCATACAAACGAAGTCTGGTGATATTTTCAATACTAACCAATCAAAGTCGTCAATTATTTTCGTTCGAAAATCTGACTTCATTCAAAAATAGAGATAAGTTCCTAGAATGCTTCTGAAAAATGTCATTGACTTTAATTGGTTAGTATTGAAAATATCACCAAACTTCGTTTGTATGGAGTGCGCTCCGAATTATATTCCCTTAATCCTGCTAACAGCATGCTTTTAAATTTGTTTAATGAAAGTAACGTTGTAGCAAAATCAAGGTGGTCGAACCACCTCGAAAGATAATACGGTCGTGAACTTACGTGTGTATGCTTGTGTGTACTTAAGAGGATAGACTAGTACCGTTTTATCCATACAAACGTATTCCCCTGTTTCCAATCTATGTTACCTCTGCTATGTCCCCTATGTTTTGCTTTTTTGCACAAACTAATTAGGTACTTTAACTGCCAGTGGCACGTACGTTCATTAAAGTTAATCCTCCATTAAATCTCTTGCTTTCTTTTTTTCTCTTGTTGACGTAGTAAAAGCTAGCAAGAGATTTAATGGAGGATTAACTTTAATGAACCTACGTGCAACTGACCGTTAGAGACCTTCGAACATATCCAATTTTACCGCCCGTTTTCAGACATCCAGCGATCAAAATTTGACGAATATAAAAAAAGTAAAACATACAGACAACCAAAATCTTACTCATATTATTCTTCAAATAATAATTATTGAAATCGGTTTATTTTTGGACGAGGAAATAGGGGAATACGAAAAGCAGATTTCATCCATTTTATGTAGATAAAATCAGTTTGAGCAGCAGTTGTCTCTTTTGGATGATCGGACAAATACGTATACAGTCGGAAAAGTGATCTATTCTCCAAATTTCTTCGAGAGCTCGCCTATCCCCTTAAACAAAATAAAAAAAAAATAATATAATAATTTATGTACCTACAGTTTCGAGACCAGCGATGGCACCAGGCGGGAGGAGAACGGTGAAGTGAAGGTTGTTCAAGATGATGACAACCAGCAACGGGAAGTTGTCGTCGTCCGTGGCTCGTTCACGTACGTAGACCCCGAAGGCCACACCCAGACCGTTACCTACGTCGCTGATGAGACCGGCTACCACGCGGAAGGTGACGGCATCCCCAAGGATGGCCCTGCCAGGCGATAAGCTCCCCACGATGACCCCGCCCTAGAACTATCGACTGATTCAAATCTGTCGGCTGTTCATCGGCTGTAACAAAGAAGTTGCCATACTTCGATCATTTCTTTATGATCGATGCTGCCATAACTCTGCATTTGTTTCTCGTTATAACATGATATTCACTATTAAAAATGTTGTTATGTTTTAATATGGATAATAATAGTGAATAAACATTACTTTAACACAACTAAATATTTTATTTAAACCTAATAATTTTTACATCACTGTTATCAGCATATCGGATTTCCTGGAGTGCAATTTTTGAAAGTCACCGGCTGAGTAAAATGGCTGATATTCATCTATTTTCCAAAGTTCGTATTTTTGTATCTTACCGGTGACTAAATTCTCATACCCATGAGTTCAATACGAATGCCCTACCCACTCATGGGTATTTCTCATACCTTTTGTATGAGATTTAAAAACCGTTCAAGCTCACCGGTGACATTCAAAAATCGCACCCTTGCACTAATTTCTTTGTCACTGATAAGATCACTGGAAATTACCAAACCTCTCTACTACCGTGGCCTATCCAAATCATAGAGAGCTTTACGTGTTTTGACTAGGGTACGCTCACGGGAAATCCCGGGAATTCGTGGCAGTCAAAAAACGGGACAACAAAACCAGATCCCGGTACTTTAGGGAAATTTGAGCGTTTTAAATTAAATATAATTACGCGCTTTAAGAGAAGTTTATTCCGAATGCGTAAATGCGCGTTGCATACAAACGAAGTCTGGTGATATTTTTAGTTCTAACCAATTAAAGTCAATGAAATTTTTCTGAAACAATCTAGAAACTAATCTCTATGCTTGTATGAAGTCAGATTTTCGATAAAATATACAGTTTTAATGCTAGGATTAATTTAAGATTTGTATGGAAATCTTTTTTCTAGATTGTTTCTGAAAAATTTCATTGACTTTATTGGTTAGTACTGAAAATATCACCAGACTTCGTTTGTATGGAGCACGCTCCGAATTATATTCCCTTAAGTGTGCACTGCTGTGCCTCTCACTACATAATTCTAAACTGTGCGAAATATTAGTTCGTAAATTGGTTGTTTAATTCGATACCAATGTCATTTTTTTTTTGGTATCGTTTTTACGAATAGTAGATTTTATTTTAAGAAACTCATTTCTCTTTTTATATCAGACAACAACGACTACAGGGTCCTTCTTAATATGCTGACACTTTTTTAAGGAGATGATCAGACCATCAAACTGAACCACTTTCTCTATCGGACCAACATCGAAATCGCGAAAAAAAAAAACAACTGCTCCATACAAAACTGCAAACCTACTTTAGCAAATTGTATGGGACAGCAGATTTTTTTTCGCGATTTCGATGTTGGTCCTATATATATTAAAAAAGTGTCAGCATATTAAGTTGGACCCTGTATAACTAACAAAACATTATGTAGAATGAAGACTCAATAAAACAGGGATTACGGTCATGAATTTTTGTATGTATACAAAAAAACAGTTTAATAAGGCACATCTAAAAGACCCATTTGCTAACATGAAACCTCATAATTTGAACGAATTGAAGAAACCACCGTATCGATCAGGAAAAGTGATTTGCCGTTCGTATAATATAATCAATAATGTTTCCATTACATAAATATTTTAAATAATCAAATCTCACTTTTGTCCCTACAAATTCTCATCAGGGAGAGCCCTTTTTCGACTCCACTACCTTGGATAAGTTTTATAGGGTCCTTCTTAATATGCTGACGCTTTTTTAAGAGGATGATCAGCCCATCAAACTGAAAAATTTTCTCTATGGGACCAATGTTTAAATCGCGAAAATAAAATCAGCTGTTCCATACTAAACTGAAATCTTACTCGAGCCAAATATATGGGACAGCTGATTTTTTTTCCGAGATATCGATGTTGGTCCCATAGAGAAAGTTGTTCAGTTTGCTGGTCTGATCAAGTCCTTAAAAAAGTGTCAGCATATTAAGAAGGACCCTGTATATCAAGATTGACAGTCGAGGCTAAGAAAGCGTCGAAAAAAATTGCAACCAGCACTGGCCTCTAAACCCTATCCATATACACGCACATAGACATAATTTGTATGACGTCTCACGCACACCAACCTCAGAAATTTGGCCCGTTTTGTTTTATACGGTAAAAGCGTTAGGCTCATTCTAGACATATACATTTTCTAAGTGCACTACATAGTAAAAAAGTTAACAAAACAACAACACCATTTATAACGTATTAATGAATTAACGCAAAACTAGAAATTAGTTTGTTTAGAATCGAGAGTAGAATCGAATTATCATGTTTTCACCAAAATAGAAAATTTTTCTCATAATATTAAATTTGTTCGTAAAATTTTAAATTTATTGAAGTCGATCTCAACCCAACGCTCGGGCACTCTCACCCTACTTACTACCAAAACAAGATTCTTAAAATGTATCCATGAACACGTTAGCGGTTTCATTCATTGCTCAAATGATAACAAAACATTTTTGCCTCAAAACTTGCGTGCGAATAACTTTAAATTTTAAGTATCAAAATAATGAAATTATTGTTTCAATCTAATTATTTTGTTATGAATCAGTTGAGGTGTATGAGGTTTTGCGCTTATTCATTAACACGTTGTAGATAATAAATACCCATAGAAATTGTCTCGAAGTAACTTATAAACTAAACTACTCGTAAAAGTTTGTAGGTAGTCTTCGTAGAACGTATGTGACCTTTACATTTCCAGCGAAAAATAAATTATTGATCTTATCGTTTTGGATGCGTCACGTATCTTGCGAATTTATGTAGCCACACACGCATACAGGTTCATATTTATTGTTATTATTATTACAAGTATCTGGGCATCAGAGCTTCGACCCGTTATCCTTATCTTTCATAAAAAAACTAAGTGTTTTTTCCGAAGATGAAACTTTTAGGGTTTTTAAGGTCTAGAAATCTTTCTAGCTAGATAAAAACGTTAGATAAAAAAACCCTAATCAATAAACTTAATCGAAATCATTATTTGAGCCGTTTTCGAGAAATCAATTACAAACTTTACTTCAGGTCTGGATTTATGTTCAAGAAAAAAATGAGGGAATTTATCCTGGAAAATCACATTATTGGCTTGCCTGATAGCTATGTAACCAACGCACCTTTTGTGACATAGTTTATTTCGCTGCCCACTTTTAACTTTAGTATATAAAAATTTTATGTAGGTATGTTAATATTCATTCATTCTGTTTATTAGTCATATCACTTTCTTTCTCAACTATATTTCATCTTTTACACTTATTTATTATCACTCTTTAGTTGCTGACGTTGCTGTGTCTGCACTCTGTACCTACTATCAGAACGGTTTTGATCTGAAAAGCAACATCTTTCTTTCGAGCAAGGTCTATGCTAAGCTGGGACCTTTGCCGCTGTAGCATACAATAAATGGGTATGTGTAAGGTTGTATTGAGAAAAATTGTCATTTTTTTGTTGATCGGCCAGTAATAAAACTTATATAGGACCTATCAAAATACATTAAAAACATCACATTCACTGCTAGGCTGCATCGGAGCTGTACTATTAAGGTACAAATAACTTTTAAGGGGATATAATTCGGAGCACGCTCCATACAAACGTACTATGGCGATATTTTCAATACCAACCCATCAAAGTCAATGAAATTTTGCAGAAACAATCTAGAAACAGATCTCTATGCTTGTATGGAGTCAGATTTTCGATAAAATTTACAGTTTGAATGCTAGGATTAATTTGAAATTTGTATGGAAATCATTGAGGTACTGTAGTTAACAAATCCGCCGTAATAACGCATATTTTCAACTGTCTAGCTATCACGGTTCAAAAGTTACAGCCCTAAAAGCGTTAAAGCGTTAAAGGTAGGACGGACATACAACGTAGGCTTAGTAATAGGGTCTCGTATTCAGCCTTTGGGTACGGAACCCTAAAAAATTACGATACCTTTACTCATACCCACTACATGTCGATCTCCTGGTGTTGCGTTGTATACATGCTGTGAACTAGAATATTATGTGTGTTATTGATTCAAATAAATTATTTACTATTTATAGATATGATAGATAAACTTATCTATCTAAGAATTTTGCTCGTTTATTAGGATGCTTTGTGATATATTTTCTAAGAGCATATCAGCAGAACGAATTACATAACATTATTATGATACAATTCGCAATACTGAATTCTTCAAGTCGCAAACAAAAGATTGTAATCAGGGTGTGTATTCTATAGCTTTGGCAGCTCGTCCTTTGTGTGGTCATTGTTGCGTAGAGTATCAGATGATGTCTCAAGTTGCGCAAGCGCATCGCATCGTCCCATAGCCGTAGGGCGTACATTAATCAATATGGCACTGCAAATAAATAGTTGAAACACTTACATTGACAGTGACGACATAGGGCCAGGAATCTTAAAAATAAACTATACCTACCTACATATTGCATCTCAGTAGGTTTGACATAAAAACTAACCACTAAAAGAAAATCGATTGTCATAGTTATAACGATTTATTATTCATGTTTCATTATTATACAAGGTGTTACAAAAATATAAATAAACAATTAAGAGGATATAATTCGGAGCGCGCTCCATACAAACGTACTATTGTGATATTTTTAATACTAATCAATTAAACTCAATTAAATTTTTCAGAATCAATCTAAATGCAAATTTCTATGCTTGTATAGAGTCAGATTTTCGTTAAAATGTATAGTTTTAAAGTTACAGTGCCTCAAAGATTTCCGTACAAATCTTAAATTAATCCTAGCATTGAAACTGTATATTTTAACGAAAATCGGACTCCATACAAGCATAGAGATTTGTTTCAAGATTGTTTCAGCAAAATTTCATTGACTTTACTTGGTTAGTATTGAAAATATCACCATAGTACGTTTGTATGGAGCGCACCCCGAATTATATCCCCTTAAGGGGGTGGTTTAGACCATCAAACTGAAAAATTTTCACTATGGAACCAATATCGAAATCACGAATAAAAATCGCATGTTCCATACTAAACTACAAATCTACTCGAGATAAATGTATGGGACAGCAGATGTTGGTCATATAGTGAACGTTGTTCAGTTTGATGGTGTAAACAACCCCCTTAAAAATGTTAAATGCTTATTTTTACTTTTGTAACACCTTGTGTTTAGAGTGTTTAGTAATATTAACATTTCTGTTGTTTACTACTGGCAAGCAATCATTGTGATCAAGTGGCAAGCAATCATTTAGTGACAAAAGGAATATCTGAAAACATGTTTAAAAAAATCCCTACGCAACATAGAAATCAAAACTGTGTGTCCCAGAAGGCTTTTAACTTAATAATAACCAATGCACTTATTTTAATCAGATTTAACAATATTCATTATTTTGGAGCAATAAAATAGGCATAGATATAAAAAAAATAGATATTTATTACAAAATACTAATGTATTTTAGTAGACAAAAATAATTACACAATGTTTGAAGTATGTATAATTAAGCCTTAAAAATGTGCAAAAAAAAAAAATGTTTTTTCCAAAATTTTAAATTTGGAGCTGTTATTTTTATTTTATTTTTCTATAGTTCTAGGCTCAAATTGGCTCAAAATACTATAATGAAAATAAAAACTAAATTCTTAATTAGTCGCGGCTCAAACCGTAAAATAATTGGGCTACAAGTTTATGACGAATAAGTAAAATCTTGGATGCAGTCACACAGATTATAGAGTGAAGCAGGTAAGTACTAGTATCTGGAGTTCAGACCAACCTTCTTACGAAGGATGAAAGAAAGCTATTCTAAGACAACAATATCATGGTCTTTGTAGTTTGTACAAGGTGTTACAAAAGTTAAAATAAACATTTAAAACTTTTAAGGGGGTTGTTTAGACCATCAAACTGAACAACTTTCACTATGGGACCACAATCGAAATCGCGAAAAAAAATCAGCTGTCCCATACATTTAGCTCGAGTAGATTTGTAGTTTAGTATGGAACATACGATTTTTTTTTCGATTTCTACATTGGTCCTATAGTGAAAGTTGTTCAGTTTGATGGTCTAAACCACCCCCTTAAATACTTATTTGTATTTTTGTAACATCTTGTATAGGGAACCCTAAAAACTTTGTTGAATTATGTATAATACACGAAGGCCACACGCACATTCCTGCGAAGAAGATTATTAATTAATGTATGTTTTGACATTAAGTTAGATAGGCCGGGAAAAATGTATAAAAGATTTTGTTGCGATCGTTCAAACATCAGTCGCTAATCAGCACCGAAGCAAAACAGCCAAATTAAACATGAAATTCGTAGGTTTCGGTTAACTTTTTAGTTTTGTGACAGTGTTTATTATTTGCTTACTGTACTTCTTCTTCTTACCGTGTCGGCAAGCCCTGGCTGCCGGCCAGTACCTATAATGCCGTTAACCAATATCTGCTCGATTTTCACTTTTAGATGTCATCATAATCACAAAAAATTCTCTATCGACCTAGCTAACTCATATTTTTCTATCTTATCTAGTTTCAATGATATCTCGAACTTGTAAATAGCTGTTTTATTTATCAAACAGCATCAATTTTACCTTAAATCCCGCGTAAATCAAAAACTCATTTTCGGAGATATCGGCATTATAAGTAATGGACGGCAGCTGGAGTTTTTTCAAACCGCCTTACGGCCTCTGACATGGTTTTTATGTAACGACTATTACTACCAAAGATAGTAGCCGGGACCAACAGCTTAACGTGCCATCCGAAGCACGAAATCAACTTTCTTTTCAGACATTCAGGTGATTCAGCCTGCAATGTCCTAACCAACTGGGGAAAAACGCACAAAGTGACATATCACTAGGTGTCCCCCGTGGGAATCGAACCCGCGACCTCCGTGTCAAGAGCCCAATACTGTACTGTACTAATAATGTGTTGTCCTTGCGCAGGTCATTATCGCCACCCTCGCCCTCGTGGCCGTCGTCAGCTGTGCTCCCGCGAAACCTGAGGATGTAGTGATCGTTCACTCCAAATACGACCAACAACCCGAAGGATCATACGATTTCGAGTAAGTAAATAAATATTGGTTTTATATCGCAGGATTCATTTGAAAAACCGGCCAAGTGTGTGTCGGGTCACGCCCAGGGTAGGGTTCCGTAGTTGCCCGTCACAATTATGCTGACTTAGAAGGGGGCTAATAAAGTTTAAAAGGTACATAACCGTTTAGCTGACAGGGGGGGCGACGACGACGACGACACTTGACTCTAACAAAAATTTGCAGCATGTTAAAACTATATCCTACATCATGGGATACAAGAGAAAATAAAATTGCTTCCACACTTCACGTGTAGTGGAGGTACAACTTTCTAGTACTAAGCGTCTCGGAGCTAAGCTGCGGACAGACAGACGGACATACGGATGGACATGGCGAAACGATAAGGGTTCCTTGTTGACTACGGAATCCTAAAAACGTACTTTCTGCCTTTTCTTTGTAGCAGAAAGAGTAGATATAGAGATATCAACTTTTTTCGAAATGTAGTGTGGACTTTGCATACATCATAGCGGGTCTTGTCAGTACTGCTCACTGCACCGTACCGCCCGGAGGTTGTACGAAATCCGCAATAAATGGAACAAGACAACTTTGTACAACGCCAGCTTATGCGTGGAATAAATATAAGCGGCGTCGGTTACGGGCGAGGAGCCGGCGAGGCGCGGGCGCGGCGCCGCTCATTACGTGTTTCAAATGAATTGTATAGAAGCGGCAGGGCGCGGGACACACAGGGTCCTTCTTAATATGCTGACAGTTTTTAAGAGGATGATCATACCGTCAAACTGAACAACTTTCTCTATGGGATCAACATGGAAATCGCGAAAACAAATTCTGCTGTCCCATACATTTGGCTCGAGTACATATTTTTACGCGATTTCGGTATTGGTGCCATAGAGAAAGTTGTACAGCATGATGGTCTGTCTGATCATCCCCTTAAAAAATTGTCAGCATATTAAGAAGGACCCTGTATACAAGCGGCGAAGCACTTCCAATATGACTTCCGATGTCACTTTCCGGACTTTGCACGTAACACACATATTACAATTCAATAATGTTAATGAAATTATTTATCTACCTACAGCTTCGGAACCAGCGATGGCACCTCGCGACTTGAAAAAGGTGAATTGAAGGAGGTTCGCGATGAGGAGAACAAGCCACAAAATGTTGTCGTCGTCCGTGGATCCTACGAGTTCATCGACAGTGATGGTAAGAACCATGTCGTCAACTACTACGCCGATGAGACCGGATACCACGCAGAAGGTGACGACATCCCCAAAGATGTTCCTGCCAGGCGATAAGCGACCCACGATGACCCCTTATACGATGACGATTTATCGACTGGTTCAAATCTATCAGTTGATCGTTGGTTGTAAGAATCGAGAGCGATCCGCCTCGTGCACTTGTTTCTCATTATATAATAATGATCACTACTTATTGATTATTATACAAATTTTTGTTATGTTTTAATATTGATAATCACTGTGAATAAACATCACTATAACAAAACTTTATCTTTTATTTAAGAACTTTGTACAGATCAATTGGGTATATTGTCTGCAGTGATATGCTGGCGTTGTACAAAGTGGATTTGTTCCATTTTATTGCGGACTTGGTCCAACCTCAGTGGCGCGGGTGAAGTTTCAGGGCGTTTAAACGCAATAATTGTTTCAGCCGAACATTTATAAAGCTCCTGGACGTTTTTAACAGCGCTGTAAAATGTTATGCATTTTTAATACCTTAAAGAGAGTTAAAAAGTAAAACAAACATTTGTTTATATCAAAAATAATAGGTTTCCGAATTACTTTTCAGTTTCTAAATGTCTGTGTTTAGCATTGGGGTTTTAACTTTGTAATTTAATGTTATTTCGTAATTTTTAATGTTACTTGAAAACTGCTGAACCGACTTTCACGAAACAAAGGTAAAAACACTCTTGCAAAACTAAGCTTTATATATTTTATTTAAAACGTATTGTAATCGGTCCACTCGTTTGGGAGCTACGATGCCACAGACAGACAGGCCAACATAGGCGCCAAACATAACATAACACCCCTCTTTTTGCGTCAGGGGTTAAAAATACATAAAATTTTATAGTGCTGTTACAAACGTCCAGGAGCTTTATAATAGTACTTAAAATGTTATGATTTTTCTTATAAATAAGACGAAAATGTTCGGCCGGAACAATTATGGCGTTTAAACGCCCTAAAACTTCACCCGCGCCACTTAGGTTGGATCAAGTCCGCAATAAAATGGAACAAATCAACTTTGTACAACGCCAGCACCTCGGTGCTCATTATGCCTAATATGACGTTTAGTACATATTAGTCCGCAATAATCGAGCGCACGAACTTCTTGTGCAATATCGACAATGACCAAACATTGCTGACAATGCCGTTTTGTAGAATTTACACATACTTAAAATTACGTATATTGTTAAAAGTACAGCGCATATTTGAAAATTAAGTTTACTTATTCCTTTTTCATTATACCTATGGAAATAAAAGTCATAAAATATGACGCTCTGATGGGGCAATTCAATAATGTCATCTTCGAAAAAAGAGTGGTCAATTCGAAAAATCCGAATTTCCATCCAGGGTTCTGTAGGTGTACATAAATATGCTGTTTTAAATATTTTCGATATTTTAATATTCTGATCAAGTTATAATAAATCAATTTAAATATGTATCTTGGATGCAGTCATATAGATATGTAGCCCCATGTTAAGTAGGTACCCCTGGTACTAGAAACTGTGGTTCAGACCACCAACCAACCTTTTTACGCAGGAAGAAAAAAAGCTATTCTAAGCAGAAAACAGCAATGTAGGTATACAGGGTGTAACAAAACAACCTAGTAATACTTAAGGGGGCGCTTCAGACCATCAAACTGAACTGTTCACTATGGAATCAACATCCAAATCGCGAAAACAAAATCCGCTGTTTCATACAAAACTGCAGTACCGACTCGGCTCAAATGTATGGGACAGCTGACTTTTTTCGCGATTTCGACGTTGGCTCCATAGTGAAAATTGTTCAGTTTGATGGTCTGAAACACCTTCTTAAGTATTACTAGGGCATAAGCATAAGCATATGCTCACGACTATATTCCCCGAGGGGGTAGTCAGAGATATTCTGAAACCTCAGAACATCCACGTTTCACCAGTAGGGTATTACTAGGGTGTTTCGTTATACCCTGTATAGGGAACCCTAACAACCTTGTTGAAGTATGTCACACGCGCATTCCTGCGACTGGTTTGTAGAGATCCGTCTGACGTGATGCTCCCGCTCCTCGGCACGGTCTTTGTGTTACATAAGAGGTTTCAACCAGTTTTCGATATAGATTTTGTAGATTTCTGAGAGCTCACTTAGATTTCTAAGGTTTCAAATTTTAAATTAGGCTAATACTACAGCTATAACAAGACTACGGCTCATCACGTATACCACGTTTTTATGTCACCTAAAAATCTCTCTTGGTTTATGTGATGTATTATTTAAGTCGTGTCAATTTATGTATCTATATTCCATTCAAAATAGCAATGAAAATTTAAGGCTATTTTAATTACAAAAACAGAGATTTGAAACACTTACTCTCACTAATTCTTAGAACAGCTTTAGTAACTTCCAAGACATGTCGGATAGTACATCTTTCTGATAAATAAATTATATTTGCTTATCAGAATTGGCCAGAAAGCTAAGTAGGATTCGGTCTTTATTTGGAATGAAGTTATAGTAAATAAATAATGTTAAGTTTTGCAATATCTCTACGAACAAATAATAAGTTATGATCCTCATTTTGTTCACAAACACTATGCCAAATATTATAAAAATTTTTAACATAAACTTTTACTATATTAACAATGTAAAACTTATTTTTTAAAATGTTTGTGAAAAATAATTCTAACGGCGCGGAACACAAAAACACAGCATGCATGTATGCATATGCTCACGACCAAATTTCCCGAGGGGGTAGTCAGAGATATTCTGAAACCTCAGAACATCCACGTTTCACCATTAGTACCGAAACTCTGTCCAGTGTGACGGGGGGTGAGCCCGTCGCCACTTGTAATGGACAGTGAGTACAATACATGCCTCGAAATTGTAGCATGCAGGTTTCCTCACGATGTTTTCCTTTACCGAAAAGCCGAAAAACACAGAATGATATGGAACCAGTAAACAGGAGATCAAGATCATCAAACATTAACATCGGATGTGAACGATGTCAACAAGACCACAGATTTTAGTTTAATACAAGAAGCAGATCATATACTTAACAAATTTTTTAACGTCTAAAGTCTAAACAACCCCTTTAAATATTACAGTGAGTTTTTTTACATTCGTATACAGGGTTCTTCTTAAAATGCTGACACTTTTTTAAGGAGATGATCAGACCATCAAACTGAACAACTTTCTCTATGGCACCAACATCTAAATCGTGAAAAAAAAAATCAGCTGTTCCCTACAAAACGGCAAAGCTACTTGAGCCAACGGGACAGTTGAATTTATTTTCGTGATTTTGATTTTGGTCCCATAGAGAAAGTTGTTCAGTTTGATGGTCTGAACATATCCTTAAAAAAGTGTCAGCAATAAAAAAAAAAAAAAAAAAAACATTTATTTCAGGATACAAGGTCTTGCAGGCAATATCATGGTCTTGGAAATGTTATCGAAGCATGATGAATAAATGCCTAACTCACCTGTAATTTTATGTCTGTCCGGATCCCTAGCTCCAAAACCCCAGCAAAATAAGTATATCATTCATTATATGCATTGTATTTATTATTGTATTTCTCCTTTTTGAAGCGTTCCCGTAAAACTGTAAGTATACAGGGTCCAACTTAATATACAGACAGTTTTTTAAGAGGATGATCAGACCATCAAACTGAAAAACTTTCTCTATGGGACCAATGTCGAAATCGTGAAAAAGAAATCAGCTGTCCCATAAAATTGGGTCGATTAAGATTTCAGTTTAGTATGGAACAGCTGATTTTATTTTCGCGATTTTGACATAGGTCCCATAGAGAAAGTTGTTCAGTTTGATGGTCTGATCATCCTCTTAAAAAAGTGTCAGCATATTAAGAAGGACTCTATACAACGTGTTAATGAATTAACGCAAAACTAGAAAGTAGTTTGTTTAGAATCGAGAGCAGAATCGAATTATCATGTTTTCAACTCAGGTAATTTTTTCCAAAATATAAATAATTTATTTGTAAAATTTAAAATTTACTGAACTCGATCTCAACCCACAACACGAGCACACTCATCCTACTTACTACCAAAACAAGATTCTTAAAATGTATCCACGAGCACGCTAGCGCTTTCATTCATTGCTGAAATGATAACAAATCATTTTTGCCTGAAAACTTAAAATGCGATTATCTTAAAATTTTAACTATCTAAATAATTGTTTCAATCTAATTATTTTGTTATAAATCAGTTGGGGTGTATGAGGTTTTGCGCTTATTCATTAACACGTACGTTGTATACAGGGTCCTTCTTAATAATTAAGAAGAACTTCTTAAGATTTCGATGTTTCGATAACATTTCCAAGACCATGATATTTTATTACTTTAATTTATTCATTGTTTTATTGCATTACGTAATATTATGTTAAGCAATGTGCCCCATCAAGGTATGTATGGTATACTTACAATGTCAACTTAATCTGAGTGAAACAAACATCGATTCGTTTGTCAATTCATATTCGTAGTATTTTCTTCGGAGCGTCGGTGGTATGTTGCGGAGCAGTGGCGTAGCGTCGGTTTCAGCCGCCCGGGGCACATACAGATTTTGCCGCCCCCTTATTTTACCCACAAAAAAATTATGGAGCGAGCGAAGCGAGCTCGATGTTTTTTTTACATCTATTCCGGTTGTGGTCAGACATCTTTTGGTTTATCCATGCAAAAATAGAAACTTAGAACGAGCTTGACTTTTCAACTCAATGCGAATCGGTTAGAGCATGTGCTCATGCTCAAATCAAACATGTGCAAAGTACAGTAAAAGTTATGGATGGAGCGAAGCAAGCTCGAAATTTTAAGCATGCTTCGCTCCATCTCCATCCATCAAGTCTTAGCTGTGGTCAGAACTTTTTAGGATCATGTGTGGGCACAGTAACTAAAACGATACTTAAAAGCGAGCGAAGCGAGCTCGACTTTTCTCTGCTCTACGAATTGGTTATAGACAGAGCTCAATCAATCTATATTTTTCCCGAATTTGCCGCCCCTAGTAAAGTGCCGCCCGGAGCATTTGTCCTCCCTACCCCCCTCGCTGCGCTACTGTTGCGGAGAGCTATGGAAACTCAATTTTGAGGTCCAGGGTTAAATCCGCACGGATGACATGCCATGTATCAATGAGTTTTTCTATCTTAAGTACCTACGTAATACCGACTGCTCTCAAACGGTAAAGGAAAACATCGTGAGGAAACCTACATTCGCTGAAGAAGAAATTCTGATTCCGCCTTATTTGTACCATATTCAGTTTTGTTTCCTATTGTGTATTGTATTTTGTTTGGTGTAAATAAAGTATATTTCATTCATTCATTCATTCTGATGTGTATGTGAACTCTACCAATCCGCATTGAGAACGCGTGGTGGAATAATACCCATACACACTTAGCGGCACTGGCACTTCAGCGGTTTAGGCTATGCGTTGTCTGTCAGTCAGTCACGGAGCTCTTTTGTAAACTTACAGGGTGTAAGGAAAAGTATCATTAATCTGTAAACCACATACTCTACCCATCAAACTGAAGAACTTTTAATATGGGAGGAAACCTGTCAGCGCAAAAAAAAAAATCTGCTATTCCATACTAACCTGCAATGCCTACTCGACTAAAATGTATGAGACAGCAAATTTTTTTTTGTTCTGACAGGTTTTCTCCCATAGTAAAAGTTGTTCAGTTTGATGGGTAGAGTATATGGTTTAAAGGTTAAAAATTTTTTCCTTACACCCTGTATAGATGACAGCTATGTGTCCAAGGTGTGTCCCTATATCCCTAGTTCCATGAATCCTAACTATTATAAAACCGTAAGAGAACCGGACCTGGAGACTTTCGCTAATTTAAAATATCGAAGTTCTATTCTTATCCAATTTCAGTTCTAATCACATTGCAATCCATTTACTATTAAACTGTACTGAATTCCGCAACGCGCTAAACTCTATGTAACTGACAGCCATTAACGTCTGAGCGATCTGTCAAAACGGTTCTAACGGCTGTCATTAGCTGCCGCGATTAGCGCAATACCAAATCTGTTAAAAGTTATTGTTCGTACGTAGTCCAGTCACGGTTCAATCACCGAATATTTTCCGCGATTGCAGCCCTGTCCTATCGGTACGATACCAAAATAGGTAATTCACTAATTATATTTTTTCACTGGGCATCTCCGAACACAATAATTGCTAAACTAAAAAAGATCTTTTTCTCTTTAATAAAGTACATGTAACAGCCGCATCTTTACGACGCATCATGACAAGGGATTCCCGCGTCCTTCCTCCTTCCACGGAGATCATAAACACCATAAAGTATTGCACCGAAACTGTGACGGTACGCAATTGCAAAAATTCACGTATAAATAGCGGGGGTGCGTCCCCAAGTGCATCACTCCTCACATTGCATCTGCTTGCTTTCAACTGCAGTTTATATCAACATGAAGTGCATTGTAAGTTTTTAATTTTTTTAATTTTTGTTATTAGGGTTTTCGAAATTATAAGATGGATTTCTTTATGTCATAACTTTAAACTTTAGTTAGGGTACTGTGTCTTATGTAGTAACATGAAATACTAGTAGAATAAATACTAAAACTAAATTTGTAGTTACTAAAAAAAAAATTGTGTCTCTTCTAAAAATATATTTTTCTAACTCTGAATCTCGTTACCAGATGCATATAAGTTAGGATATAAACACATTCACGGCACTCAAACAACAATATTTTGTCTTTTTTATCTAGGAAATGTCTAGGAATCATACTTATGCTTATATTTTATACTAAGTTTTGCTAGCGACATCCTCTGCACCGGCTCTCATCGTAGCGAAATGAATATTATACCAGTAGGTATTAATCACAAGCTTTTAAACACAAAAAGTTTCATCAAAATCGGTATAATAACCAGAACCGATGCTCGAAAAAACATATAGTCAAAAATTAAAAAAATCTCTGATTTGGAACTAGGGAGGCCTAAACACCATATCGTAAAATTTGCTTATTTCTTCATGTACCGAACTACTTCTGATAGGTATTCTAATTCTTAGATCCGACCTTATTCCATTAATTATTTTATGAATACGCGGCTCGTGTCTAGAAATATGCTAAATAAAATGACCGATTCTGTAAAATAGGATCCAATTTTGCAATCAATGCATGCTAGCACTCAACCAAAGTATTTCTATATCACTAATTACCCGCGACTTCGTCCGCACAAATTATGTACCAGATTTTAAGTCAGATCATAAGCTATCAAACAAAAAAGTTTCATCAAAATCGTTTCAATAGTTTTTGCGTGATGCTGTTACAAACATATAAACAAACAAACAAACAGACAGACAAGAATTCTAAAAAAGGTTGATTTGGAGTCAGGGATACCTAAAACCATATTGTCATCTTTTTCTTGTAAATATCTTCAATTCACACACTTCTATTACAGTTTTATAATAGTTTAGATAAATCATACCATTACCAGCTACTACTGACATTGTTGGCGGGCGCTGCGTGGGCTGACGTCAGCAGCTTCCAGCCGTACCAGTCCCAGCAGCCTTCACAACAACAGCAGTACACCACGGAACCGATCCCCATCATCAGGCAAGAGCAAGTCCTCAACCCCGACGGATCATATAAATGGAGGTTAGTTTTGTTCACTCACATAGCTTGATCAGCGCGTTCAACCACCTTATCACATGGCATGAACTGCATGAGCCAAAGACGGAAAAAATTTAGCATCGTACCTACGTATACAGGGTCTTAGGGTTCAGTTGCATTGCTTTAATGGGTGATTGTGCTCATGATACTGAACAAGTTTCCCAAAGTTTGCTAATTTCTTATATGTTTCTTAGGAAAAGTTGTTCTGCATCATAGGTATAATCACCACTTAAAGTAATGCAACTGTTTACCCTAACACCCTGCATAGGGTTCTTCTTAATTATGCAGACGGTTTTTAAGGGGATGATTAGACCATCAAACTAAACAACTTTATGGGACCAACATCGAAATCGCGAATAAACAAATATGCAATCCAACTTGACCTAAATGTATGGGACACGGCGGTACACCCGATTTTTGTAGAGACAATTGTTCAGTTTGATGGTCTGGAGATTTCCTTAAAAAACCGTCAGTGACGAAAAAATCCGAAATGGGCGGTTAAAAACACCTTGTGAATTAGGACTATCATCAGACTTGACCAATTGTATACTACCTGCCTAATATTTATATCTACACAAAACAGAAGTCTTGTTCACTAAGTTGATAAGAGTGTAAAAAGGAGTTCAAGTTTTGCTTGATGAAAAGTTATTTAGTTTGATAATTCTATACTGCTGCTGAAATGGCCGGTGATTCAAAAGTATGACATTCATGAAATAACTGAATGTTTATTGCAGTTATGAAACCGGTAACGGTATCGCGGCGGAGGAGCAGGGCTACGTGAAGAACCAGGGTATTCCTGAACAGGAGGCGCAGACAGCGCAGGGCCAGTACCAGTACACAGCCCCTGATGGACAGGTATTTCAAATTGTCAGGGGTAGTTCAGGAGTGCGATTTTTGAAACTCATACGATCAAATCAGCAGTAGAAAATGACAACATTATAGAGATTATGCATCATTTGCATCATTATGATTTTCAAATTTAAATAAATTATTATCAAATTATATATCCTTAATATCCACAATGTTGTCATTTTCTACTCCTGATTTGAACGCGTGAGTTTCAAAAATCGCACTTCAGATGATAAAATTGAAATACTTTTATTTCGATAGCAACATTACAATCGTGAAGAAATAAGTCATTCCATAGACTAGAACATGTCGATATCTACGCAACCTAAATGTATAGAACGGCAGATTTTTGTTCCTAAATAACGTTAATTTAGTATTCGAAAATTTACCAGTTGAACGCTCAAAATATTTTAGGTATGGTAAAAAAACAGCCTCAAATTGGTGTAAATCTAGCTAGTTACACATAACGCGATTCAGGATTACTTCAGTATCCTTAAATAGTTTCTGCATAATGCCTAATAGTAGGTCCCTACGTCAAATAAATATTGCCTTTGAGTTTATGAAATAAACACTATTTTTACCTGATAACGCTGTCTTGACGTTATGCTAGCGTATAGCACATGGTATGGTACACACTCTCAAAAATATCTGACACACAAAAATAGTCCCCTATTAGTTTAGTTAGACTATCGGAGACATCGCTGTGCGATATCTCATAATGATTGGTCGTAAAGGAATGAAGGAATGAAAAAACTCTGGAAACAATTAAGGCACTCTTTTGAAAATTGTTTATCATACAAACATAGAGTTAGGATTTTATTTTGCTGCTTTTTGAATAAATTAGTCTCTAGATGTAGTGCGTATTGATATAGGATATCAATAGCATTACTAAAATATTTATAATTAAATTCTAGTCTCTTTCCCAGACTATGTCAGTATGTCCTTGGTCGTTTCTATTCTTTTTTGTACTTTATTTGCCATCCGGATTTTCAAGATTTTATGATCAACCGAACGTCCATTTATACGATAATCAGGAAAACATGTTTAGCAGATAAAAGTAGATCCTTGAATAGAGATTACGACATACCTTAATTGGAATTATTTGTTAAAACTGGTTATCACTTTTTGTTTTTATTATCTTGATTTTTACTAATAATAGGAATTACATCGTCGTAACAAATAAATACAAAACCTAAAATACTGATTGAAATAAAAATTTACATATCGTCGACTAAAGTGTCAGACCTCTAACTAACTAGTAAGACTAGGAACTCCATTAGATCAAATTTTACAGGAGGCACAAAAAACCACCACGAAAATAGGCAGCCCAGAGTTATGTGGTTTTCTATTTATCATTTTTAATTGTAACGGCTTTTTAAAAGGATTTAAGAGTAGTGCCATGGATGCATTCAGAAATTAGTAATAACATTGTATAAAATGTAATTTGAAAAATGAAATGGAGTTACGAGGGTTGACACTTTAGCCAACGATATAGAATGTTGTTCAGTTGGCTATCCATTCTGGACGAACTAATTTCTGGTTTTGCCTTCGTTTGTATAAATTATAGTATACTGACATTCAGGTTGGCGCTACAATGACATAATGCGGTTATGATTTTTCCGACCTAAGCTTTTTTCGGCCCCTGATTGTGCTACCGCATCCGATATAATATTTTCATTGAAAATACTTCCTTAAGAGCCTTTAATATTTTAAAATTTTTAACATACTCCAAAACTTAGAGGGGGTTGTTGTCATGCCCTATTTTTAACTTTGAACGCCAATATCTCGAGATAGAGGCATTCAAAGTCATTACATAGTTCCGTAAAACCTCTTTTCAATCCTCTATTTGTTTGGATCCCATACCTACAACGAAAAGGGAGTTGAAAAAAAAAGCTTTTTCAATATGATTACATTGGTTTCTCGGTTAGTAGTATCAAATTTTGTTCCAAAAATAAGGAAGACAGTAATTGAGGCGGGACATACAGACGAACAGATAGACAGAATGGACTAAAGCATAAGGGTTCCTTGTTTGACTACGAAACCCTAAAAACGAAACTGTCTACCTTATCTACCGCCTTATTAAGTATAATGTAAACTTTGTTACAAAGTATAGTATTTGAATCTGTTGCTGATTCTGCTGTGAGAATTATGACAGTAAATTATCGGTTTATATTTCAGGTCATCCAGCTGCAGTACATAGCCGACGAGAACGGGTTCCAGCCCCAAGGCGCCCACATCCCCACCTCCCCCCCGATACCCGAAGAGATCCAGAAAGCTCTCGAGTACATCGCTAGCCACCCCCCGCAGAGTCCCGATGCGAGGGACTATAGAAATTTAGCTCATTTGTAATTTTAAAACTGTGTTTAGTACCAATTGAGGCTCAAAGGCAAATGCGCTTGTGTGATATTGTATCTAGTAGGTAAATGTTAAACGTTTTATATTACGTGTTCCGGGTTTGACTACGGAACTCTAAAAAAGTAAAAAAAAAGAATGTATTATTTTAAATTATTATTTAGATAAGGTTAACATATTAAATATGAAGCATTTGATATTAAATAATAAAATGACAGTTATTATTTAGTTATTTTATTTTATTGTATTTTTTATTGTGCTTGTTAGTTATTTAATTGTACTTTTTATTTTTCACCCTTTTCAATAATTATATTTGCTATGTATTCATATCTCAATATTATCTTCCGCTGTTGTAAGCAGAGACAGCAGATTCTGCCTGCTCCGATTCTGAAACAACTCTTTCATATTATTTATAACGATGTCTCCAAAATAAAAGGTTTTGTTATGAATGTGCCTCAAAACTTCACAAATGACATACACAAAACACACTCTCATAAACGTTTTATAACCGCTCTAAAATACTAGACGAAACTACCAACTACTGATCAGACGTTTTGAGTCCTTACTGCGGTAGTATTTGCCACGGTATAAGCACAATTGATCTTGTGCATTTACATTCAATTTTACACCTTATCACTAAACGAGACAGCCTATAATTGCGAAATAATAACTTCGAACTTAGAACGTTTGGGGTTCACACGAGACTACTTTTCATGATTTTTAACATTCAAAATTAGAATCTAAAGTTATGGGAAATAAAATCCAAAGTTGCGGATTTCATGTCACCGCGCCCCCCGCAAAAAGTGGCAGAAATGTTTGTTAGTAGAATTACACGTGTAACCAGTCCACATAATTATCAATAGTCAAAGTTTGAGTCCAATGCGTGCGACATTATTTTCATTCAATAGCCACTCTTAAACGTTACCGTAAAATATCTTTCCATTCTAAATCTAAAACGACTTCACGTCAATAGATTCGACAAAAACGTTAATTATTTATGGAGCTCGACAATATACAGGCTGTAAGGAAAAGTATCATTAATCTTTAAACCACATACTCTACCCATCAAACTGTTGATCAGTTTGACGTGACGTTTACTATGGGGGCAAACCTGTCAGCGCAAAAAAAACAGCTGTTCCATACTAAATTGCAATGCCTACTCGACTCAAACGTATGAAACAGCCGATTTTTTTTGTTCTGACAGATTTGCTCCCATAGTAAAAGTTGTTCAGTTTGATGGGTAGAGTATGTGGGTTAATGATACTTTTCCTTACACCCTGTATAACATTTACGGATTATCTGTGAAATACCTACTTCGATTTAATTACTAACTCAAGCATATAATTTAACGTGCATATTAAATAGTGGGTCAATTACACTTTTCTAACAACAAACATTGTAAGAATAGCTAAAGTAATAATAAACGGTCGTATTCATTATAATAACATAGCTCGTCGAATTATAATAGTGCCCCGCGGGTTGAACATAGGTAGGTACAAATATATTCTTGAGAAGCTGAGAATAGAGACGAATCTTGTATAATTTTATTATAGTACCTACTAGACGAATCGAGTTTAGTTTGTTTAGCGAGCGCCATATCTTGCTGTACATTTTTTTTTCCAAAGATCAGAAAATCTTGGACCGATTTCTTGTTCCAAAAATATTATAGTAGGTAATCCATAAACATCTATATTACTAGACCAGTTTTAGAAAATTCTAATTCACCAATTTTAATAATAATGAGAGTTAAACAGGCGTTCCATAGTGCTTCAGACCATCAAACTGAATAACTTTCACTATATGGGATCAACATTGAAATCTCGAAAAAAAACAGCTGTTCGATAGAAAACGTCAACGCCTACTCGGCACAAATGTATCGAACAGCTGATTTTTTTCGCGATTACGAGTCGAAGCGCCCTTTAAGATTTTAAGGTAACGTAAATACGTTATATATGGCAAAGGAAAAGGTTTATAGAAAGTTCGTGGTTTGCAATTCTACTATGAGAAATTACCTATATTTTATTTGTAGTTTTACCTAAGAAAGAAATCGTACAAAAATAATGTCCTTATCGTCTATAATAAAACAATTACGAAGTTCTAGTAATTAATAAATAGTGCGAGAAATTATGAATACAATTCTTACTAAATCTGATTAGATGTACCTACACTCCTCTGGGCCTAAATCTGGCGTCCCCCTTTCAAACACAGTTTCTTTGCCAATTTCTCAACGAATACTTCAAAATCATTACGTTAGTTTAGAACAATCCATAACACCTACTTGAGAACAATAACGGTGTAAAGCTTAAGGCGACCCATTGATCAGTATAACCTCCACGCTGTGTAACAATGGTCATGCGCATCGCGTGTGCCAAGCGTGTGCCGGCAACCGGTGCCTGATCCTCTAAGCCGTTGATCTGTTACACTAAATATAGAAAAGATAGAAGGTACACCGGGCATATGAAAGAAGGTAAACTTCTTAATGCTCATGCGCATGCGCAAAGCAGAGGTGCTATTTTTGAACATCACACTTTATTGAACTTAAATTACATTTTATTTTGTACATTTTTGTACATATTCGAATTCGAATGGGTGAAATTCCAAAACTGTACTCATGTAGGAGTGCATAATTCGTGTATATGATCATTACATGCCCTCAACCGTAGACCTACAAAATAAATAAAATGATTTTATTTGTTTCACATAAACACTTATAACCATACAAACATTCATAACTCAAGCGAAAATTTCAGCGACGGGTGGTATAAAATAATGTAACATAAAAACTGAGTGTGCGCTATCTTTGGCTTCAGTAGTCGATAGATTTATTTGAATGTATCCTCAGACCGTGCTGGTCCACTCATGGGCACATCACTATGCGCGCCCACTGCCAGTCAGTTTTTGCAATCTAGTGCTCCACTTTTAATATCGCCTACTCCTATCATAAATCCTGCCACCTGCGACAAACGTAGCTTCAGGATATATAATTAGACAGAGAGATGAGACAATAAGGACTTTACTACTTCTTGCCATAACTTACCTGTTAGCACCTTATTGGAGATCAGTTTACTTTCAATCAAATTCAACACTAGACGTTCAATCAATGTAGGAAGGTTTTGAGTACGATAAGGTCATAGAGCCACGACAGGGAGTAGACCTTCTGCAATTTCTGTATTCATCGTCTGGAGTTCGATCGGCACCCGACCCGACCGTTGCTCAACAACCGGTCGGTTCACTTTCCCTGCGTCGTGTCAAGGTCGAGTCGAGCACCCATCCATATCGCCATAATACCCATCCGACAGATAGGCGTTAAGATGACATGCTTTTTAATATTTATTGTCTATCCGAGTGCAAATGCCATCGGTGGTGAGACCTGTTTACCTGTGACCCTTGCTTATTGTATGTTCACTGCAACTGTCTCGGAATCGGAGTTACGACTACTTGTAGATCTCATGAACGTTTCCATATTCGTATGCTATTTCGAAGTAGACTTGATCAATTTACTAGATGGTAAATAAATAAGTTTTTCGATAAATAATAGAGTTTCTGGCTGCATCTTCTCTACAACGGAACACCTTCCGACGCGGTGGTAGAGTCAAAAATGACGTCAGAAAGCTATCCATGTAATAATATTTTTTACTTAAGAGTTCTTCCATCCTATGGTTGTCTGGAAGAAATCGCTTTTAGTGATAAGACCGCCATTTGTACCCTTACGTTCTATTATTCTGTTTTTGTTGCTGTATGTTTTTGGTGTGCTAATAAAGAATATTTATGTTATGTTATGTTAAGTTATGTTATGTTAATATTTTGAATAAAACATTTTGAGCTATGAGTTTTTTTATAAGTTACTAACTTGCAATCTAGAGTTAATATCACCCATAGAAATACGCGTCTCTTATTTTATTAATAATCAAGCAAGTTCATATACTTTTCTTTTAATATTAATGAGAAATATAACTAATAATGATAAGGGCCAAAAGCATGCTGAAAATTGGCATAGGAGTTGCAGAATTTTGTCTAGTCTTTTAAATCCATGGTAACTACAGATACCTTTCTAGAAAATACATGTATACAATATATTCAGAATATTCAGAAGGTCTGTTTTGGTTAAAAAGGACATGGGTAGACGCGACCTCTCCTTCAACGATTTTCAGGATAGAGCGAAGTGGTGGTAACATAGAAGGAAAGTAGGTAGACCTCACCGAGACACTAGCTAGGAAGATGATGATGATGATATATAATATAATCGACAATACTTGGATATATGGCAGCTAGCTCGGCCAGCGTATCAGTCTGGCCATACAAAGAGGTAACGCTGCCAGCCACCTGTGTACCCTGCAATCGGGAGGTTATTTAGAGGATAAAAGTCAAATAAATAAAAACCGATCAAGTGCGAGTCGGGCTACTCGCGCACCGAGGGTTCCGTACCACACCACGACACAACATATTAACTTACAAAAAGTTATGTTTTCTCTGGGATCTTTAGCGCGAGACCGACTCACGTTTGGCCAGTTTTTATCATTTGTTGTTATACTGTAGAGTTTGCTCTACCTATAGAATCACACCAGGTTTGACGATTGTATGTATTGTGTGTATTTACGATAGAGTGAGAAGAAAAAAACATTGAAAAAACTAGTTTCTTGCATTTTTATTATTTGTTAACAAATCCGCCGTAATAACGCATATTCTGTGAAAATTTCAACTGTCTAGCTATAACGGTTCAAAAGTTACGGCCCTAAATAGGTAGGACGGACGGACGGAGACGGTTGGACGGACGGACGGACAGACGGACGGACAACGTAGGCTTAATAATAGGGTCACCTATCACACCTAGCGATATGTCACTTTGTGCATTTTTCCCCAGTTGGTTAGGACATTGCAGGCCGAATCACCTGACTGTCTGAATAGAAAGATGAATTCGTGCTTCGGATGACACGTTAAGCCGTTAGTCCCGGCTACTATCTCTCGTGGTAGTAGTCGTTACATAAAAACCGCGTCAGAGGCCGTAAGGCGGTCTGAAAAAACTCTGTCACCAGGGCTTGCTGCCCACACGATAAGAAGTAGTAGGGTCCCGTTTTCACCATTTCTGTACGGAACCCTCAAAAATATCGTAGCAAAAATACTTTAAGATTTTTTAGATCAATACTAGAGCGTCTGAAGAGCGTCTGCCAACGTTAATGAGCACTAAAAATAACCTAATCTCATTATCATAGTCACACACAAGTCAGCCGCTCCTAACAAATACAAATAAATATGTTTGCATCAACCAAAATAACGCGTGAAGACATTCTGCGAGCTAAAACTGTCTACAATGCATTTACATAACCGATATGAGTGAAATCCTTTATTGTCTGAATACCTATTCAATACGTCTATCATTGCGCAATTGATATCGAAACTTACAGATGGTTTTAATCATTGCAGGAGATATACTGCTGTTTAGAAAACAATACTATCGGTGTGTTACACGTACGTTCATTAATGTTAATCCTCCTTTAAATCTCATGTCTTCAACAAGACAAAAAGTGACAGCAAGAGATTTAATGGAGGATTAAATTTAATGAACGCACATGCAAGTGGCAGTATGTTTACTATTAAAATTTTCATGTTATTATAAATTACTAGAGTTTACCCGCGACTTCGTCCGCACAAATTATGTACCAGATTTTAAGTCAGATTATAAGCTATCAAACAAAAAAAGTTTCATTAAAATCGGTTCAGTAGTTTTTGCGTGATGCTGTTACAAACAAACAGAGAGTCAAAAATTCTAAAAAAGGTTGATTTGGAGTCCGGGGTACCTAAAAACCATATCGTAATGTTTTTCATGTAAATATCTTCAATGGACGGACACTTTTATGTCCATTTATTAAATTTTTACATACTAGAGTTTACCCCCTACTTAATTCATCCGCACAAATTATATATCAGATTTTAAGTCAAACTATAAGCCATCAAACTAAAAAAGTTTCATCAAAATCGGTTCAGATGTTTTTGCGTGCTCGAACAAACAAACAAACAGACAGAAGAGATTATACAGGGTCCTTCTTAATATGCTGACACTTTTTTATGGGGATGATCAGACCGTCCAATTGAACAACTTTCTCTGTAGCACCAACATCGAAATCGCGAAAAAAATCAGCTTTTCCATACAAAACTGTTAACCTACTTGAGCCAAATTTATGGGACAGCAGATTTTTTTCGCGATTTCGATGTTGGTGCCATAGAGATAGTTGCTCAATTGGACGGTCCAATAGTTGGTTGGTTGGTTTTTTCATCCCCATAAAAAAGTGTCAGCATATTAAGAAGGACCCTGTATAATTTCTTCTAAATCGAATAACCCTTTCTTAGTGCACCCCTACAACCTCCGCAGAATCTATATTCCAAATTTCATGTTTATATCTTCAGCGGTTTAGGCTTTGCGTCGACTGTCGTCAGTCATAAGTATATTAGATATATGAATTAAAGAGTCTATCACTGCATTTAAGAAAACGTCTCAAACCCTTTAGAGATACCCAACAATACGTCATCCCATATTGAATGTAACGCGTGTTACGAGAAGATTTTTATATGCGTCATGCTAGCGTCACGTCATCTCTCTAGAAACCGGCGTGTATTATAAATTTATGGAATTAACGACCAGAATTTAATGTAGCGTGAAATTTAAAGTCAGAAATCATAATTATACGTTCCATAACTGATGTTTGGTAACCAAGTTTAATTTTAAGAAACGTAAGACCGTGGCTTCTAAAGGGATATAAGCACAGGGTCTTCCTTAATATGCTGACGGTATTTGAGGGATACCCAGACCATCAAACTAAATAAATTTTTGTATGGGAATAACATCGCGATATCGCGAAAAAAAAAGCCGTCCCATATATTTGGGTCAAACAAGTTTTTTTTTTTCGCTATTTCGATTTTAGACAGTTGTTCAGTTTGATGGTTTGATTATCCTCTTACAAACCGAGATTAAGTATATCTTAATGTCTTACGGTTTTTTAAAAACCTTATACGTTCATGGATACAGCTCAACGTTTGCGTCACAAGGCGAAATGGGGCCCATTCAGAATAGCTATAAAAGCCCAAAAAGCGGCTTATGCACAGTTCTGCCATTTTACTAACAGGAAATACCGTACTTCATGCAATTAACAGTCGACGTGTGTTCTCTACAGGTGATGAAGCTCAACACAGTGCCTCGGGCAGGTTCTAGGCTGTAGGCGTCAAGCAAACACTAGAGCTAGCACTAGGCCATTGAGAACTAATGGAAATTCCGTTAGCTTTGTTGACAGCCATTACGTGGCCCCGCCTATTTGACATACTCGACGCCCGAGGTAATGCATCTACTGTTTACTTATTTCATAGATTTTGCGACATCGCTATGAATTGTGACATTAGAAAAGTTGGGAGGTGGTCATATGGAGCTGGTATAAATAGTCAAATTGGCAGGATGCGTGACATCAGTCGACCCGCACTCAGTACATCTGGTACTTACTTACAACTAAACATACGTAATGCATTCCATCGTAAGTGATTGATTATTTGTTAAGTGAAAATAATATTACGCAGTTTAATAGCTGAGTGAAGTTCCGTAGTGCAGTGGGTTATGTGGAGTGTTATATCAATATTATGTAAATTTAAGCATCTTAACAAGTTAAATAACGTTAACTTGAACTTGATCTAGAAAATATTTAAATTAAGTCGACTTTAATCAGACCGACACGCTGGTTTGAACTCGTTTTCCTTGCATTGTGCTATAAATTGAGATTTGCCGATGCGACGGATAATAAATTAAAACTTGTTTAATGAAAAATGCAAAAATTTTACGAATTGATGAAGTTTATACAGGTTGTAACAAAATATAGTACTATTATTTAAAGGGGTGGTTTAGACCATCAAACTAAACAACTTTCACTACAGAGCCAACATCGAGAAAAAATTAAAATAAATTCTGTTCCATACAAAACTGCAGTACCTAACTACTCGAAACCTAAATGTAGGGGACAGCTGAATTCTTAATTTTTTTCGACTTTGTCAGCATAGTAAAAGTTGTTCAGTTTGATGGTCTAATCCACTCCATTAAATATTACTAGGGTGTTTCGTTACGCCTTGTAGAAGAGATGCAATTTTTATTTTCCCGCTTTTTAGCGGTTTCACAATAAACTTGTAAACTTATATTAATTGGCATTCCGCAGTTATTGGTATCGATGCTGATCGCGGCGGCGTGCGCAGCCCCGCAGCAGGCGCCCACGGAACCCATTCCCATCCTGCGCCAGGACAGTCAAGTCAATGGCGATGGTTCCTACCAATACTCCTTCGAGACCGGTAATGGAATCAGCGCTGACCAGAAAGGTGATTTAAAAAAGGTTGGGGACGTTGAAGCTCTGGAGGTTCAGGGTCAGTTCCAGTACCCCAGCGAGGATGGCAACAACATTCAGCTGTCGTACATCGCCGATGAGAACGGGTACCAGCCACAGGGTGCCCACCTGCCGACCGCTCCTCCAGTGCCTGAGGCCATCCAGCGCGCCCTCGCTTACCTCGCCACAGCACCTCCTCAACCAGAAGAGAAGGCCCAATAAAGTATCCATGATACGCTTATTTAATACTCATAGACGTTAAAATATATTGTGATGCTTATTTTGTATTTTTATACCAACCAATTAAAATTTAATTAATAATTTTGACGTTTGTCATTATAATTTTTAATCATAATAATGTTTAATATTCAACGTTAATAATTGATGCAGAAACCAAAAGAGAATCGGAAAAAAAGTCTAAATTTTATAGCGAGTATTATACAAGGTGTTACAAAAATACAAATGAACTTTTAAGGGGTCGTTTAGACCATTAAACTGAACATTTTTCACTATGGGACCAATATCGAAATCGCGAAAAAAAAATCGGATGTTCCATATTAAACTACAAATCTACTACCTAAATGACAGCAGTTTTTTTTCGCGATTTCGATGTTAGTCCCATAGTGAAAGTGGTTTAGTGTCATTTTAAATATATATTTTTACTTTTGTAACACCTTGTAAACTTACCCCTATTATTCCTTACGTACAAAATTGCGGATCAGCCGATCGATTTTCTATGGGAGGTTCAAAATAGCATTTTTCGACCCATGTTCCATAAGGAAAGTTGTTTAGTTTCATTATATGCATACAACCTTAAAAATCTGTTAGTAATGAAAGAATAGAGGTGTATAGACAAGCCGAGCTGCACCGGTAAACTTAGTATCAACAGACCATTTGGGTCGATCGAATGCCATGCAAAATTAAAACAAAGACTGAGCCGAGAGAATGTGATCAAAGAAGAGGTGATTGGTAGCGTACCTACATATCTAACGCCAACACTAACCACATAGCTGAGTGATGACCATGACCCCTAAATTATCTTGACCGTTTTATATTCTTGTCTTGAACTCTTGTTTGATTATGTGTTTTTTATTAACCATCTACAGTCTGTAACAAAACAGCCTAGTAAAACTTAAGGTGGTTTAGACCGTAAAACTGAACAACTTTTGCTATGGAGCCAAATTCGAGAAAAATAAATGGAAATCAGCTGTCCCATATATTTTAGTTGAGTCGGTACTGCAGTTTTGTATGGGACAGCAGATTTTTTTTGTCTCGATGTTGGCTCCATAGTGAATGTTGTTCAGTTTGATGATCTGAAGCATCCCCTTAAGCATTACTAGGGTGTTTTGTTACACCCTGTATAATCTTGACATAATCAAGGGGTGATTAATAAACTATGAACATCTGTCTACTCTCATTCTGAATCAATCGCTCCAAACAGTCATTGTCACTTTGTCCAGCTTAACAAAATGCAATTAAAACAAGTTAACCTCTTTATTTACCATTGAATTTTACTTTACAATAATACTGCTAGTAAATTATTATGATTATGAAAAACTTTACATAAATTTATAAAAATGACATGTTTTGTCAACGTTATAAAATATTAATTAACTTAATACCTATCTACATATTCATTTCATCACGCAAGGACATGTTCCCAAAACTGTTGCACAATGCTCAATGTAAAATCTGCTAGAACAATGAAGAGGTTAGAAAATAAGACAGAAATTAATGATTCCAAAAGAATTACTATAAATTCAATATTATAATATTTTGAAATATAGATTACATAAATAATTATCTGTTCTTTTTAATTTGAACAAATAGGTTTGATCTATAAAAAAATCTGTATTATTTATAATTTTTAATCTATAGAAAGCATTTCACCGTATTGAATTTTAAATTCAAGTGTTAGAATGTCTTAAAAACGTACTTTGTTCGGTATTATTTTGTTTCCCCAAATTAGGTTACCTAAAGTTAATTCCGTAGGTTTATAGTAATCGATAAACAGGTAGATTACGTACCTCATTTTGTCCAAATCGAAAGACTGAAGATGACAACAAAAATTCTTACCCGCGTAAAAAGCAATACTTTCCAAATAACATTTACAATAAAAACTCCATCCTTCTTATTATGCTTCGCCATAGTCTGATAAAACCACTGAAAAAGAAGATTTTTTATGGATATACAGGGTCCTTCTTAATATGCTGACACTTTTTAAGAGGATGACCAGACCATCCTACCGAACAACTTTCTCTATGGGACCGACATCGATATCGAGAAAAAAAAATCTGCTGTCCCGTATATTTGGCTCGAGAAGGTTTGCAGTTTTGTATGGGACAGCTGATTTTTTTTCGCGATTTCTATCTCGGTCCCATAGATAAAGTTGTTCAGTTTGACGGTCTGATCATCCCCTTAAAAAAGTGTCAGCATATTAAGAAGGACCCTATACAATGTTGAAGGAAAAATGGATAAAAACAACATTAATAAAGACATTAACTTTTACGTTTCTTAGGTTAGTAGATGTAGCTGCCTTTGTACTCATCTCGCAGACGAAACTTGCACGCAATGCACCTTGACTTTATAACTTACGACCTTCGTGAAAGAAGGTGAATAACTTTACTCTCACGCTTAACTTTACATTCTTACTATTACAATTAACTAAGAAATTGATGAACATATTTGGAAAATTCGTTGATTCGAAAAATGTTTTAGAAAAAACAATGGGGTCTCACTGTGCAATTTCACTGTTCAGTTTCGATTATTTTTAGGGATTTGAATAGCTGAGCTATTTTATTTATTTAGGTACTTTTTATTCACAAACACTATCAAGTTTGACGGAGTTGGAGAGAGGATGGAGTATGCTTTTTGCTCGGTTCCCATAAAGAATCCCCAGAAAATAAGGGGTGAGGTGCGGTATCTGAAGTCATAGAGGGGCTGTGAGTCGGTGGCCAATGAGGGATCTTCCGAAAGCCATTAAAAAAGAAAATTATTTTTCCTAGCTAAATTTTTAGGGTTCCGTAGTCAACAAGGAACCCTTATAGTTTCGCCATGTCCGGCCGTCTGTCTGCGACTTAGCTCAGAGACGCTCAGTACTAGAAATCTGTAATTTGACATGGGTATACATAATAAACACGCTGACAAAGTAGTAGAATAAAATATTGTAATTTTACTATTATAATTTTATATTGTTATTTGGGTATCTTCCTACACGAAAAGTGATAATACAATTTTTTTTCTCGTCTATTTTTGGATAGGTTTTTAAAAATATTGTTGGTGTGGGAAAGCCATTTTTCGTTTTAGAGATCCTTTAGCGAAATATTAAGCTTTAAAGTGACAATTTTTGTTAGAGTCAAGAGTTCTAAGTTCATATATTGTGACGGGCAACTACGGAACCCTACCCTGCGCGTGGCCCGACACGCACTTGGCCATTTTTGTAAACAGATTAATGTCTTGCATTCGATCATTTCGATATGATAACGATATGCCAGTACAGTACGGTCTATTCCCAATCGTCGCTACAGACTTTGTCACCATAAAGCCAGGCGCTACACCTGTATGTACCTATATACAACCAGAATATGTAGAGATAATTTATTCTCACATTTTCAGTGTGGTAATAAAAGTGGTTCAGTTAGATATGGCTTTGAGCATCTCTTGTTTGTGCAATGAGTGACAATTCGCAACCTTAAAAAGGCGAAAAGTGAACCATGCAATTACTACTCGCTTCATAAAAAGCTACCTGATAGTTGCAGCAAACTGACCACCACGAATGTGAATATAGACGTGTATGTAATTTTTTGTTGTTATAATTATTATATGAAATTCAGTACGTTTCAGGGTTTAAACTGAGTATTATGAATGGAACATGCAGACCTATGATATCTACACACTGGACCCGCTGACTAGCCGCCAATACAGCCCGAACATACATATTGTATGAGACCCCATAGTGATTTCTAGAATTGACGCCGTTTCAGCTGGCGTCACTGAAATCGATGGTATAAGAAAGAGTATCCGATGGTATGAGCCACTGCCGCCGTGTGTATGTTAGCTAAAGAGTGACTTCGAAGTGTTTAGTCTAGATTATTTCGGAACATTGACTCTATCGATATTTCTAAGAATATTTGTCTTGGTCTTGGTGATGATACACCTATAGTAAAAGTTGTTCAGTTTGATGGTTATATAGAGTCTTGGTTTAAAATAATGCCAATGATTTCAATTTCACCCTTTGGTCCTTCTTAATGTTGACGGTGTTTTAAGTTAATGATTAGACCATCAAACTGAAAAATGTTCTCTATGGGACCAGCATCGCGATATCGCAAAAAGCCTTCTCAGGGCTAAAAGGGGAAAATAATAAATGCTGACATTCAAATATAAATGTAAAGCGATTAAAATATTACCAATGCTGTCGACATCACGCAAGCGCCATGATCGAAGAAGAAATATTTTGTTAGATTTATTCACCAGAGACACCTAAAGATATGGTGTAATACCATTTAGTGGTGGTAGGCGGGGCTGTGATCTACCTATATAAATACTGATATGGCACTGCTAGATATATCATTGTCTAGTGCATTCACCACTCTAACACAAACATGAAGTCCATTGTAAGTGATAGTGATTGATATTTTGAAAAAGTTATTAGAAATGTGATAAAAATTGTGATAAAATTCAAAAAGCGTTAGACCCATGGACTATTCATAATCGGATATTCTTAAACTTTGCAAGAATTTGTGTACTTCTGTTCCTTTGATTTAGTCAAGATCTAGTCTAGAAAGTAGTAAAACCTTAAATGAACTACCATTACTGCGTTATCCAGTGACATTTATACTAAACATGATTTTAATAACTAATCCACTTTTCCAGGTATTCCTCGCTCTCTTCGCGGTTGCATTTGCTGCACCCCAAAAGCAAGAAATCGAAATAATTTCACAGGAGAACAACATCAACCCCGACGGGTCCTACGCCTGGTCCTATAAAACAGGCAATGGCATAAACGCTGAAGAGCAGGGAAATCTGAAGAACGGACCCGAAGGTGACTACATTTCCGCTCAGGGATCGTTCGCCTACACCGCTGACGACGGCTCTCCAATCTCTCTTACTTACGTAGCTGACGAGAACGGCTTCCAACCCAAAGGAGACCACCTCCCCACCTCACCCCCCATCCCACAAGCTATTCTGCGTGCCATAGAGTGGAATGCAGCTCACCCCGAACAGAATTAAGACTTACATAACTACAAGGGCTAAATTAACCTCAGTTTCTCTCACTGTTTGTTTTTAATATTTTAGAATAACGTTCGTTTTTCTTAGAAATAAATGGTTGGATACGTTTATTTCTGATAAGATGTATTGTATTTTTTCAATAGTGTAAAGTGGGTTTAAACCATAAGCCAGAAAATACCGGCCTATTTTGAAAAGTTTACGTATACAATTTTATTACGATGGAGAAATGTAATAGATGGAAAAACAAGCTTGTTGAATTTTTGTAAAGTAATTGTACATAAAGTAGCAATAATATTTTTATATATTTTTTACAAATGACATTGCTTATTATTTACCTACCTTTAAAGTACATCTTATGTTATGTGAATGTTCACGAAATGATTGAAAGTATCTGAATAACTAAATCAATTTGAAATAATTTTACACCAAAACATAGCTATACTTAGCTACAGAAAAAATACAGACAAAGTTAGACGACAATGCGGACTAATCGCAAAAAAAATGTTTCTTCCAAGCAACCTTAGAACTGTGAGTCATTGTCATCGAGGGTTTCTTGTATTCGTTTAATTCTATCGACAAGCAGCAGTTCTATTGAAACTAAACCGAAAATAATGTAGGTAGTTCATTCTTTTGTCGAATCGATTGCATATCAATAATCCATCAAAACATAATTGACAACATTTCATTTTAAGAAAGGTACCAAAATAAGAAAACCATTTGGAGATTATGTGATTCAAAGCTTATATCGATATTATCAGATGTTTCTATCCATTATTTCTCGAGTTATTTGAAAAATACTGAAAAATATAATAGAGGTTGAATGAGATTTTATTCCTTTGCCAGCATGGATTTTCTCAAAAAAATTGCTTTTCTACTGTATTTGACAGATTTTATTTTTAATGTTATTGCGGCCAAGGTATCGTAGCCATAAATCCTTTGCTTTTCAGAAAATTCAAAAGTCAATTAAAAATAGAAATATCGGTCAAAAATAACATCGTAAAAATACATAACTCTTATTTTTTAACCTATTTTTATATTTTTTATTAAAAACAGGTGGTTGATTAAATTTAATGTTGTCAATTTTGCTACAAATAAATTAAGTTACGCAGTCCCTAAAGCTATACATTTAAACTGATTCTTATTGATGCCGAGTTTTTGGTTAAGTACTTATTGGTGCCGGTGAACGAACCTACAGGAAGCTCCTACAATCTTGAGCTTGCTTTGTAATTTGTATTACCCTAAAAGTAGTTTAATAAATATCAACAAATAACTGGTTGACATAAGATAGATAGGACTACGACGTAATCTAATGATAGATTCGTAAAATTCGGTATGTCAAGTTTTTTTTGGTCTTCATTTTATATTTTTTACGGATAGAAGACATAATTTTAAGACTCCTATTTCATTTCTATTGCGATTCATCGAGTTTATCAATTATTTTTATCTGTAATCTCTAAATGCAAAAATGGTGGAATGAAAATAATTCAAACTCCATGGAGAAAAACTTCTGGTTCACTAAAAAAAAAATCACCTGATTCCTCTTTCTAACTCGTTGCTGGAAACAGAAACGGCAACATCAAATTTCAAACATACATTTCAAACGATATGAGGAACAAAATCTAGGTTATTGTCGAACACCGCTCATCCTAATCCTAATTGAACCTGTCCGACCCGAGCTCTTTTGTTTATTACCGTAGGAGAAGCAAAAATACTATTAAGAAAATGCTCAGAAAGTCTTCGAAAGAACATCGAGAGTTATTTTGAGTTTGAGTGTTATTTTAATTCTAAAGAAGAACTACGAGAAAAAAACCGGCCAAGTGCGTGTCGGGCTACGCGCAGGGTAGGGTTCCGTAGTTGCCCGTTACAATATATGGATTTAGAAGGGGGCTTTTTGTTTTATACTACGGTTTAACGGCTCATAAAGTCTAAAAAGTTCGTTTTACAAGTGTTTCGACTATTACTCGTTAACTTGTAAAGCCTACTTAGCGCTGATAATTTTCCTTTTAAATTCGTTATATACACTACTGCCGTGAATTTTTTCACGCATCCAGAATGAACCGTTTAGCTGGCAGGTGGGGACACTTGACTCTAACAAAAATGTTCACGCTAAAGCTTAATATTTCGCTTACGAATCCCTAAATCGAAAAATGGCTTTCCCACACCCACAATATTTATTAAAGACCTATCCAACGATACCCCATACCATGGAATAAATGAGAAAATATAATTTCATCTCACTTTTTGTGTAGGGGAGAAAACCGTAAAAAAAATCATTTTTCAAGGTTTTATTCTACCACTTTGTCGGCGTTATAAATATATATTCCCATATCAAATTACAGCTTTCTAGTACTAACCGTCTCGGAGCAAAGCTGCGGACAGACGGACAGACGGACGGACATGGCGAAACTATAAGGGTTCCTTGTTGACTACGGAACCCTAAAAACTAACGGAAATTTCAATTGGGGGATAGTTTATTTCCCCAAATTTTCCATACAACGATTCAACGATAGCGTTCCAGTATGAATCCTAGAGTAAAACTAATGTTTATTCCTTCTCGGGAAAATAACCTTTGATTGCAGAAGATATTCAGAGGAGGAATAAAACGGTGGATCAAAGCCCAACATAGAATTGTCAGTAAAGTTGAATTACTGTCGTTCAATTTGATAAAATATTTAAAAAGTCTGTTTTTACTCCATCTAGCGCCGCGTTTGTAAACAAAGAACACATTTTAATCGACCTTTACTTCAAATTGAATATATTAATCAGACGAACCAAACATAAATGGTTTCCATTAAGTTAAATACGATTTCGAAAGATGGCGTTGTGGGGCTGATCAAATCAAACAATTATAAAACTATTAAACAATCATACATTATTCATATCATTTTGATCCGTCAATGAGAGTAGATTTTCAACTACGAACTATCATTTAATCAAGTTCAACTTTCAGGATTTTAAGGTTTCAGAATGGTATACGAATCGTTCCACCAGTCGCTATCCTCACAGTCTCCACTCTGTAGCACTACAGTTGTAAAGCGAGAGGTAAAGGGCAGTGGAGTAGTAAAGGGGGGGAGGTGCTTTCACTAAGGTTACTTTGCACATGTTCTATACGGAAAAAGCTCTGGCTCCAATCGATTTGTTTTGAGGAGCGAATAGCGCTATGTTTCTATTTTTGCATGGATAAACCGACAGATGTCTGACCACAGCCCGAAAACCCAAATAGTTATGCTAAAAAATTGGAACATTGACTCCCCATCGGTTGTCAGTTCTTCCGTAAATATGACCAGCCCACTTCATGCCATTGTTATGCAGGAATCACAAATTAGAATATAAAACTAATAAACTATTCGGGACTTGTTCTTTCAATCGTTTCCAACTATATAGGGTCCTTCTTAATATGCTGACACTTTTTTAAGGGGATGATCAGACCATCAATTCTCTACGGGACCAATATCGAAATTCCGAAAAAAAATCTACTGTTCCATACTAAACTGAAATCTTACTGGATCTAATTCGATGGGACAGCAGATTATTTTTTTCGCGTTTTCGACATTGGTTCCAAAGAGAAAGTTGTTCAGTTTGATGGTCTGATCATCCTCTTAAAAAACTGTCAGAATATTAAGTTGGACATTTTATACTATTACCTATTCTGTGACGTTACATCAATTCTTAAGTCCTTAATTTGGTAAAAGAGGACCTACTAATAAAATTAGATGTAAAATGATTAGTGACAGCATTGATGACAGCATATGGTATTCAAGTGACCCACGTGACCTCACGGAGGAGTTAATAATAGCCGTTGACATTTAGGGGGAACTAGTTTGAAGAGCCTGCGGTCGTCTCGATATTTACGATTATTTTAATAGCTTGTTATCCTGATTTGTGACCGACGGATGCGGTGAAGGTCGTATGGGATGATCTCAAGTTATTTGATATTTGGTTATAGGCATCTATTTTGCCTATTAAGAGTGGGTATGTTAAGTAGATAGTATATTAAAACGCAAAATCTGAAAAGTGTATCCTTCGATTTATTGATGAATTTTTATAACTGATTTCAACAACAGCGATTTTTTTATTTACAATACCAGTCAAAAATATCCTGCATAGCTACATATATCCCTTTCACCCTTATTCATGAGAGGAGGCCTTTACCTTGCAGTGGGACTATAACTTACTTTACTAACTATATCTATGTACCTATGTAGATTTTTGTGGGTGAAAAGCTAGCCACCTATCGCTGTTGAGACGTCATCCCATCGTAAAATCTTCACAAGGATAAGTAAATTATTCGTAAGTAAAAATATCAGAAAGTACCGTACGTACTTTCTACATACATAGGCAGTGATGATAATGAAATTGCCAGATATTTGTATCAGATCAAGTAGCTTTACAGGTCTTCCTGTATTTATATCTCAGGTTAAATCTTTCTATACACGTACTTGTAATTTCGAGAGCGTTAGTGGCACGTTGTGGAGCTCCACTTGGACCTGCTACTCCCCCTCCCCAACTGCTGGAAAAAATCATTCCTATGCCCTCGGTGGATTTTTACTTTGCTTGACGGTGGCAGAGGGTCCCAGCATTGGGCTCTTGACACGGAGGTCGTCGGTTCGATTCCCACGGGGAGCACTTAGTGATGTGTCACTTTGTGCGTTTTCCCCAGTTGGTTAGGACATTGTAGGCTGAATCACCTGATTGTCTGAAAAGAAAGATGATTCCGTCCTTTGGATGGTACGTTAAGCCGTTGGTCCCGGCTACTATCTTTGGTGGTTGTGGTCTGAAAAAACTCTGACTCCAGGGCTTGCTGCCCACACGATTAGAAGAAGTTAAGTTAGGTACCGTAACTACACTATGGTACCTTAGGTACCTATGTTTCCCTGAGGTCATAGGGCTCAACTATTACATATCTTTTTATTCAAAAAAAAGGTCTGAACCATTTTGTTTCTTTGATTATCATATAGGGTTTATAGGGCGAACCCCAGAACCATAGAATTCTGTAAGGTCTTATAGGGGAAAAACGTTTTTGCTTTTTGTATGGTGACTGCTAGCTACACAGTCTTCTTAAAGAAACCGCGAAATAGAGATTAAAAATAGAGTATAGAGAAATATTTTAGTTTTGCCATTACAATAATGACATCGTTTTATTAAAAAAAAGGCTTTTATTACCCGCTGCATAAGGTGACCTATTCAATATTTTGCTTGTTTGTCGTGTATAGTTTGAGTGTTTCACACTTACAAGCACAAAGACATTGCAAAAAACGGGGATCTAGTTAGCGTGTCAGCACTCGTAGGTATTATCAGAAGTTTTCTTTTTCTTGCATTCTATTCAAATGAACTAATATATAAAGCTGCACTTTCCTTGATCAAACACACACTTCTTTCTAACACACAGTAAGATACAGATCTCCAATCAAAATGAAGTTATTAGTAAGTAACGTAAATTATATGGTTCAGTACTTGCATAATCATTACAAAAGAACAAAAGTGGGAAGGAAAAACTACGACGAAACCGTTTTGTTTTTTATTATGTAGAAATGATAGAATCAGATACCACAAAAATCACATTACAAATCACCCATTTTGGACACTAATATTTTTTTTGAAAAAGTTTGTTCTACTATAGCAGCCTCTGTCATATGACATCATCAGTGAACGTTAGAATGTGATAACAATTGCTATGGCATCGAATTCTGCAGCAGCTCTGCCATATTCCATCCTCAGCGCACTGTAGTATGTGACAGCGATCGTTATGGCAATGGGGACCTTGCATCAAAATTATGATGAGAAATCATTTTATTAATTAAATAATAATAGTTGTGAATAGAACATTACTGAAAGATTAATTCTAGAGTTTTTTTGTAACGAAATATTTCAATTATAATTATAAGTTACGTGGATCGGAACGTAATTTCAAACACCAATCAGCGCAAAGTGACGAAGCGATTAGCAACTTGCGGGCATTAGAAGAGTACGGCAACATATTATAGCGGATGATTTGTGATGAGCTTCACGCGTCATGAAAAGGAGTGACGTCACGTCATGGCGGTGAGCGTTTTAGCGCGGAATTTGAAAAGTCAACTTTTGATTTGCAATAAATAAATGATTTACCATATTTTGCCTTTTCTGTTTTTGGTATTTTTATGTAAATCTTTATGATACACTAAAAATATAAAACTGTAACTTCCCCATTGCTATAGCATCCGTGTCACAGAAATGTAGACGATTGCGGATGTTATGGTATTCGTGTCCGCGAATCTGTTAAACAATGAAATGTTCATTCCAGGTACTAGTATTGTGCATAGCCGCCGCAGCTGCGGACTCCCAGCCATCGGATGTCGCTGCCGCAATCCTTCGGTCCGACATCGAACAAACCGCCGATGGATACAACTACAAGTGCGTTTTGAGTTTCCTAATTATCATACATGAGGTACTTGTGGGGCAGTGGAGTTATGGTTCAATGAAGTTAAGCAACGCTGGTCACTGCACGTTGAATACTTGGTCTTCCTGCTTCTTCTATCGTCTTTGTACCCACAGTCTTTGTACCGTCTTTGTACTATATTTGAACCGTCGTTGTACCATCTTTGTACTGTCTTTCTACCATCTTTGTAACGGCAAATAATTGACTGTACATACGTTAAATAAATTAGCTGGTTTCAAGACAGATTAAAGTAATCCCCTGGGCTTCATTGTCTGTTGATGGGGATGGAATCCGCTCTCTGTTGTATTAACAGTGTTGATCCTTTACCATTATTTATGGGGAAATTGTTTATATGACGTAAAGAAGTACACAGTAAGCTTACCATGAGTTTGCACTGTAGTGAACTATAGTAGTTTTACTCCCATTTTAGTACTGAATTTCGTACAGCGCTTCTAGTAATTGCTTTTGAAATAGAAATACAAAATGCGCACAGTAACTACAATAGTATACTACAGTGTCAACACATGGTAGGCCTACAGAAGGCGTTTTCAGAGTACTGCTTTACGTCACAAAAACAATTAACTCTATTAACCATTTGTATCAAATTAACATGATTATCACCAATCATGTCTTCACAAACAGTTTCTAATTAAAAACATTTTTTTCAGCTACGAGACTGGTAACAGCATCAATGGGCAGGCCAGAGGATACTTGAAGAAGGATGGTGACCATGAATTCCTCGTAAGTAACTCAAATAGTAAATAAATAATTAAATCAAAATCAAATGTACTTAATTTTACACCAAAATATAAACAGTAAAATGCAGAGAGAAATAAACAATAGGCACAAAAGAAGGCGGTCTTATTGCTAAGAAGCGATACAATCAATACATACAATACAACTATCAATAAAACCATCATCATCGTATAATATTACCAAAAGCAATTGCAGAGCAGAATCGAATTATCATGTTTTCAACATAGGTAATTTTTTTCAAAATATTAAATAAGTTGTTTGTAAAATTAAAAATTTACTGAACTCGATCTCAACCCACTGCATGGGCACACTCGGGTGAGTGTACTTACTACCAAAACAAGGTTCTTAAAATTTATCCACGAGCACGCTAGCGCTTTCATTCATTGCCTGAAAACTTAAAATGCGAAGAACTTAAAATTTTAAATTTAAAAATGAAATTATTGTTTCAATCTTATTATTTTGTTATAAATCAGTTGGGGTGTATGAGGTTATGCGCTTATTCATTAACAAGTTCTATGAACGCTTAATTTTTTTTGCAGGGCGTCCAAGGGTCTTACTCGTACATCTCTCCGGACAACACTCCCTTCCAGCTCAGTTTCGTTGCCGACGAGAACGGTTACCAGCCTCAGGTGAGAATATCTAAAATTAGTGATTTCTCTATACACCACAAGTTTTTAATTACTAACAAAAATGTATTGTGGTGTATTCAGGTCATGAAACTAAACAACTTTCTCTAAGGAAGTCGAACATGGGTCGAAAAACGAGAATTTTTTTTAACGTCCCTTTGAAATTGATTAGCTGATCCGCACTTTGTATGAGATGTCAAAAAAATGTTTTCCTTTTTCTACATATGTTCCTCACGGAAAGTTGTTAAGTTTCATTGTCTGAATACACCCTTAAATTTTTGTTATTTATTTAAATCCAGGGTCCTTCTTAACAAGATGACGGTTTTTTAAGAGATGACCAGACTATCAAACTGAACAACTTTCTTTATGGGACCAAAGACGAAATCACGAAAAAAAAATCTGCTGTTCCATACTTTTGGGTCGAGTAGGTTTATATGGAAAAGATGATTTTTTTTCTATATTGCGATGTTAGAAAGTTATCCAATTTAATAGTCTTATTATGCCGTTATGCTGTCAGCATAATTAAGATGGACCGTATACAGGCTGTAAAAAAACAACCTAGTAATATATAAAAGGGTGGTTTCCACCACCATGAAACTCAACAACTTTCACAGCCAACATCGAGAAAAAATAAAATAATCTGCCGTTTCATACAATAGGTACTACCTACATACTCGACTCAAATGTATGGGACTGCTGATTTTTAAAATGTTGTCTCCGTAGTGAAAGTTATTTAGTTGATGGTCTAAACCACATTATGATTATACTTATATTTACTTTCTCAATTACAATTAACATTAACATTAACTTGCCTCCACCAACACGCACTGGGCCCGCTTGGTGGAGAACGGCCCACTCCCTCTCACCCTTACTCGTGAGAGGTGGCCTTTGCCCTACAGTGAGATTCTACAGGTATAACTTACTTAATTACTTTATAAATATTTTCAGAGTGACAGCTTGCCAACGCCTCCACCGATCCCAGAAGCGATCCTCCGGTCTATCAAATACATCGAAGACCATCCCCCACCGGTGTAAAAGAGACCGCAATCTTATCAGCTCGAAAGACCAATGAACTGGAAACTCATCGATGGATCAATCAATTAATAATGACGACTCTAGCGAATATTGAAGGAAACTGAAACTAATGGTTAATTTATTTTAAGGTTCACTGTAAATAAACAATAAAGGTTGTGCCATATACTGATCTACATTCTTTTCAAACTATGTAAAACACTGAAAAACGTTTCTCCACTAGTAAGCAAAATTTTGAAATTAGGCTGCTTCTTAATATGCTGACACTTTTTTAAGGGGATGATCAGACCGTCCAACTAAACAAGTTTCTCTATGGGACCAACATCGAAGTACCGAAAAAAAACTGCTGTTCCATACAAAACTGCAAACATACTCGAGGCAAATGTATGTACAGCAGATTTTTTAAATTATGTTTTCCTATAGAGACAGTTGTTCAGTTTGACCCTGTGGATTTTCAGGAGTTACCTAGCGAGTATCAAAATATGTGACCTAAAGGCAGAATATCTTGATTGCGTTGACTTAGAAGCAATAGACATTAGTAAACGAATGTCATTGCTTAGAAGCTTGCATTGTTTTGGTTCACTAATGTTTGTCCAAAAACTTTTTGGCAAATTATTACTTAACAAGCAACGTTTCATGTAATATTCATTTTACAAACACCTTGTTCCGCAAATTGATCATTTTACAAATAATCGCTTAACAAAAATATTTTATGCAAAAGCTTGTCTTTACAAATGTACCTAATGTATTTTTTTCTTTTGTGTATTTTTCATGTAATATTGTTACTATTTTACAAAATCACGTATTAACAAAATAGATAGCTTATAGAATATGGAACAGAAAATAACATTGATTTCAAACCAAAAGTCTGCATATTAGACTTTGAAAAAGCAGCTATCTCAAGCTTGCGATCAAATTTTGAAAACACAGTCCTGCACGGTTGCAATTTCCATTTGGGCCAAATAATTTACAGGTAAGTAAGTAGTAAAGTATTTTTTTTTCTAAAAACAAAAATGGTTTCTGGCATCATTGTTGTCGCAAGTCAAACCTAACCTAACCGACTCATTTTACTTTGGATAGCCTAGTGGAGTCGGCTAAACTAGTTTAACACGAGCGATTCGGTTCTGGCACTCGCCGGCCGCTGCCGCGGCACGCTCGCTCCGCTCGCTCGGCTCGTGCGGCGTGGTCGCAAGTCAAACCTAACCTAACCGACTCATTTTACTTTGGATAGCCTAGTGGAGTCGGCTAAACTAGTTTAACACGAGCGATTCGGTTCTGGCACTCGCCGGCCGCTGCCGCGGCACGCTCGCTACGCTCGCTCGGCTCGTGCGGCGTGGTCGCAAGTCAAACCTAACCTAACAGACTTAATATATTTTACTTTGGATTGGAAAACTATTAAGATCGTTAGCAATCCATTTGAAATTAAAATAGGCTGTTGTTAATTTTTACTTTTGTTGATTTATTAAAATTACGAATGATAATGATGTTTTTTTTTATTAATTATTTTGGTTGACATTAGTAAAATGTGTGCCTAATAATAATGCAACATGTCAAATAATGCAATACACCAAGTGTTGTTTGTTTAAATAACATGAATGATAAATGAATCGTTTGTCAAATGATATGTCGCAAAATGAAAATATGTCAGGTGATTAGTTTAATACTTGAATAATTTGTAAAATTAGTAATTGTGTAAAGATGAAATAACGATTCATTTTTTTGCCAGTAGTTGGTTGTCAAGTAAAAATTTGCAAATTGACTGTCGGTGAAATGACAGGACACCATTTTTTACATCTATCTGTAAGGGACCGTAGACTAGTATTTGGTATTAAACTCAACTTGATACCTCTACCCATTCCTGAGAACAAAATATTTCTTGATGAAAACGATGGAAATAGTAGCACAAATTTTATGAGTAAGTACAATAACAAAATTATAAATTTAGTGTACCTACATTAAAAATAACTGTAGGAAAGAAATAATTGGGGATAAAGGACAAGTAATATAATGCATTAACACAGTTTTTGAAATTACACTCGTCCTTTCAACGAACCGATTCGGAATCGAATGGAGTATTTGGAAAAACAAATCGCTCATCCGGGAGAATAACCGCACTATTGCAGTTATTTTCCCAAATTGAGTTATTAATTAATGTCACAATAATTAGGTGTATCTTTATCTGAAGGAATAAACTCACGACTGTATTGCCAGTAGCTTTCGCTATATGGCAGTGTTATTGTTTCGTTGACGAAAAATTGGGCCCTCTCTTGAAGGGTGGACCTTTAAAACCTTCTCCTGTAAATTTTGCAATAATGTTATTGTGCGGTTATTCCACCGGATGAGCGAAATGTTATTTATGCTAACAAATTTTAAAAACCTTGTGCCTACTAAAATGATCTCGACATAAACATCGAGACTACTAGTTGCCGATGTAATCATGAAAGGCGCTTTATTAAAACTTCATTATTATGTTGTTAATAAACATGCCCATAGAAATGGTAGTAGGTATAACTATAAATAACTTCATTCGAATAAACAACAAGGAATTTATTATCATTTAAATTTATAAATAAAATTAGCAGATTGATATTCGGCGCTTGTTTTTCTTGCTAGGATTTTAGTAGCTGTTGGAAATAATATTTGGTGTAGATGACAAGACCTTTCTGTTTATTTTCAATCCTCAATATTTTATAGATTTTTTAAAACCGGTTTGGTCCATTTTTGGGCCCAAGATTAAAATTGATCTATTACTTATTCAATTACGTATTCTAGTATACAGGGTCCTTCTGAATATGCTGAAACTTTTTTAAGGGGATGATCAAAACGTCATATTGAACAACTTTCTCTATGGGATCAACATCGAAATTGCGAAAAAAACCTGTTGTTCCAACACTGCAAACGTACTCGTGCCAAATGTATGGGACAGCTGGTATTTTTGTCGCAATACAAATGATTGATGTATGGAACAAAAGATTTTTGTCGTGATTATGACGATGACTCCATAGTAAAAGTTGTTCAGTTGGATGGTCTAAACTTAAAAAAGCACCGCTTTTAATATGTAACGCATTTAAATTTACACCCTGTATAACACCGGTATTCCATAGCACTCACTCTACTTTAGCTAGAGTGAATGCTGTGGATTAAGGGAGAAGGGGAAGAGGGGCAATAGGGGAGAAATCAGGTCGAGTCTGGTTTCCCCTATTGTGTCCATATACTCTCCATTTCAAATAGCATTGTTTTAAAGCTAATTTGAATTACTTAGATGAATCACTTACTCTCACTTTTAGCTTTAGGAACATCCAAGATACATCGGATAGTATATGTTTTTGATAAATATCTATAAATACATTATATTTATTAATCAGAATTAGCCAGAAAGCTTAATTTGATTCAGGTAAATCTTTTCGTCCTTCGAAGGAAGTATAGTTATGCAAAAGTAATATCATCAATGGGTACACCATTAAGTCTACAGGTTGAAATTGAAACGATTATCATTAGCATCCTTTCAAACTAAGATCCTACCCATTAAACTGAACAACTTTTACAACGGGAGCAAACCCATCAGAGCAAAAAAATCTGCTGTTGCATACATTTGAGTGGCGTAGGCATTGCAGTTTAGTATCAAGCAGCAGATTTATTTTGCTTCGATCTGTTTGCTTCCATAGTAAAAGTTGTTCATGGCTAGACTCTTAGTTTAAAAGGATGCTAATGATATCAATTTCAACCTATATAATCGAACTGACGAAAACAAAACAGTTCATGACGATAATAACTATAGGTACAATAATAGGTGATGTCTCCATTAAGTGCATGCTTATTATAATTTTATGACATAGCCCTCGAGAATGTCAACTTATGAACAGTAAAATAGCATCTTAATGTTTTCAACTGAACATTTGCATAATACAATTTAACGTGAGATGTGTTAATAAAATTGGAGTTTTACATTCAAGTTGTAATTATTTTGTCGTAGCTGGGACGTTCATCTTGACGCAATGTCTAAAGTTAGGACCCAGTGTAAACGATAAAAATAAAATGTTTAATGAGTAACTCTGGAAAATTTGGTTAGAACCAAGGGCAACTCTAGATATGTGACACAAAAGTGTTTCCAGGATTATCCTTTCGCCGGAAACGACAGTCATTTTAAAAATATGTTTGCTAATGCTGGATTGTTTGGCTTCTATTTCACTTAAGTTCTAAACTAGCCTCTGATGTAGATACCAGATGAAAAGAGATTTGCGCTCTTTAGAAGGTAAGTCGATGGCTTTTTTAATGAACCATACTCGGGTCGGATCTGCTGTTTATTATAATGGTCAATTGATGGGACAACTGCGTGAGTAGTGATATGATATCAACTGAACTAGTAAAAGCACGTAAGCAATTAAGCCTAGGGTACCCCAGCGACACATCAAGCTACGCAAAACAAGTGTGGCAAGGTATTGCAAAGCAGAGTAGACCAAAATATTATGTTACCCTATTGTGGGCAAGCTATAGAACGTGGGACAACATTGATCATATTTGAAGCCAACACAAATTTAATTCAAACATTACTAGCGTAGTTACAGTAATGTAATGTATAGTTCAGTAATCTATATAATGTATAGTTATGTTTGTTTTGCTTAGCTTGATGTGTCGCCATGTATACATGCATGGGCACAGTATACGAAAGAGTATTTAGTACTACATGCATGGGCTTAGAGCGACGGACTGAAACGCGCGGATATCGGTGAGAACAAATATGACTAGCGTACGAGTACAAAGATTCTCTTAAGAGATACGCTCGCCCTTCTATTATGCTGTTTTCATTTATATTTCCGTGTGTAAAATAAAGTGTTAAAATAAATAAATAAGGATCATCAGTCCTACTATGAGTTTACACTGTACTATTTAGCACAGTAGTTTTACTCCCATTTGTGTGTTGAATTTTGTACAGCTCCTAGCTTAGCCTACGTTGTAAACTAATTCTGCCCTAAAAGATTGGCCTTGTAACTCCAGTAGAAGAACAGTCGCAACTCATAGTAGACCTACTGAATAACTCTGTTACGCAGGCGCAGTCATCACATACTTATACAGGGTCCTTCTTGATATACTGACACTTTTTTTAAGGGGAACAACTTTCTCTATGGCACAAACATCGAATGGCACAAGCAAAGAAATCAACTGTTCTAAACAAAACTGCAAACCTACTCAAGCCAAATGTATGGAACATTCGATTTTTATTTCGCGACCCTGTTTACTGTAGTTAAGGATGTCGTCTGCGTAGTGCCTTATTGCAACATCTTTCTTGGATCGAGTACGAACATATTTATTAATACATAATTATTAACAGCTCCTATATATAGGTCCTTGCAATTGAAAAGGATAATAGAGTGTACAAAGTTGTTTAAAGACTATTTTATCTGGTTATTGAGATTCAATCAATGAAAAACTGTGGCTACGAGTGTCGGTCGGCAGGTGTCGACGGACAAATACTTAGGTCATTTAGATTTTTATGTCGTTAAAATCAGGTTTTATATTGGACTCGTCTCTCCTATTTTGTCATTCACTTCCGTGATCCTTAAATTTACATTTGTGACATCAGACCGGTCTCTTTAATGCCTAAAAATTCCATTTCGTTTTTGAGATAATGCTCATGAAAATCAAAGATGTTAAATAATTTTATCGTGGTACAATTTTACAATAATTAATGAATGTAGCCGAGAGAAATCTCGGCTATATTCCTAGAGACCGAGAAATTATAAACACTTATACGACTTTCAGAATATCCAAATTTCACTAATTTAGTAGAATCCAAAGTCGCCATTATAAATAAAATATAAAACCTAGATGCACAGTCATCTTCTCATGCAAAATTTTAGCTAATTTAATCCGAATTTATAATTCATGATTCATTTATTCATGCGATCGTATGGTAAATAAAAGGTATTAATTACAAAGCAGAGTAGATCAACATATTTCGTTACCCATTGTGGGCACATCATGCTATAGAATACAGGACAACATTTATCATACTTGAAGCACAATTACAAATATTACTAGATTGAAATTTACAAATTGATTCTATTAAATAATACCGACTAAAATCATAACGCTAAACTATAACGATATTCATATTTAGGCACATTATTTTTTTCCTTGAAAAGAAAAAACAAATATTAGTTATTAGATTAGAAAATAATTTTTAATAACAATTAAAACAAAATAATTAAAATATATGCTATAATTTATTTATCTCAATAAGATAAATAACAAGGCAAAAGTGTCAATATCCGTTTGTGGGCACGGAGTGATCGGAAACTGCCAACTCTAACTATACTGAAGATGTTGTCAGGAACAGAATGACAGGTCAAGTGGTGATATGGTTGTTGATGTATTTATACTTTCAATTAGACCATAATACAGGGTCCTTCTTAATATGCTGACACTTTTTTAAGGGGATGATCAGACCATCAAACCAACATCGATATCGCGATAAAAAATATATTGTTCCATACACAACTGTGAACCTACTAGAGCCAAATCTATGGGACACACATCCCCTTAAAAAAATGTCAGCATAGTAGAAGGACCCTGTACATACAAGGTGTAACAAAACACCTTAGTAATATTTAAAGGGTTGGCGTCTAGAACGACTAGGTTGGCATAGACCATTAGACTGAAAAACTTCGAGACAAGTCGAAAAAAAATCTCTGGTCCCATACATTTATGAGTCGAGTACACTGCAGCTTTGTATGAAATAACACATTTTGTTTTCTCTTTGTTATATCCATTTTGACAGTTTGTACAGTTTTATGGTCTAAAGTCAAAACAACCCCTTTAAATATTAATAGGATGTTTTGTTACACCTTATATTAATTATAAATTAAAATATGCTTAATAATAATCAATTAACAAAACATTACGTCAAATTGAGTTATAGAACTATGTTTTCGCGGATATCACGATCTATAGTCATTTGATTAATTTGTTTATATAAAAGTTAAAACAAGCTTTTATAAAAATAACTCACAAATACTCGTAACGAAGAACTTTGCTTACCATTAAATTCCCGGAATGGTTAGTCAGAGATATTCTTGATAGGTTTACTATATTCAGAATATCCACATTTCACTGGCTGTGCTAAATTGCTGGACAAGGAATGTTTTCGTCACTAATATACTCCTATTTTTTAATTACTATGCTGGGTCCTTCTTAATAACACCTTTTTTAAGGGGATGATCAGACCGTCAAACTGAACAATTTTCTCTATGGGACCAATATCGAAATCGTGACAAAAAAATCTGCTGGTCCATACAAACCTGCAAACCTACTTGAGCCAAATGTATAAGACAGGTGATTTTTTTTTCGATGTTGGTAGAGAAAGTTGTTCAGTTTGATGGTCTGATCATCTCCTTAAAAAAGTGTTAGCATATTAAGAAGGATCTTGTATAAATTTATGGTTGTAAAGGTTGTATTTATGTTATGAAACTAATTACCACCACCATCAAAGAGAACACTAATAAATATTACGAAGATGATAACACAACAGACAGACAAATTTTTTCAAGCTCTAGATTCGTGTTATTCAAGGGAGGAATATTCGAAAATAATAAATCACTATTTAGTGATATGTATCAACTAATGGGTGGATGATTACCATAAGAAGATTCAAGTTAACCTTTTTGGAACATGACCTTGGCGACAACATTGTTATACTCGTTGATACCGGTCGATCTAACCTATAGCGGTAAAAGAGGATCCAAAGATAATTAATTAGTAGAACAAACGAGGTTCTCAAACATTTAAACTAACTATCAAAATAATGAAATTATTGTTTCAATCTAATTATTTTGTAATAAAACAGTTGGGGTGTATGAGGTTTTGCGCTTATTCATGAACACGTTGTATATATTAACAATAAAGCATTAAATTTGGAAAAAATTTTCTATAATGAGGCTCGTTTTGTTGAATAAACCTATGTGTATAAATAATTTCATACAATAGAATTCAACGGGTGGTGTTTTCTGTTGTTTAAGTACGCTTCAGTCACTTGATATTTTTTAAATTAATTGGAGTTCAATTCGTTAAACGCATGTTGTATGTATAAGCATATGCTCACGACTATATTCCCCGAGGAGGTAGCCAGAGATATGTTATATGTATGTACTATTGAATACATTAGTAAGGTCATTGTAAATGATTATTGGTTGCATCGTTTCTCGTACAGGATTAGTGATAGTTTTTAAAACAAATTAAAGTCAAAACGAAACATTTATTACTGAAGGTAAAACGATACTTTTACAAGATAAATTATCTCCTCTTAAACATTTGACATGAATAATAAATAACCAAACATTTTGCCAAAAACATTGTAACTTTACCGTTTCCTGTAATGCCAACAGATTCTTGGTATTAATCATTTTGGATGACACGACCGCGAAGATTGAGAAACAGCGTCAATGAATACACGTCAATTGATACATTGCAAATGAGACGAACTGGACATTAAAATCATCTTTGTAAAATAAGAAAAAAAAAGGTATAAATAGCCACTGATCATGGAATTAGCACAGTCAAGTAGGCTACATCGCTTTGTGATAACGGAAATGCGTGGGTTCTTGGTAAGCGATGCGCATGAAACGAACAACACAATTATTTTATAGTTCAACATTAATTTTTAAGATTATGATTTACATACGTTAAGAGGAAATGAAGTGATAATCCACAGTTTACGATTATAGTTATCGATTTTAAATAATTTATGTGTAATTGAATTTGCTTATAAATGTTATCTGGACGTGAAGATAGTTTGTTAAACTTTAAAGACAAAAAATTCTAAATGGTTTTGGTCCTAATTTTTAGTACTTTCAGGACGAGGCAGGGTTCGAATCCCAGTTTATTAACAGGTGTTCTATTTTAGACGTTCTTCTATGGTTAGTTCAAGGAATCCTGGGTTTATGGCCAGAATGAGGAATATTTCTTTCAAAGTTTACTATCATTTAAACTAAACTGTGACTAAACTTCCTAGTTATCTGTATACTTAGGAAGTGATTGTACTAATCCAAATAATCACCCTTTCTTCTAGATATTATGTTTGTTCGCGGCGGTGGGTTTGGCCGCTGAGACTGGAAGGTAAGCATTTAATTTAGATAATGAGTAAATTACATTTTGGGTAGCATTTTGTGCCCTGTTTATACAATACAAAACAATGAGAAATTTGGTTCGAGTAGGTTTGCAGTTTAATATGGAACAGCAGATTTTTTTTCACAACTTCGATGTTGGTTCTATCGAGAAAGTGGTTCAGTTTCATGGTCTGAAAATCCTCTTTCAAAACCGTCAGCATATTAAGTTGGACCCTATAATAAGGGTCCTGGCCCTTCTTATTATGCTGATACTTTTTAAGGGGATTATCAGACCGTCAAACAGAACAACTTTCTCTATGGCACCAACATAGAAATCGCGAAAAAAAAATCAGCTGTACCATACATTGGCTCAAGTAGGTTTGCAGTAGTTCAGTTTGACGGTCTGATCATCTCCTTAGAAACTGTCAGCATATTAAGTTGGACCCTTTATAAGAGATTTTCGCCTTTTACATGATTGTCGATTATTTAGAGATTAAAAAAATAGCAGCATACTTTATGCTGTGACTTCCGTTTCTCCCTTGCAAAGCATGGGGTGGATACTGTCCAAATTCTCTACGCAATTCCAGCCAGATAATAATAAAATAACTAACACCATTCTTCCAGCTACACACCCTTCCAGTTCAGTGCACCCAAACGAGTAGTGACGACAGCTCGGCCTTCGTACGACTACGATCCCAGCCGGTACAACCCTGGTCGGTACGACGCTAGTGGCAAGTACAACCCCACGCAAGACAACTCGGGACGTTACGTTCCTGACAACTCTGGCGCTTACAAGTAAGTTTAAGTTTTTGATATAAGAATATTTTTGATACAATTATTATTAGCCTATATTTGTCCCACTGCAGAGCACATGTCTACTCTCTAGAAGGGTGTATGGGCGTTAGTCCGCCACGTGTGTCTCATTAATAAATAGCCTAGCCTAGCGGATGCCTAATATGTTTAGCTGCATGGATAGGAGAGTAAAATCGTACGGTACAGCCATGCCATAATCTGGTGTTTTTTTTAATTTTTCTGAGTGATGAATCTGTTTAGTACCTTTTCTGTATTTTTGTCTGGAAATAAAGTGCGTAAATTTTTTTTTTTATAATGGTCTAGACTTAGACTAGAGGTACGCTTCTTTTTCAGTGTACGCAGGTTTCCTTACGCTATTTTCTTTCAACGTTTGAGAGCAGTCGGTATTACGTACAGACGTTAGAAAAACTCATTTGTACACAATATGTCGTGCGTCCGAATTCGAACACCACCCCTCGTGATTGATTGTCCATTCCTCTCCGAAAACATGCCACAGACGATCTCGAGATTATGTGTACGAGTATATAGAGTTTTAGCTATAATCTGAGATATAATTATGGGAAGAGCTGTAAAGTTACTTGATCTAATGCAAATATCTGGCAAATTTATAATTATCACTGCCCATGTAGGCACATATTTCTGGTACCTTTTAATTAAACATAATACATATTCTGTAAAAGGCCCACGTCATAAAAATAACGCTTTGTATTATTATATTCTCTTTTCTTACTAAATTGAGTTACGAACTTCGTGCTTGAATGTAAAATTATGTAAATGCCATTGTTTCTGAACACCCCGCAAAGGAAAAGGGCTATATTACATCGATCCGTGTAATATATAGCATATTTAAATGATTCTGCTGCTGTAGAATTATTTAAAGTTAAAAAAAACTACTGATGTGTTCGATGACCTGCTTTCCACGGTGGTTCAATGCGACTCTTCATAGTTATGAAGGATAGCAGGTTTGACTCCCACACCGATATTAATTATTTTACATGAAGTCTTTAGTGTGTTTTGTTTATTTTATGTATTACTAGCGACCCGCCCCGGCTTCGCACGGGTGCAATGCTGATACTAAATACACTACAGAAAAACTGTGAACGTTGTATATAAAACATAGCGGCCCGCTCCGGCTTCGCACGGGTATAAAATATATAGCCTATGTGATTAAAATCGATTCAGTAGTTTTGATTTATTCATTACAGCCCGTGGCCTGCACGCGTTAAATTTGGAGTAAAACAATCCCCCTTTCCCTATACCATGAAGATTTCCTGCTATCTTTGGAATATGCACGCTCTTGCCGCACCGAGCGGCCGGCCGGTACCGCCGCAAACGCTACGTCCCGCAATTTTTAAATCTGTAATATCTTCGTAAATATTCACTTAAATCATACGGTGTAAAGGGCCATATAGATCTATATTAAATGAACAATGTATTCAAGGTATTTAGTTGGTTAAGGATTAATGCTGTATTGGTTAAAAACGCTTCGAAAATTTGCCATTATTTGTCGTAAAAAGTAAATGACAAAAAAAAATTATTGTGGGTTATCCATAAGAGATAGACATATACCATCACGGACTTTTCTGTAGACCTTTTCAATGTGTATAATACTTAGTACATTATTTTGATAAAACTCGTAGGGTTCAGCCTGCGTTTGCAATGTAAGCGGAAAAAATGTAATTATTTACGACATCACATTAGAAACCTCAAAAATAACAGTACTTCTCCACTATTTAATGGATGTTATTATACATATAAACCTTCCTCTTGAATCACTCTATCTATTAAAAAAAACCGCATCAAAATCCGTTGCGTAGTTTCAAAGATTTAAGCATACAAAGGGACATAGGGACAGAGAAAGTGACTTTGTTTTATACTATGTAGTGAAATCGCATTGTCATCCGTGCTTGCAAGCTTTCTTCAGAACATACTTTATGTAAATTGGTATATTAGTGAAAATCACTCGAATAGCAAATTAACGATTAACTTGCCTTCACCAATCCTCTCAAGGCTTGAGGGGTGAAGTATTCCTCGCTCCCTCTATCCCTTATCCACGAAGGGAATTCTGTGGCCTGAAGTGGGACGTATATAGAGTCTAGACTAACGGTGGTATACCACGATCTTACAACTCTTCTTCTTCTTCGTGTTCGTGTTCGTTCGTGTTCTTCTTGGAACTTGTTTACAAGTTCCCAACACATATTTCTTATCCGAGATGGTATGCGAAAGAGCAGATTCAAATAAACGATTCTTTTTGTTCCTTTATCAAAATAATGTTCTGTACAGTGGTGACCGTGGAGACCGCGGTGGTGCTGGCGGCTTCTACACCGGCTCGAGCGATGCTGGTGGCCCGGGAGGCAAGTACCGAGGCTCCAGTGATGCCGGCGGCCCCGGAGGCCCAGGAGGCCCAGGAGACAAGTACAAGCCCGATGGTAGCGGACAGTACAAGTAAGTCATTCAATAAAACGATTTTCTTTATAACTAGTAAGATTAGCCGGTTATACATGTTGTAATAAAACACCCTGGTAATAGTTAAGGAAGTGGGTGCTTCAGAATATCGAACTGAAAAATTTTCACTATGGAGCCAAAGTCGAGAAAAAGTAAAAAAATCTGATGTCTCATACAAAACTGCAGTACTTACTCGGCTCAAATGTATGAGACAGCAGATTTTTTTATTTTTTCTCAACTTTGGCTCCATAGTGAAAGTTGTTCATTTCAATGGTCTGAAGCAACTCTTTAAGTATTACTAGGATGTGTTGTTACACCCTGTAGAGTCAAGACTAAAATTATAATTCATCCGAAGTCGTTTATTCCATATTCACTTTATGACGTCATTTTATTGTTGTTGAATTTATTACCGGCTATAGAGAAATAGTTTTCTTCCAAAAAACTTAACAAATTAATTTATCTTCAATTCAGCGGTGGATCTTCGGGAGGTGCTGGTGGAGCTGGAGCATACACAGGATTTACTAGTGGTGCCTCCGCGTCAGCATTCGGCTCCGGTAAGAAATTCGGCTCAGGATCTGCTTCCGCTTCAGCTTCGGCCGGATCAGGTGCTTACGGCAGCGGCAGCGGCAGCGGCAGCGGCAGTGGTAGCAGGATCAGCGGCGCAGGCGGCGACTACCAGTACAAATACGGCATCATTCGCCAAGAGAACGACATCGAACCCGAAGGCTACCACTACCTCTATGAAACTGAGAACAAGATCCTCGCTGAGGAGTCCGGAAAGATCGAGCAGGTTGACAACGAGACAAGTGGCATGAGGGTCAAGGGATTCTACGAGTTCGTTACCCCCGATGGTGAAAAATACAGGGTTGACTATACTGCTGACGAGACCGGTTACCATCCCATCACAAGACGTTTAGGACGTGTAGCTTGAATTTCTTAGTAATCTAGTCACTGGATACCTGTAAATCTAATTGCTTAGATGTAAAGTAGTCTAAAATCTTAGATTTGTAGAAACGATTGTACCTGTTATACATATAATGCTATTAGAATTAGTTGTAAATAAAATGATTGTTCTCATTGGTTTAGCGGAAATCTGCCATGAGGATTATTGTTAAGAATGAACGCTTTTTAATGTTTTCAGCTAATAAATGGAATGTCATAAACGTTTGATTATTGTTTTATTTAGATTATTATGAAAAGTACGTTATGCCACAGTATACGATAGACGAATAAATTTCGAATGATTACGATCGAGCGACTTTATAATGAAATAAATTATTGCGTAGACATTTAGAGATGAGAAAAAAAATATATAAGTAGAAAATGTAATAAATGTGAATAGACATTTCAAAAATTTTCAGCAAGCGTGTGGCATATTTTTTTAGATATCTTAGAAATCTAATGGTAGTGGTGGTTGTAGCAATGTTTCTGACCACCTCGAGAAGGGATTATGGTTGTGAGTTTATGTATGTATGTATAAATGTCCAAGTTTGTTATATTTCTTGTACATCAATACGTATCTTATTTGCCTTTCGCAATTTTGTTCCTTCAGAGTTGTAAAAGTAAGAAGTCATAGCTCATAGAATATGGGCCCTACTACACTACGAGGCCCAGGGCGGGTCGTTGGAGGAAAGTTTCGTCAACTTGTTGTCAGAGTTTCACAAGCTGTTTTTGAATTATGGAAAATCCAAGTGGTCTTAATGTTTTTAGGTTTTGTGGAAATATTAAATGGATGAATCAGTATCGAAACGATAAAATAACCTTTACAATTCGAAGTGGATAACGTTGTTCCAAGTTTTATAACAGGTCAATGACACGGGACACAATACAAATGCATGCTTGACGATATCTTATTCCTTTTGTCCCGCCCGCCCTCTCCGACTACAACTTTATAACGGCAATCGTCGTCTCATCAGGTTTTGGGCGATGAAAAAGGATAAAAGTTATGGTAAAGTATATGCATCCTGTTTGGTATTTTAGTAAAAAATGAAATTTTCCATTATAAAATTAAAATTAATAAAATTAAAATAATGGAAAATTTCATTTTTTACTTTCAGAGTATCGAAAGTAAAATTATGGAAAATATAAGACAAAGGAATTTGATGAAATAGAGTTTGGGAAAGGTATTCAGACCATAGAGAAATGACACGGTCCAGACAATACCTTTACAGACCGTTTAAAACCATAGAAATAGGAAGTACTACTTACGCCTTTTTCAAACCTATCGTCAAAACATTTGACTGTTTGTATGAAAAATTTTAATTGAAGACAGCGTGACTCTATTAAAATTGTTAAGTGTAGGGTGTAGCAAAAATGTTCGCATTCGTTTTCTTTATAAAGAAGTTATGCTTATGATACACTCCGACGAATTTCCTAAATTACTGATAAAGAAAAATGTATGTAAATGAAATTTTTCAAACACAAATTTTATATTTAGGTATATCAATTTAAGTTTGAACCTACGTTTTTAAAATACGCTATGACTAAGACTGATAAAAATGCAATTTAAACACTGCATAAAGATTAATTTTACAACATTCTTTGCCTACGCTTCAACAACTTCTGAGTAGGTGCACATAATGTATTCAAATTGATGTCATCTGCTGACAAGAGGACAGAATTTCCAGGTATTTACAATGAAACCCACAATATAAATGTAAATAAAATTAGGTCGCAGGAATGCGGTATGCAATCGTATTGCATTTTATAACGCCACAATTTTGTTTTATGCACATCGATTTGTGCTGCGGAGGTCCCCTCTTGCATTCCATATTACGAGAAATGCGACAGTCCCATCTGTCGCCTCCGCCATCCTCCTGCCTCCTGCATCGGTGTACTTCAGTGCTACAAATAATATTTTAGACTAATTCCTAAAGTGTAAAAGTGATTTATAAATGTCACATTACAAAGTCAAGAAGGAACTATTATAATGAATGCTATGCTAATTCTGTTTGGCCTCGTCGCACCTTGATTTAAGGATTCTGTTCTACTTTTCGGTATGTTTTAAATAAAATTTATTACTAATTTGAATGTTAATGTTTTGAAGATGTTAAGGAGATTTTGATGGATTTATCAACTTTTGATATTGATGGATTGGTTATTTTTTATTTTTAGCCTTTCTTTAGATGTAATTTCTGCCATTTAAGTTACAGATAAAGTTTAAACTGTGCAGTAAAAGTTCTGCATCTAGTGATAGAGTTTCAAACGGTAGCAGAGGAAAGATTTCCAAAAATAAAAATGCTGGTTAAAATTGTAAGTAGGACCTAATAACTATTAATATTATTATTGTGTGACTTGCGCCGGTGTTATTGCTAACAAAGCAGAACTTTTGTAATCACCACTTCTACAGTTCCCCATTAATCCTTATTGTAGTTCAGAATAATAGTAGATTTTGTATCTCATCTGGAGTCATTTCTACCTATGAAATTTTACTTTAATAAACATTTATTCTACTATTATTTCATTAAAGCATGCCAGTATGCTTTTTTGAGATCTCTAATTCTGTTTCAAACCTTTTCTAGTAGACAAGTGCATATCGTTTCATTGCATTTTTATTCTCAATTTCAGGTTCTGATATCTTCACTATGGATAACAATATTCTGTTCACCTTACGACGATGGAAAATACAACCCCATAAGATACAAAGTAAATGACGATGGAAAATATTACAGACCTCTAGATGAAGGCAAATATATCCCAGGAGATGAAGGAAGATACACTTACATCTATAGACAAGGTTTATATCCAACTGATGATGGTGACTACAGATACATCCATCAAGACGGACCTAATGGTGGATTTGGCGGAAATGGTGGATTTGGCGGAAATGGTGGATTTGGTGGAAACGGTGGAGACGGACCAAATGGTCCAGATGGTCCAGGTGGTCCAGGTGGACCAAGTGGTCCGAATGGTGACGGAATTAGAAAACCAAATCCAATAGAATACATAGGTCGTAGAATATATGCAGAGAGATATCCTTACATCTATAAAGTGATTAATGCACTGGTAGACAAATATGTTTCGTCAGATTATTTTGCTTCTGAGGGATCTTCGAATCACTACAATAAAGTGTACGCTGATAATGAAGTTGCAGCAAAATGCCACTATCTGACACCTGCTCCAAATAATTCGGAGTTCGTGACACAGTATGTATCTTCCTTTGCAAGTACGTATCCAGGATTTCCCACACTATCTCTGCCCTGGCCGAGGACAGAGTTTTGTGGCGCGCCTTGGGAGAGGCCTATGTTTAGCAGTAGACGATGATAGGCTGATGATGATCCAGATCTGATTAAGGTTCGGGGACGACGACGACACGTTAATTTTCTGGGAGGGGGGGGGGGGGGATTCCTCTGGATACGTGCTTGTTTCTTTATGTACGAACTATTTTACGTTTTTTATGTACTATTGAACCTAATTAGGTTTGTGTTATTGTTACATTATAATTATGCAAAACTAAACGTTCTGGGTTCGAGACTTCGAGTATCGACTTAATACTGAATGTTATAATTGGTGCCGTCTAGTTCCCATAAAGTCCTCTTGGAATCACTGAGTATGAGTTATGAGTATGTGACTGGAAGTAAAAGTGATTAATTTTATACTACGGTTTAACGGCTCATAAAGTCTAAAAAGTACATTTTGAAAGTTGGTCGGCTATTACTCGTTAACTTGGAAAGCCCTACTTAGCGGTGTAGGTTTTCCTTTTATATTCGTTATAAACACTACTGCCATTAATTTTTTCACGTATTCAGTAACAACCGTTTAGCTGGCCAGGTGGGGGGGAGGGGGACACACACACACACTTGACTCTAACAAAAATTATCACTTTAAAGCTAAATGTTTAGTTACAGGATCCCTAAATCGAAAAATGGTTTTCCCATACCCACAATATTTTAAAAGACCTATCTAACGATTCCCCACACCATGGAATAGACGAGAAAAAATAATTTCATCCCCTCTTTTCGTGTAGCCTAGTAGTAGGTAGTCGCGTAGTAGTAGGTAAACTAAAAAAAATATTTTCAAGATTTTATTTTACCACTTTTTTGGCGTGATTAATATGTATACCCATGTCAAATTACAGCTTTGAAGTACTAAGCGTCTCTGAGCTAAGCCTCGCACAGACGGACAGACTGACGGACATGGCGAAACTATAAGGGTTCCTTGTTGACTACGGAACCCTAAAAATGAAAAAAGTTAATAATTAAGGGGGATCATCATACAAAAACTGATATATCGTCGTTTTTGCTTCTCGCTCTGTCTTAAAAACGGTAATACATACATCAAACTTGGTGTGATTATAGAGCGAACTTTACAGTATAACAAGAAATAATAAAAACCGGCCAAGTGTGAGTCGGTCTTGCTCTAAAGGTAAGAGGTTTGAGAAAACAAAACTTTTTTCTTAGTTAATAATTTGTGTGGTTGTGTGGTACGGAACCCTCGTTACGCGAGGCGCCCGACTCGCATTTGACCGGTTTTATTTTAAACTAGTGTCAGTTTATTAGAACAACACAGCGTGCCTATAAAATGGATGATTGTGTAATTTGGCATCACATAAAATTAACATTTATTATGCTTAATTATCCAATAAAGATCTATAGGAAAGATATATAAATAAAATCATTGCGTGAGTTTCTTTTACGAAGTAGAGTAACAAGTAGTTTTTATTAGCCACAAAAACTTTTATTGTATGAATGCGTTACTTACGATAAAGAAGAAATAAATAACAGGAATTAAGCCATTGGCAGTTGGCACTCGACTTTTATGGATTAAACAATTTATTTGATAAGATAATTTTGGCACTTAGGTACACTTAGCCACGGTTTATACAGAAGAGACGTGTGGCGGTGGAGGATAATCTAAGTAACACAATATAAACCATATATGTAGTAAGTAACATAGTGTCGTTTTTGTCGTAAAAGAGAATCTCGCCCGCGCCTCCAGGTGACTTCGCCTGGAGGCGCGGGCCTGATTCTCCAAACGACGCTATGCTACGTACTATAAGGTTTATAATTGCGTTTCTTTGACTATCCGCTACCCGCTAACCCGCGCCTAAGGTATTAAATTTTGTTTTCTTTCGCAGGTATCCACCACGTTTGGATGTAGAAGAAAACCAACAATTAGGATCGTACTATAGTTTTAAAGGAACGAAGGTTATCAAAACAGTCACAAATTCGCTGACGAATAAATTGAAATTGCAATATGAAGTTTTTGTACGAATCGTGGAAGAAGTTACTAACTGAATATTATGTAATGAATAATTATGTTTAATTTAGCTACAATTTTCTGTAGATGTATTTCTAGTAGACTTGATAGATTATAATACTAGGATTTCTTTTTGCAAGGACTGTAAATTATTATATATTTATATGAAACTGAACTTATTTTGTTTTTCTATTATTTATTCGATCCATTAACACTCAGTTGCAGAAACACTCATTAAAGTTATTCCTTCATTAAATCTCTTGCTGTCACTTTTGTCTCGTTGACGTAGTAAAAGCTAGCAAGAGATTTAATGGAGGATTAACTGTAATGAGCGTTTCTGCAACTAAGTGAAAGCTACTAACTGCCAGTTGCACGCACGTCATTAAAGTTAATCTTCCATTAAATCTAATGCTGTCACTTTTTGTCTTGTTGACGTAGTAAAAGCTACCCAGAGATTTAATGGAGGATTAACTTGCCGCGCAGGAGGCGATGGTTCGATCCCCGTCCAGGCCGACTCGTACCAATGAGTTTTTCGGAATTTATGTACGATTTGTAACACCACTGGCTTTTCGGTGAAGGAAAACATCGTGAGGAAACCTGCATGCTTCAATTTCGAGGCATGTATTGTACCCACTGTCCATTATAAGTGGCGACGGGCTCACCCCCCGTCACACTGGACAGAGTTTCGGTACTACTGGTGAAACGTGGATGCTCTGAGGTTTTAGAACATCTCTGACTACCCCCTCGGGGTATATAGTCGTGAGCATATAGATAAAAAAAAACTTTAATGAATGCACGTGCAACTGACCGTTAGTCCGACCTACCGGATCTAGAATATTATAAATTTTGTAACCTAAAGGCACGCTACGTGCACACTAATTTCCTCAAACCAGCAGCCTCAACATTTTGTTTGAAAGTCTACATTTTTAAAATAGATAGCCTACTTAGATTTGACGACGTGGTTAAATTGTCGCTGATCCAGATTCCTGAAATATTTCAGACATTTTAGATGTGTCGCTTACCATCAAATATACAAGGTATTGTAAAAGTAAAAGTAAACATATAAACTTTTAAGGGGATTGTTTAAACCATCAAACTGAACAACTTTCACTATGGGACCAACATCCAAACCGCAAAAAAACCCTGCTGTCCCATACATTTAGCTCGAGTAGATTTGTACTTTAGTATGGAACATCAGTTTTTTTCGCGATTCAGATATTGGTCCCCTAAAGTTGTTCCCCTTAAATGTTTATTTGTAACACTTTGTATATCCCCTAGAGAACCCAAGGACTTGTAGGTACATTGTTTTTCTTCGAAGGAAAACTGGAAAACTGACCGCGGCCAGACCGTGGATCATGACCGTAAACTAGGCGTAGAATCGCCTATTAATTAAATAGTTAGGTAGATAACTGATTTTTTTTTACTACCTTTGTCACTTAGACACACTGTGCTACATTGTGAGCTAATCAGTAAAACAGAAACCTTTTGTCAATAAAAAACATTCATTAATGTGTATAGGTTTCATGGAGAAATATACCATTGAGGAAATGTTTATTGGTAGGTCGACATGTTGACGGAAGGACACTGGCTTATTAAGTCGAATGATCTAATTCAGAAGATGGGCGGAGACAATCGTGTAATATATCACTGATCGGCCCAAATAAGTCGCTCTGAATGTCAACTTAACAAATAAAATTAACATTTTTGCAGTTAAGGCTTTTGAAATCACCCAAGAATACTCCAGTTACGATTTGGACTATAAAAACCAATGATAGGCGTTTTGGTTCATCATTCGATTTTATTTTGTAAAGCGAGCTTTAGAAAAAATGAAGTCCGTCGTGGTGAGTAAAATTTATTAAAAAAAGTGACTGCCATACTTAATTGATAAAACAATTATGGATACAGTGAGGAATTCAAATACGGTTTTGTTTATAGTTTGCCATTCTTGCCTTTGCTGCCGTCAACTTCAGCAGCGCAGAAGATGACGGGCAGTACCGTCCAGGAAAGTACGGCGGAGACGACGGCAAGTACCGTCCGGACAGCAACGGTCGCTACTACGGTTCCCGAGTTAATAACTATGCAGGAAGAAATGGCAAATACGACTCTATCTACGCGCCATACCAGCCATTGTATGTTGACGCCTACACACCTTACCAGCAATTGGTGACTCCGTTGGTGACCTACGATCAGGGGTAATGAAGATAACATAATTATTAGTTAAATATACATAAATGCTTATATCAGTTAGACACATAAAGGATTCTTACAAAATATAGAGTGTACTTAACAGGTATCGTCCCTGAAAATTTATAACCTTGGTAGGTATTTAGCGTGAAAAGGTTTATATGAAAATATTTATCAAAATTACACGTAAAAACAAAAATTTCCTACCTATTTCAAATAAGCACAAATATAGAGTGTTACTTAAGAAGTATCGTCCCTGAAAACTTATAACCTAGGTAGTTAGCGTGAAAAGATTTATATGAAAATATTTATCAAAGTAACACGTGAAAACAATTTTCTGCTATCTACCAATTTCAAATAAGCATTTTGTTGTATACTTTATAATTACTAAGGAGTATCTGACCCGACTGAGGTCATGTCTAAAACCTTAATCAGACCACAAATATTGTTAAAATAATTGCCTAATCGGGGGAGCCATTTTAATTTCATAGGGTTTACCAAAGAACGTATATCATTTATTTTTTGAAGATTTTTGGAAACGCCTGGCCTTTGGAAACCTGGAGTATTAAATTTTTACTTAGCTCTTTGCTATTCCCAAAGAAGACTTTCATTCTGATAAACCTCCCGATTTTAAAAGCATTTAGATTTAAAACTGTGATTTTGCTCTATTTATTTATTTGGGGTTCCCCAGTTCCAGTCAGTTGATAGGTTTTCACCTGTGTCACTGTTTCACCTGTGCAATTTCCCTCTTATTTCCACAGTTACGAACTATTGCCGTTTGCTTCATCACTGTCATCAGTGACGGCCAGGCCTCCGGTGCAGTCCCGGCTGCCAGCTATCTCCAGGGCTCAGTACACCACCGACCGCAACGCAAGGATCCTTCGCCAGGACAACGACATCGACGCCAATTCATATCACTATCTGTACCAGACAGAAAACGGCATTGCTGCCGAAGAGAACGGCAATGTAGCAACCAATGCGGGCACTAGAGCCAGTGGGTTTTACGAATATGTAGGTGATAATGGACTTAAATATAGAGTTGACTATACAGCCGATGAAAATGGTTTCCATCCCAGAGGAGCTCATTTACCAGCATAGGAACATGATAGTAACAATTACAGTAATTGAAAATGGCCAATTTGAGATGTAAATAAGAATAAAATATATACTTTAAATTTAGTTCTAACTCGGATTTTTATTTTGTAGAATATTTTAGGATTATCCTGTTAAGCCCTTTTCAGAGAAAAGCACTAAATATTTCGGTGTATCATTGAAACTTTTATCCTTGAAGTAAGTGCAACGATATTTTTGAGTTTTATGTCTTTACCCGAGATATTTTATGGCCGTAAATGCGAGGCGATCATGTAGGTAAAAATAAAGTAAGTCTTTCGAATCGTATTGATTGAAGAAAACAAAGGTTGTTACCCCTTGACACCAATTAAGTTCAATGAATTTAGTGTGAGTAATAGCTATACCGTAAAAACATCTTTTAAGTAGCTTTTAGCGTTATGCCTTTTGAACATTACGTGCCTTTCGAGCAGATTGTAGCCATTTTCACACTATTTCTTCTTCATCTTATCAAGCCCTGTTGCCAGAGTTTTTTCACACCACCTTACGGCCTCTGACATGGTTTCTATATAACAACTACTTATACCAGATATAGTAGCCGGGACCAACGGCTTGACGTGCCATCCGAAGCACGGAATCATCTTTCTTTTCAGACAATCAGGTGATTCAGCCTGCAATGCCCTAACCAACTGGGAAAAACGCACAAAGTGACATATCACTAGTTGCCCCCCGTGGGAATCGAACCCACGACCTCCGTGTCAAGAGCCCAATACTCTTAACTATTAGACCACGGAGGTACTATTTGATTTGGCTTGACTTATCCGGGAGGTTGACCATAAGGACCAGTGACCACAGTCACCCATCTAGTGGTCGTATTTATAGTGATTGTTGGTTCGATCCTACCTATAATGTCGAAGATGATTACGATGACAAACATTGATCTCTTTATTGACGAAGCTGACGGAGCGCAAACTTTCGAGTATCTTGCCAAAACGGATTTATTGATTGAAAAATACATTTTTAATTTCATACATTTTTATAGCAGTTGACTGCTCAAAACTCATAACCGAACATTGATATTTCCGAGCACTCTAGTTTTTGAGAAAAGGTCCGATGTTTATAACTACAGCAATCAAACGAAGATTCAAGCCTCTAAGAAGTATAGCATAGCATATGCTCACGACTATATTCCCCGAGGGGGTAGTCAGAGATATTCTGAAATCTCAGAACATTCACGTGTCACCAGTAGTACCGAAACTCTGTCCAGTGTGACGGGGGGTGAGCCCGTCGCCACTTGTAATGGACAGTGGGTACAATACATGCCTCGAAATTGAAGCATACAGGTTTCCTCACGATGTTTTTCACCGAAAGGCTAGTGTGGTGTTACAAATTGGTACGAGTCGACCTGGACGCCTCTAAGAAAAATACTATAAATCTAACATGACTCAATCTATAATGAGAAATTCAAAATGTTAACCACACATGAAGCAAACTCCAGTCTTATGTTCATCATTAGTTTACTTAATTTGCTATAAATTTAATTTTTATTTAGTCGCTTTAAAGTGCAATTCAGATTATTATTACCAAACTTTAGAGACATGTTAAATGAGATTAAAACGCTTTAATGATATCTTGACTTTATGCGTGCATTGATCTCGCCGTCTTCCAATGCAGCGTCATCACTGGTGACGAACGACAAATCGTACCCTTATTGCAAAAACCAACTAACTGAATTTTTTACCAAAAATGAGTTAAATACCTGATTTTTCTGAAAAATCTAGTTAATTTTCTTCAATTATTATCCTTATAAATAACCATTAATATATAAAATAAACGATATTATAATATATTTTTGTGTCTTCAAACTTTCAGTGCAATTAAATTTTTTTTCAATCTCAAAAACATTTTGGTAAAATTTTGTTGCACATAATTGGTTTTTGCAATAAGGGTTCGAAATGGTGTCTGATGACGGAAAGACTGGAAAGGTCTTTCCGTCATCAGACATCCTAGTAGGTGTCAGTAGAAGAGTCTAGTCTAGTCTAGATGTCATCAAGTGATATCGTCAAAGGCGACTAATCCCTTTAAGTCACCAAGGAGGATGCACACTCACCCTGCTTACTACCAAAACAAGATTCTTAAAATGTATACATGAGCACGCTAGGGCTTTCATTTATTGCTGAAATGATAACAAATCATTTTTGCCTCAAAACTTAAAATACGAATAACTTTAAATTTTAACCATCAAAATAATGAAATTATTGTTTGAATATAATTACTTAGTTATAAATCAGTTGGGATGTATGAGGTTTTGCGCTTATTCATTAACACGTTGTATATATTTTTTTTTAAAGTATATTTTTTAAATTACGGTATGTTTGTATTTGTGTAACTTTATTTGTGTATGTTATGTACCTATACTGTTATTGTTATCTACACCGCCTACCAATTTTCTGTTACCTTTTCCTCTACCCTAAGGTTGTCTGGAAGAAATCGCTTTTTAGCGATAAGACCGCCTATTTTTGTACCGTCTGTATTTCCTGTTTATTTACTCTCTGTATGCTATGTTTTTTGGTATAAAATAAAGTATAATTGATTGATTGATTGAGGATGGTCTGAGAAAAGCTCGCCTTTTGTACATGTCTTTTCAATTTTTGTATCAATGTATTTGTGTGTATAGGTAGATTTTAGTTAAAGGAGTTAGTGTAATTCCGTCACAGTGAAAATAGGTCACAGATTTTGATTCCCATATGTTGAGTGAAAAATCGTCACAGGTATATTAGATTATATAGGGTTATTCTTAATATGCTGACAATTTTTTAAGGGGATAATCATAACATAATAACCAACACCGAAATCGCGATGAAAAATCAACAATAAACAAAACTACAAACCTACTTGAGCCAAATGTATGGGACAGCTGATTGTTTTTCGCGATTTTGATGTTTGTCCTATAGAGAAAGTTGTTCAGTTTGATGGTCTGATCATCCCCTTAAAAAAGTGACAGCGTATAAAGAATTACCGTGTATAAAGAAGGACTCTAAATTATTATGATCCTCATGGTGATGATGACATCTTCAGCCTATGTACTTTCCACTTCAGGGTACAGGCTAACCCACATGGAGGGTGTATGGACATTAGTCCACCTTGCCCAATGCAGATTTGTAGACTTCACATACGCATCAGAATTTCTTTTTTTACATGATCCCAGTGCAACGATAAAAAAGAGAAATCTTATAATCCGTTTGACCTGTTTATACCTAGATAAAATATGTATAATTAAAGAACCAGTCATAATAGACTGGTTTATATACTAAAAGAAGAAAATAAAATGCATTCAAGCGAGTAGTAGTAAAAAAAATACTGTATATAAAAAAGAGATGATAGTACATTGAACTATTGACATACTTAATTAACATTTTAGAACTTTACAATGTTTCGATTGAATAATAAAGTTAAACAATTTCATAAGCTAAACGTAAGAAATTGCAATAAACCTTTTAGCTTATTTAAATTGATTATGATGATGATTCTCATAATCGATTATGATTACAGAGACTGCTTTTATTTTTTTAAATGCGTAGTTAGCATTATATACGTATTTAAATGAAAGTAGGTACACGCTACGCAAAACCAAAATAAGCAGGCCGTGCGACGTTATACATTAATCTACCTACGCGTGGCCAGCTTATTTTGGTTTTGCGTAGCTTGATGTGACGCCGTGTGTACATAAGTCAAAGGCTAGCCAGCAAATAAAAAGCCAACTAGTCCGCCAATCGCTAGACTTTCACTACTGGACATAGGTCCAATTTTCAAAGGAATTTGTCTCATACATTTGAGTCGAGTAGGCGCTGCAGTTTAGTATTTTCCTTACACCCTGTATATGATGATCTGTGTTTTTTTCTTTTGTCATAATTATCATCATGTCCGCCAATCGCTAGACTTTCACTACTGGACCTTAGGTCCAGATACTAATCTGCAGCGCCTACTCGACTCAAATGTATGACACAAATTTCTTTGAAAATGTCAACTCGCTTCATACGGTTAAAAAAAATAGCTCTTTAGAGTTACGACGGACGGACGGACCAACAGACAGCGTGGGCTTAGTAATAGGGTTACATTGGCATCCTTTGGATACGAAAGCCTAAAATATTAGAAGACCACTATGCATCTTCCCTTGATATACTTAAATGTCATATCATCATGTATTAATAAGCAAATGCAAATATATTGACAGTATCAATGTCGTATTGCGTAAAATTATTCGGAGTTTTAGTATAAAAGTAAAAATAAATAAAGCGACCCACATCAGTCACAAAGCAGATCTACTCTTGTAAAAATGAAGTGTTTGGTGAGTAGATAAAATATAATAATTAATGATCGATTGAAAATTGTACTAAAATCAAGTTAAGTGAAAAAAGTTGTCAATAGCTGTGTATAACAATTCGATTCTTATAAGAAATTCAAGAGCATTGAACGAAAATAAATTGAAATTTTGTTGTAATTGCAAATCTGCATGCATGCTCACGACTATATTCCCCGAGGGGTGGTCAAAGATATTATATATATAAAAACTCTGAACATCCACTTTTCACTGTTAGTACCGACACTTTGTCCTGTGTCTATTGCAAATCTAATAATCAAAAATCATGCAAAAATCATTAATAATCTTGAACATGTTTGCAGGTCCCTCTCACCCTTATTCGTAAGAGGAGTCCTTTGTCCTGCAGTGGGATTCTACAGGCTATAACTTAACTTCATGTTTGCAGGTTGTATTCGTTGCCGTGCTGGCTGTCTCATCAGCCCAATTCAACAGCTTTGGCAACTCCTTCGGGAAGCAGGCCCGTCGTCCGTCCTTCCAGCAGGCACCAGCCCCACGCCCTGTCGCCTCCAGCCCCAGGGTCTCGTCTGGTAGTGAAGCCGCTGCTAAAATCGTTCGCTACGACAGTGACATAAACCCTGATGGCTCTTATAACTTCTTGTAAGTGTTTTTCTGTACTTTCCTTTTGATATGTGTAACTTTGAAGAACATTTTTAGTTATTAATGACATGTCACAGTGTTTTATCGGAGCCCAAAATCGGACGTGGCCCAGTTTTTGCCGAAAATAGATAGTTTATAACATTTTGAATACAAGAGTAAAACTCCCGATTCTCTAAAATTTATAGTTTTAGAGAAAAAAAATCCTGAAAATAGCCTATTTTCTATCCCGGTTATCAGAAAAAAAATTCCTGTAGAATATCTGAACCTGTTACTACTTCTTTGCATAAACATGCCGAAAGACCTTTAATTTACGCGTCTTTTAAGAATAGTGAATAGTCTTTTAATAAAACACTGTGCATGTTAGTCAATTTTAAAGCTTGATTTTTTATATGTATTTGGTCCGCGCATGGTATACGGTATGATAATATCATAAGAGTCACGTCACAAGTTTTGCCGCTGGCAGATGTTTGTTTCATTCGAGTCGTGTTCGCGCAGTTCGCGTTTGAGCTTGTCACGAGGCTCCGCCATCTTTTTTAGGGTTCCGTGGTCAACAAGGAACCCTTATAGTTTCACCATCTCCGTCCGTCTGCCCATCTGTCCGCGGCTTAGCTCAGAGACGCTTAATACTAGAAAGCTGTAATTTGACATGGATGGATACATATTAATCACGCCGACAAAGTGGTAAAATAAAATCTTGAAAAATATTTTTTCTAGGGTACCTCCCCTACACGAAAAGTGGGGATGCAAATTTTTTTTCTCGTCTATCCCTTTGTGTAGGGTATCGTTGAATAGGTCTTCTAAAAATATTGTGGGTGGGGAAAACCATTTTTCGATTTAGGGATCCGTTAGCGAAATATTAAGCTTTAAAGTGAAAATTTTTGTTAGAGTTAAGTGTCCCCCCCCCTCCCACCCGGCCAGCTAAACGGTTGTTACTGGATACGAGAAAAAAATCATGGCAGTAGTGTATAAACGAATTTAAAAGGAAAACTATCACCGCTAAGTAGGCTTTCCAAGTTAACGAGTAATAGTCGACCAACTTGTAAAATGTACTTTTTAGACTTTATGAGCCGTGAAACCATAGTATAAAACAAAAAGCCCCCTTCTAAGTCCGTATATTGTAACGGGCAACTACGGAACCCTACCCTGCGCGTTGCCCGACATGCACTTGGCCGGTTTTTTCAACTGTGTTTTTGCTCAAACAACAATCCTCGAGATTGGGATACATACAAACTAATTGGCACTGGCAGAAATGCAGTGCTAAAGCACAAGCAAAAGTCAATTAACGTCATGTGGCTTTTTGGACAACACAGTGTTTGACTTACGATTATAAGGTTGATTATGAAACAAGCATTTAACAATAAACTTTCTCTTTAGGTTTGAAACCGACAACGGCATCGCATCCCAGCAGCAAGGCACAGTCTACAGCTCGGGAGGCAACCCTCCCGTAGTGGCCGTCAATGCCCAGGGGTCGTACTCCTACACTTCTCCCGAGGGCGAGCCCATCAGCGTTACATACGTCGCCGATGAGAATGGCTACCAGCCTTCGGTAAATTAAATTAATTATTTATTTATAATATGATGTGTCCGTAATGACTGATTCTGAGAGTGGGAGTGGAAACCGCTTCAGATAATATGATACTGGGTGTAAACTTAAATGCTTTACATATTTAAGGGAGTGCTTTATACCATAAAACTGAACAACTTTTAATATGGGAACAACTTTGAAATCTCGAAAAAAAATCTGGTATTTAATATGTTTTTTTTTCAACAGCTGCTTGTTTTACGTGATTTTGATTTTGGCTCTGTAGTGAAAGTAGTTAGGTTTGATGGTCTGAAGCATCCTGTTCAAAATGTAGCATTTAATTTTACACCCTGTAACCATTGACATAAATACTAAACACTCCAAGTCTCATACAAAATGTTACCAAATTTTTGTCCGAACACATACTCGTAATCTACACAAATCAAGAAGGTGTCACGAATATGTTGTTTTTGATTCATAAACGTACTCGTATTTGGTATGATTACTGTCCGTTAGTACAAAAAAGAGCTTTTATGAGGTCTTTTGGTTCTGCCATTTTTGGATCGTTCATTGCGAATCTAGTTCTGTTCTATACAGGTTCCTTCTTAATATGCTGACACTTTTTAAGGGGACGATCAGATCGTCAAACTGAACAACTTTCGCTATGGAACCAACATAGAAATCGCAAAAAAAAATCTGCTCTTCCATACAAAACTGCAAACCTACTCGAGCCAAATGTATGGGATAGCTGATTTTTTATTCGTAATTTCTATGTTGGTCCCATAGAGAAATTTGTTCAGTTTGATGGTCTAATCATGCCCTTAAAAAAGTGTCAGCATATTAAGAAGGACCCTGTATAAGATATCAATGCCTGTAATAGTACTACGTCGCACTACGTACGGAATTTTAACTCTGTAACTTTTGATACCACACCACACTTGTGAGTGCTTTGTTTCCCTGGTAGGGTCGCAAATAGAATATTACAGGTCCTCATATTTAAATACATGGCTAAAACTTGTCTGCTGCTAGTTGTAATTCGAGTATCGTGACTATGGATCTATTTGCTGTTATTTCAGAAATATTTATTCAAAATTAACGAGGTTCTTCTGTTTCAGAGCAACATCCTCCCCGTGGGTCCCCCAGTACCACCCCAGATCCTCCGTGCCCTCGATTATATCGCGAAGAACGCTCCCCAACAAAGGAGGAATTGAATTGTATAACTATTTATTTCGATATTCACCGCATGTACCTTAGAAATAATTAAATAAATGTGATATACTTCAAATCAATTATAATTATATAATTATGTAACTGTAATAAAAATGTTAAAATGGTACGAAAATTCTGTGATAACGTAGTTTCGTATCATAATTAAACCATCAACATAAAACAATATTGTTTATTTATATCCTCCTGTAGTCTAAGAAAAAACGAGCATAAGCATAAGCATATGTTCACGACTATATTTCCCGAGGGGGTGTCAGAGATATTCTGAAATCTCAGGACATTCACGTTTCACTAGTAGTGCCGAAACTCGATGAAAAACGGAATGTGACTTAAATAGCTAACCTTAACATAGATAAATCATTAGCTTGACTTTAATTTGGCATTCATTCACGTAGGTGTTTACATAACATTGTCATGTTTTTAGGGTTCCGTAGTCAACAAGGAACCCTTATAGTTTCGCCAAGCACACCTGCCTGCTAAACGGTTTTTTCTGGATACGTGAAAAAATTCAAGGCAGTAGTATATATAACGAAGTTAAAAGGAAAACTATCACAGCTAAGTAGGCTTTACAAGGTAACGAGTAATAGTCGACCAACTTGTAAAATTTACTTTTTAGACTGTATTAGCCTTTAAGCCGTAGTATAAAACAAAAAGCCCCCTTCTAAATCCGTATATTGTGACGGGCAACTACGGAACCCAGGCCGGTTTGTTTATTGAATTATCTGCCTATTTCATTTTCTTTATTCTACAAATGTCCATCGACATGTTGTCTGTACGTCCTTGAAAGTTAACTTAAAACTATTTTATATTTATTGATATTAACATGATTTCCAATAAGGTAATTTATTGCGAGTGATATAATTTAAATCAGAAGATAATTTAATTAATGCTAATATTTAGGCAACAGAATTTGTTTCGCAGAGCTACGGCTTTTTTAGGTAATGGTAATAAATTTCGTTAATGTATACAAGATGTAGGTATAGTTTTCTATAAAGCAGTTTTACTAGTTTATAATTATAGTCTTAGTTTGTCAGTAGCGAAGCGAGGGAGGGAGGGGGCAGGGGGGGCAAATGCCCCGGGCGGCACTTTACTAGGGGCGGCAAATTCGGGAAAAATGTAGATTGATTGCTCTGTCTATAACTAATTCATAGAGCAGAGAAAATCGAGCTCGCTTCGCTCGCTCTATGTTTCTGTTTTAATTATTGAGTCTAAACGTGGTCCTAAAGAGTTGTGACCACAGCTAAGACGTGGAGCTAAAAATTTCGAGCTTGCTTCGCTCGATCCATACCTAGCTTTTATTTAGGCTACTTTGCACATGTTTTGTACGTAAAAAGCTCTAGCTCTAACCGATTCGTATTGAGGAGAAAAATCGAGTTCGCTTCGCTCGTTCTATAAGTTTCTATTTTTGCATAGATAAAGCAAAAGATGACTGACCACAACCCGAATCGATGTGTAACAAAATTTCGAGCTCGCTACGCTCGCTCCGTTATTTTTTGTATATGTGAAATAAGGGGGCGGCAAAATTGGTCTTTGCCTCGGGCGGCAGAAACCCATGCTACGCCACTGAAGTTTGTAATGAGCTTTTTTGCAAAATTAGCAATATAACGGTAATTTTATCTCAATCCTTAGAGCTAGATTGCAACAGAGTGGAACTTTACAGTAATTTACAATATTCGATTCAGCAAACCGCGTCCTCGAATACCTGTAGGCCCCTACCATGAGTTTATACTGTAGTATACTACAATAGTTTTACTGTAGTTTACAACAGTTTTTGCATTGAATTTCGTACAACGCTTGTAGTGGTTACGTTGAGAACTAATTCTGTCATACTAAATTGGCGCCGCAACTACAATGGTAATGTACAGTGAAACCTCATGGTAGGCCTGCATTACTCTTAATAATGTCTGCACAGTTATTTGGTACATCAGATCACGTTGATTTACTTATATGCGAGAAGGTACTTGTCATGATTGTTGATTGATGTTTTAATGTAATACATAACTTCTATTCTATTGCAAAATATTTTAGCACGCTGATCTTATTATTAAATCAATTAGTTAGACTATCTATACTTCATTCTAAATAAGGACGACGAGATTTCCGATTCCTATTTAGCTCTCTGGCCAATTCTGATTACCAAATGTAATTAATTTATTGGATACATATACAACGTGTTAATGAATTAACGCAAAACTAGAAAGTAGTTTGTTTAGAATCGAGAGCAGAATCAAATTATCATGGTTTCAACATAGGTAATTTTTTTCAAAATATTAATTAATTAGTTTATAAAATTAAAAATTTACTGAACTCGATCTCAACCCACCGATCGGGCACTCTCGCCCTGCTTACTACCAAAACAAGATTCTAAAAATGTATCCATGAACACGTTAGCGCTTTCATTAATTGCTGAAATGATAACAAATCATTTTTGCCTCAAAACTTAAAATGCGAATAACTTTAAATTTTAAGTATCAAAATAATGAAATTATTGTTTCAATCTAATTATTTTGTTATAAATCAGTTGGGGTGTATGAGGTTTTGCGCTTATTCATTAACACGTTGTATACTATCCGATATATCTTGGACGTTACTAAAGTTGTTTTAAGAATAAGTGAGAGGAAGTGTTTCACTATCGCATGTTTGCTTTATTGAGATATGATTGAGACATACAATTAAGAGTATTATTAAAATACATCATTACGTTTTGGTCCAAAATGTGAAAGTGCCGGCCAAAAAAAAAGCCATATTCTATTAGGACTTGTCCGTCTAAACATTTATTATGAAGGCACCTAAGCTATATAAGGTCTATTGTAATTGGTTTTATTTGGGTTCGAAAAAGCTGTCTTTTCATAAATTTTCGATAAAGTTAGCTAGGGCTATATTCTGCTAGAACTTGTCTGTCTCAGCATTTTTTAGTATAGCTCCAAAGCTGTGGGGCCATTATGCTTGGTTTTTATTAAGGTTAAAAAAAAACTGCCTTTTGATACAATTTTGATGTAATAAAACCTACAGTTATAGCTTTCATGCTATAATAATAAATTCTTACACGGATAACTTCTAACAGAATATCGCACTTGTTGCCTGCACTTTCACCTTTAGAAGTTTGGACTAAAATGTACGAAACGCGGATGATACTTTTATATTTTTGTTAAAGTATATTATAATTAGGTTCTAACGCAGACGTGAAAACGACGAGCAGTAAATTTTCATAGAGTTTAACATACATGTTTTCTGAGAAGAAGATCCCCTTGAGTCTGATGAAATCAGATAATTTAAAGAAGTCACACATAATGGCGTAGGTTAATCCGAATCTTTTTAGGTGTGGTATCAAAGGTTATATTCAATCACAAAATAAGAACAGCTAAACAGCTCAATACGAGTAGCATGATTCATCTATGGGAATTCGATTTAAATAAATGTAATGCTAACTTTACTATTTCAATTAACAATACAAATTAGTTAATAGATAACTGAAAATGCTAGAAATAGAAAATGATTCAGGCGGTTTATATTTTGAAATTATTCGGATAATAGGATATTCACAAATATCCGATAACTTTAGCATAATTAAATCAGCATAAATATTTATGCAATTATTTACTCTTAAACACACACACACACACGTACACGGTTACTTTAATTTTCTATCGGTAAAGTTAAACTAAAAAAAATGTGATCACAACAAAACTATGCGATATTCAAGGATAGGATCCTGGATATTAAATCAAATATCTAAATCAAACATTTGTATGACAATTGTATTTTGTTTTATTGGATGACAGGTGACGAGGGTAAAGTTTTGCGTCTTTGAGTCTTGGGACAGACCTATTTTTAGAAGTCGACGATAATAACAGGCTCGTAAGGTTCATTGTACAGGGCCTCGTTACGCCTGCATTTTAAATGTTAGATTAATTTTTCCAGTGTGTAATGTCTCTACGCTGAATCTAAGGCGCCTCGTTTGGATTTCATTCGGCCATAAACTCGAACCAAAGGTCTACCTGAATGTGAAGAAACCAGTTGCCAGTCGAAATGAAATAACATTATTTTCGATCACAAAATGTAATGTTTTTGTCTGTCGATATTATCTGAGTTGGAGAATCTGGAGAAGGAGAGAGGTCAAAAAAAAAACTTAATACCATATTAAACCATTACCAAATTAACGATTTACTCTTAAATGTAGAAGTGAGTACCACTGTTTACAAACGAAAACGCATAAAAATTTATGAAACCTTTGAAATATAAAATTGAATATGAGATAAACAATTAAATTAATTTCTCAAACAAACAATGATCTCAAAATTACTTTTCCTACTAAAGAACTAAAAAGAAGAAAAATCTAAAACTTTTCTTTTTAAAAGATAATGCAGCAGTTTTATGCACCAAAGATATCTCGTTGATATCTTTTGTATGAAGAAGCGACGCGACCGACCGTGTAGCGTGGTTTACTTCGCGCCCGCATCGCGCCCCTGGGTGGGTAGCATTGCTTTACAATTGAATAATATTTTTTCTCGGTATTTTAGTAATATTATCTACTCAGTTCAGACCTGGAGGTACGCCGTGGCTAGGCTGAATGCGTGGGCAGATTATTATTACGTCGTCGTTGTCGTTACGTCATTCCATCCTGAAACTTAAATTGCTAAATGTGAGCATTGCTACAACTACATTCATAAACTGAAAGTTTATAGTTGTAGCAATATTTCTGACCACCTCGAAAGGAATTACGGTCGTGAGTTTATTTTATGTATGGTTGTATTTTGATAATCTTATCTGCACAGTTCTGACCTAGAGGTGCGCATTGGCTAGGGTGAATTACTCATAGAGATATAATGGCTCATAGACAAATTACACGCTCCCCTAGAGATTATCTACACTAATAAAATAAAGAGGAAAGATTTGATTTTTTGTTTGTTTGTATTGAATAGGCTAATTACTGCATCGATCTGAATTATTCATTCACCATTAGAATACTACATTATCCATGATGATTATGTTCATCTTGCTATGAAAAAAACGGCCAAGTGTGTGTCGGAAAAAAAGGGGCATTGCAACGCATGTCACGCAACAGCTCGTTAAATATAATTAGATACCTGAGGACATATTGATATACATACACATAGGATGTAAACATAAATGCGTTACACATTTTAGGTGCTTTAGGTGGTAGTAGTTGTTCAGTTTGATGGTTTAAAGCAGCTTTTGAAATACCTAACGCATTTAAATTTACACAAGGTGACATTTAAATTGTTGGTATATAATAATTTACTATGCTGAATTTGCCAAAAAGTATCTGCTGTTCCATTCCCAAATGAAATGAACGAATTTTCATGTATAGAGAACAACTATTGTTTTGTTTTGCGATTTTTGGTTTGCTCCCATTTCCATCTGATAGAAAAAGTTTTTCAGTTTTGTGAAATCACCAATTTCATCCTGTATGTATTAACGTTGTCAGTATCCTGTAATGGAACTTTGAAGGTCGTATGGTAAGTAACTTGAACCTTGTTGTGAAAGAAATAATGAAATAACGATGCAAAATGAGTCTAAATAAACAAAACAATGTCACACCATGGCATTCAACTTTTAGCTGATACCTAGTCCGATTCATCTTCCAAAAAGTGTAAATGTCCGAATAAATCTAAATTGGAGATTCGTATAACAAAGTGTAGGAGCCCAGTGCGCTAAACTGTCCCTGATAGAACATAGTTGATTTTATTCGAATCTGAGCTTATCTTACAGTGGAGTTAATGGTAATTTATCATATTTCCGTTACTAGAAAATAATAATATTGACGACGTTACGAGTAAGAAATTTTTTTTTTCAAAATTTTCACCCGACTGCGCCGGAAGGATGGATGTATACATTTATGAATGTTTGTATGTATTGGTTTATCTCCGCCTGCATTACCTCATAACATTAAAGTTAATACGAGTGTTAGCTTAAACAATATCGACAAGTAGAAAATAGACTTTAGAACTTGATTTTGTATTTTCAGTTAATTATTTTTCTACACCGTGCCGCTGAGTTTTTCATTTTTATTTTCATAAGTAAATTAGTATTATTTAACTTCTTCAATTTAAAGAACTGTTTACGAGAAAACGTTAACTTCTCAAAGGTGATTTCATCGTTTAAAGTTCGGTACAGTAGTGGTCGCTTCTACTATACCTAGGTAGCGGTAACATTACCTATGCATTTTGCTATAATATCGATCGCACGCCTGTTTTTATGTAAATAAATAAATTTATTGCGGAGGTTGTTTTAATAATAAAAGCAAAAATTTGAATTTACAACTAATTTAGTAACTTCCAATGCATATTAAATTGAACAAATCCGTTGATCTTTTCGACGTTCTTGAGCTCGATTACGGATGATTATAAATAGATATAAAGAAAACGCGATCAGGACTTTTTAGTGTATCGTAACTACTCAGTCGACAACACATTTTAATACATTGATTAAAAAAATTATATTTATACACACCTATATAATGCAATACAAAATACAATGACATAATATTTAGAACTGAAAAAAATTACGCCAAAAGCAACGATTTAATCGATAAAGGACGCTTTTTGCAAGGGTGCTTATTATTAAAAATATATAGAAATAAATCTGGCTACCTAAGAACCGTCAAACGCACTTTTTTCCAAATAAAATACAATAGAGAAACGTACTCATACAGTACCTTCACAGAACAAACATAAATTATGAAAGCAAGAGACCGTTATTTGTAACATGAGGTTTTGAAATAACAGTTAATTCAGGATATGCTGCGAAAATACTCCTGAAGACCCATGAAAAGCTTGAATCGAAGAGAAAGTGATAGTTATAAGTCAAAGTCAAAAGTCAAAGTCAAAATTGTTTATTCAAAATAATATCACATAGTTAACTTTTTGACGTCATGTTTTTGAATCTACCACCGCGTCGGAAGGTGTTCCGTTGTTGAGAAGATGCGGCCAGAAACTCCACAACACACTTCTTTTAAACAAAACAAAATATACAAAGTACAAATACATAAATTCAATATTAAATTACATAGAGTAACATTGTCAAGACCAGGCATTTTGGTCATTCAAATAATCATCGAGTTTATAGTAACCTTTTTTACAGAGGACTTGTTTAACATGGGACTTAAACTTGTTGTCCGTCAAGTTAAGAATATTTTCTGGTATCTTATTATAATAACGTATACAGTGCCCCATGAAAGATGTGTTGACCTTACTAAGTCGAAAATGTGGGAATATAATTTATTTTTATTTCTTGTATTGTAATTATGAACGTCACTGTTTTTGGGAAAGAGAGACAAATTTTTGCGAACGTATAAAATATTTTCGTAAATATATTGACTGCAGAAAGTCAGAATATTGATATTTTTGAAAAGATCTCGTAGTGAATCTCGACAACGCAGATTATAAATGGCTCGAATTGCCCGCTTTTGGAGGATAAAGACAGATTCAACATCTGTAGCTAGATTTGATCCAGTATATACTAGATAGTTTTGATCCAGTGGCGAGTAACCTTGCCTGCCGCGCTGTAGGCGATATGGTTCGATCCCCGTCCAAGACGACTCATTCCAATGAGTTTTTCGGAATATATTTATGTATAATTTGTAACACCACTGGCTTTTCGGTGAAGGAAAACATCGTGAGGAAACCTGCATGCTTCAATTTCGAGGCATGTACTGTGTCCATAAAGTTACTAAAGAGTGACTAACAGCTAAAAGAGTGAGATGTACCTAGCGGCACCACTGTATAATAGAAAGAGATACGTGACGTGAGGCAATAGAACCGTTTTTGAAGATCTTATCGCAGGGTAAAAAATCTGTTTCTGTGAAACTAATTTTCATTACATTATCCACGATGTCACGTTAGATTCAGAATTATACACAAAACTCGAATTTTTATCCTGCCGATAATCTCCTGAAATCCTCCAAAACGGTTTCATTTGACAACTCATGCCACTTTATGACAGTAACCAGAGATTTGGTACTACTAGTGAAACGTGGATGTTCTGAGGTTTCAGAATATCTCTGACTCAGGGAATGTACAGGGTCCTTCTTAATTTGCTGACACTTTTTTAAAGGGATGATCAGACCATCAAACTGAACAACTTTATCTATGGAACCAACATCGAAATCACGAAGAAAAAAATCAGCCCATACATTTGGATCGAGTAGGTTTGCACTTTCGTATGGAACAGCTGATTTTTTATAAGTGATTTCGACGTTGGTCCCGTAGAGAAAGTTGTTTAGTGTGACAGTCTGTTCATCCCCTTAAAAAAGTGTCAGCATATTAGAAGAACCCTATTATAGTAGTGAGCATATGCATGTATGCATGCAAAATTTAAACATCTTTAATATTTTAGAACCGTTAACACTGTAGTGATATTTATTTATTTTACAGTAAACTGGCATAAAATAGTCTTCTTTTCACGACCGGAATGTTTTGATAGATAAGTAACCGGTTGGTAGCCAGGTCATTGTATCTTAGTTCAAATCTGCAGGACATCTTCTAACTTGTTTCCACATTCCATGTATATGAGATTCCAATAATACTGGCATAAATAGTACACAAACATGACGTAAAAGAACCTAGTCCGATGGAAATGTTTTAGATTTTTGATAGCATACCCTAATAAATATGAGGCAAATTTTTTTTCGGTACTATAATTCAGATTGTGTTTTGTTATTTTATCGCATTAAAATGCTTGATTCACGCCGAAATAAAAAATTTTGAGGTTAATAATTATTCTGTCTAATTCTTACGCCAATTCTATTTGAATCAATTATAAATGTATAATAAGGCGAATGACTTATTAATTAATGTATAATTCCAAATCATATAACACAACTACAACGTAAAGAGCAACGATTAAAAAAAAATTAAAGTATTAAACGATAATTTGATGGATACAAATAATCAATACATAATTAATTACCAATGATAAGCAAGGTCTGTAACCTTTAAAAGAACAAAAAAAACCGGTCAAGTACGTGTCGGACCACGCGCAGGGTAGGGTTCCGTAGTTGCCCGTCTCAATATACGGATTTAGAAGGGGGCTTTGTTTTATACTATGGTTTAACGGCTAATAAAGTCTAAAAAGTACATTTTACAAGTCCACCACTTTGTCGGCGTGATTAATATGTGTTCCCATGTCAAATTACAGCTTTCTAGTTCTAAGCGTCTCTGAGCTAAGCCGCGGACAGACAGACGGACGGACATGGCGAAACTATAAGGGTTCCTTGTTAAAAAGGAGAGATTTTGCCATTTCAAGCAAGATCCTGTACTTAGTTATGAGAGATTTCTTTATTGTCCTTTATTTTGATTTTGAATAGATTTTGATTAAGGAAGAAAGTCACAAAAGACTGGCAACTACACATCATAGTACAAAATCCAGACTAGATTCTGGGGCTTTAAATGTAACTAGTTAATTTGTGTGACAATGTCCAAGATATTTATTTATATTCCCGGCTTCTTTTTCAGACATACTAAGGATTTCAAGTAACGACGACGTTATCTACGACTACACTATTAAAAAAATAAAATTCTTAACAACTTAGCTATTACATAAAATATTAAAATTCTGAATCATAAGAAAAATCGGTCAAGTTCGAGTCGGGCTACTCGCCGTCCACACAGCATATTAACTTACAAAAAAAATTTCTTATCTCCGGGACTTTCAACGCGAGAACGACTCACACTTGGCTGGTTTTTAATTATTTGTTTGTTATACTGTAGAGTTTGTACTAAAATCGGACCAAGCTTGATGCATTACCGTTTTTACGATAGAGCGAAAAGAAAAAAACGTTGATAAAATCTAGTTCCTTGTATGAGAACCCCTCTTAATTTTTTACTTTTTGCTGAACGCGAACGATTTTCTGAAAATTTCAACTCTCTAGGTGTTTCGTTTCAAAAGTTACAGCCCTAAGTAGGTAGGACGGTCAAACGGACAGACGGACGGACGGACAACGTAGGCTTAGTAATAGGGCCCCGTTTTCACCCTATGGCTATGGAACCCTAAAAATGGTCCTATAACTACGTTTTAACTATCAACTTCACTAAAATTTCCACTCGTTACTTAGTCATGTACTCAGGAATAGGTATGCAGGGTCCAACTTAATATGCTGACACTGTTTTAAGAGGATGATCAGACCATCAAACTGAACAACTTTCTCTATTGGACCGATGTCGAAATCGCGAAAAAGAAATCATCTGTCCCATACAATTGGGTCGAAAAAGATTTCAGTTTAGTATGGAACAACTGATATTATTTTGGCGATTTAGACATTGGTCCCATAGAATATGTTGTTCAGTTTGATGGTCTGATCATCCTCTTAAAAAAGTGTCAACATATTAAGAAGAACCCTAAATAATAACTAACCCTAACTGCTTTATTATACCTAAAAAAGGTAGTTTATTTTGAATCAAAGAAATAATTAATCTTGCAAACTATTTGTAAGTCTAACGTTAAATTATTTAAATGTGAGTGCAGTTCGCGACCAAAAAGTGGGTGGGTCCATCGATTTATATAAAAGACTGCGCGGATTTTTTTCCAACATTCGAATTAGATCGACGAAGCTAGACATTCGTAGAATATAACAATGAAATTCGCTGTAAGTGGAAATTTTATTAAGTTGAAATTGTACTAAAGTTTACCCGATATTATGATACCAGATTTTAAGTCAAATCATAAGATATCAAACCAAAAACGTGTCAACAAAATCGGTTCAGAAGTTTTTGCGTGATGCTGTTATAAAAATACAAACGAACAGATAAACAGACAGACAAAAAAAAGGTTGATTTGGAGTCACGGATACCTAAAAACCATATCTCAACCTTTTTCTTGTAAATATCTCATTAATGTACAGACACACTTCTGTTACGGTTTTATAATAGTCTAGCTATCCTATCCTGTCATTTAAATTCAAACAATTTAAATATTCTGTTAAACATATCTAATCGAAATTAGAAGCAATACTGAATATTTACTATTTTTTATTAATGCTTGTTTTCTTTGTTTATCCAGGTAGTAGTACTGGCATGCGTGCTGGCCGCCGCAAACGCCCAGTTCAATCGCGCCAGCGCATTCGCCAGCTTCGGCAGCGTCCCCCAGCAGAACCAGTACAGAGCTCCTCAACAGTATAAGGCTCCTCAACAGTACAAAACCCCTCAAACCTTCCAACAGAAACAGCCTCTTAAGAACGCCTATAAGGCCCCTACAGCTTACAAGCCACTACCTGCCGTTGCAGTTCTTCCCGCGGCCCCTGTGGCCGCTGTGGCCGCATACCCTACCAAGAAAAACTATGTTACTGGCAACATCGGCGCTGCCGGCTCAGCAAACATTCTGAAATACGGCAATGATGTCAACCCTGATGGCAGCTATACCTACTTGTAAGTAATAATTTTCTTTTGAAGTCGTGTTTTAAATAATACACAGTAAACGATTCAGGGTTGTCAATTACTAAAATATTAAAGAAACATCCTGGCTCACTGACACCGCGCTCTTGACCTTATCACCACTCTAAAAGAAATTAATTAAATACACCCTGTACGAGTATTGTATTCTTATTTTGTACTAATTCGAAACCGAGGCGTTATAGGCGAATCAACGTTTTCTTTGTCTCGAATATTAAACACCTTGGCCTGTTTCATCCCACTGCAAGGCAAAGGCTTCCGTCCATACAGGGTCAATTTTTTAAAAGGATGATCAGACCATTAAACTGAGTAACTTTCTCTATGGGACCAACATCGAAGTAGCGAAAAAAAATCAGCTGTCCCATACATTTGGCTCGAGTAGGTTTGCAGTTTTGTATAGAACAGCGGATTTTTCTTACGCGATTCCGATGTTGGTGCCTTAGAGAAAGTTGTTCAGTTTAACGGTCTGATCATCCCCTTAAAAAAGTGTCAGCATATTAAAAAGGACCCTGTATATCCTTTATGCTTCCCAATTTTGAGTCAGCGACGTCCATTTTTTGGATTCCACGGTGTTAAAACTTTAGACCATTTTTTGCGTGTACATTCTATCATGAACGGAAAAATTCCATTTCAGTATTTTCGCGCATTGGATTCCTGGTGCAATCAGTCATTTTAATTCCCAATATGCTACGTTCCATCGCTTTCTGACACACCTTGAGTTTGGATTTCTGTGACTCTATCTAATAACATGTTTGCGCATCGCGCACCCTAGGTTAGGTTTTGTTATGTTATTGTATTACTAACCTAAACGTATTTTTTTTAAATTTAGCTTTGAGACCGACAACGGTATCGCAGCCCAGGCCCAGGGCAGCCCACGTAACTACGGCGGCAACCCCGCGGCTATTGCTGACGTCGTCCAGGGTGCCTACTCGTGGACCTCCCCCGAGGGTGTGCCCGTCGCCATCTCATACGTTGCTGATGAGAACGGATACCAGCCCCAGGTAGAACTACATTTTTTTGCATTAAGAGTACTTTTACCGTTCAGTGGCGCCCTCATCACAGTATTTAAGATTTCTCAATCATGAAAGTTTAATTAAAAAAGTGCTACTCCAACTTACTACAAAAGCCTTAAAGCTACTTTTATAAACGGTTTTATAGGTCTAAATATATAAATTAAAAAAAATATATGTATACGGCCACTTTTACCTTTATTTCGATATTATTAAAAGTGGAATGTTTAGAATCTACAAAAGTATTATATAAAAATAGCTTTTAGGCTTTTGTTGTGCACGTATGTTGGAGTAGCACTTTTTAAATTTTGGGCTTTCATTATTGCGAAATCTTTAATATTGTGAGCAGGGCGCCACTGAACGGCTAAAGGACTCTTAAGGGGAAAAATAAATGTGTTAAATGTATTTTATGAATAATTAATTTTACGCATATCTAGCTTTATTTATAAAGTGCATTTAGCACCTTTTACCAATTAAGGACAGAAAAAACTATTAAACACTATCTATTACTAGAGAAACTACATTGTTTAAAAGATTTTCGTTAAAATGTAAAGTTTCAAAGTTACAGTGGCTCAGATTTCCATACAAATCTTTAATTAATCCTAGCATTGAAACTGTATATTTTAACGGAAATCTGACGGAAAAAGAAACAAGCACAAAAATTAGTTTCTAGATTGTGTTTAAAAAATTGCTTTGCCAACCAACCAATTGGTAAGCATTGAAAATATAATCAGAAATGTAACGCATTAAATTTTACATCCTGTATATAGGTAGTCTATCGTCTATCTGTCCGTTACTGCCACTGTTTATTATGTATCTTGTTATTCCACTCCTTTGAGCTTTGGTATGTTTATGGCTCTAAAACAACCACTTCTAAAACAACGGTTTTCCTTCTTTTTTCGTGTGAGCATGCAGTAGTGGAAAGATTTGCCTGTATTATTGTACTTGAAATTTAAATATGTAGACTAGGTAAGTAGTTTAATTACGGTAGAAAAGGTATTTTGGTCATTCATATGACTAGTTCTGTTGTGGAGGACCTGTACGAAGGTTTGAGCGAGTGAGCTATTTATCACTAAGCTGACCCAGTGGTAGAATGTCACAAAAATAAAATAAAAATCCACATCAGCAATACAGATGAAATCAACGACGAAAGCAAGAACGATGAAAGAATGTCAGCGATTCCTGTAATAAAACTAGAAGCTAATTGTGTTAAGCGAACCTTGTAGTTAATAAGATTCGAACGGGATACGAACCCGTGACCTATGTAACATAGGGAACCCCCGCTAAGCTAAAACGCCTTGCCTTCCATATGTAGCAATCTGTATCGTTTGTGTTTTTGAATCTTTAATTTGACAGAGAAAAACATGGCTATACTAAGCCAGAGGCCGTAGCACGATGCGCGTGATAACGATACCTATATCACGTCTTTAATCTCATTCGTTCGCGCCCAAATCGATAGAGAGCTAAGGCGCGACAGCGTTATATCACACTGCTATGCTACGGTCGGAGGTAGCATGGATATTTCAACTTCAATGTCATAGACGAGGTTGGAAAACAAATTGGAAGGAAATATTTCTCTTCTGTGAAAATGGAATTTCTCAGGGATGAAACATGTCTAGATTAACATGCAAGACATCGAGAAAGCTCGATCCGACCGGGTACTGTGCATATAATAAGAATGAATAATTTTGTTTCCAGGGCGATGCTATCCCCACCCCTCCTCCGGTCCCCCCGCAGATCGCCCGTGCGTTGGAATACATCGCGAGGACCGCCAGGAACTAAGCTTCTCCGGAAATCTCATATCTCACCGCTATGTCTACAGTGTAAACTCGACTCTCTTAGCATAGTACTAGATATTTTATCATCAATCGTAGAAGTGATTATGAATGTAATAGATATTTATTCTTTGATGAGTTGAGACTGTGAAATTGTAATTATTTAAAATAAAAAATAAGATTTTAATTTGTTTATTTTTATAGTTCTTTATGTGTTTTTTTAATCGTAACGCGACTTCGTCCGCATGAATTTTGGAAATCTTCGACATTTTGTTGCACCCCTTTGGAGGACTATTATTATATCAGACGACGATGTCCCATTGCTGGGAACATGTCTCACTCCTTTCTCTCTATGCGTCCCGGTCTTGCGCTCTGATAGGATTGATCCTTCGCTAGCTTCTTTTAGGGGAAGATTTAAGAAAAATCCTCTCTAAATGCACCCCTACATCCTCTGTAGAAAATGTATTAAAAATTGTATGTTGCTATCGCCAATGGTCTGCCGGTCAGTCATGGAACTACCTATACCTACGACACGCTATGTACCTATGGCATTAGTTGGTAAACTGGTGATTAATTAATTCATTTTTTTTTCATTTCCATTCCAAGTCATAAAAATGTCGGTTCGTTTGAGTAGTGGTCAATCTGTTAGTGTAGTAAATGAACAAAATAGATATTCAAATATGTTAGTCATGACATGTCAGACGCTAGTCTGACTGCTGTGTGACCACTATACAGGGTGTATAGTAGTAGTAGAAAAAATATTTTAAAAAATCTGCTGTTTCATGCATGGCATGCAGTACCTAACTATTCGACTCAAGGGTCAGTTTATGTTATTAATTTTTAACCCCCGACGCAAAAAGAGGGGTGTTATAAGTTTGACGCCTATGTTGGTCTGTCTGTCTGTTGCTCTGTCTGTCTGTGGCATCGTAGCTCCCAAACGGATGGACCGATTTCGAACCGTTTTGTTTTTAAAAGAAAGCTAATTTTTACGAGATTGTTCTTAGCTTTGTTTCATGAAAATCGGTTCAGCAATTTTCAAGTAACTTTAAAAATTACGAAATAACGTAAATTTACAAATTTAAAAAGCCCAAAACGCCAATAACAAACATTTTAAAGTGAAAAATAATTCAGTCACCTATTATTTTTGTAAGCATGTATGTTTTACTTTTTAACTCTCTTATAAGATATTTTAGGTCAATTAATGTGTCGGGAACCGCAATTAATTGTTGAATAAAAAATCAATGATCATTTCGTAGCGGTCCCCTATTAATTAATTGACCTTAAATATCTTAATGAGAGTTAAAAAGTAAAACAAACAATTGCTTACATCACAAATGACTGACTGAATTATTTTTCATTTTATAAATGTTTTTTTGGCGTTGGGGGTTTTAACATTTTTTAGTCATTTTCTCCATAGTGAAAGATATTCAGTTTGATGGTCGAAATCACCCGTTTAAATATTAATAAGAAAATACCTATTTCCACCTTCCTGATTAATAGGGTGTTTTGTTACTTACACCGCTTACACCTTTCACTATGACAATATACAACTTTTACTATGGAGACAATGTTTAGCAAGACTTGCCCCTCTAGTATGATTTCGCTACTCGCGCGCCACGCGCTTCTTCCCACGCTTTTCAGAGAGTGAATGTATCGTTTGACGCGACAAGTAGTATGCATAAAAGACAAGTCGCGCGCAAGTAGAAAAATCACACAGACGACAATAACAACTGTTTTTTAAAATTCGTTAATTCAGGGTACATTGCTGGTTGATCAACTAATGACGCTATTATGTTTATGAAATAGGCCTACATCTTGTACCAGTATGCCGATTGCGCTAATTTAAAACATCGAAGTTCTATTCGTATCCAAGTTCAGTTATAATCACATTGCAATCCAATTAATTATGCTGAATTCCGTATCGCGCTAAACTCTATGTAACTGACAGCCTTTACCGTCTGAGCGATCTTTCAAAACGGCTCTAACGGCTGTCAAGAGCAGTACCGCGATTAGCGCAATACCAAAAGTGTCAAAAGTTATGGTTCGTACATAGTCCAATCACCACATACACAGTACGTGGTTCAATCACTGAAAATTTACCGCAATTGCAGCCCAGATCTGCAGTGTTCATTAACGTCAGTCATGGGTCGACAAAACTTGACTTCACGCTCTTCTTCCCAAATTTAGTGAGCCTTTTAATATTCTAGAAATTTTACTGTAAAAATGTTTTTATTTAAAGTAGCTATTATAAAATATAATCTTTATACAGGGTGACATTGATATCATTAGCATCCTTTAAAACTAAGAGTCTACCCATCAAACTGAACAACTTTTACTATGGGAGCAAACCGATCGGAGCAAAAAAATCTATTGTTGCATATACAGGATGTTATGGTAACAGTTGCATTACTTTAAGGGGTGATTCTACCCATGATACTGAACAAATTTTCCCTAAAAAAAACGACTTTTCATACAAACGTTCGATCAGCTGATTGCATTTAGTATGGAGAGTCCGACATTTTTTACGAATTTCCTATAGGTTTCTTAGGGAAAGTTGTTCAGTAACATGAGTATAATCACCTCTTACAGTAATGCAACTGTTTACCCTAACTCCCTGTATTTGAGTCGAGTAGGCATTGCAATTTAGTATGGATAAGCTGATTTGTTCCATTCTGTTTGATCCCATAGTAAAAGTTGTTCAGTTTGTTGGGAAGACTCTTAGTTTAAAAGGATGCTAATGATATCAATTTCACCCTGTAGAGTTTCATAAATGTAAATGTAACAATTAATGGGAATAATAGGATCATAATTTTAAAAGTATTGTATAAAAACTTCGCCTGACGTAAAACTATTCAAATATTATTACATTTCGGATAGCTACTAAAAATAGGCGCGTCTCGCGGTTTATATAAAAGCCTGTGCGATTTTTATTTTAATACATTCAAACTAGTCCTACGAAGCCAGGCATCCATAGAAAATAAACATGAAATTCGCCGTAAGTACAAACCTATATTTTTTATAATAGATTAACTAATTTTTGAACTTCGTAAACAATTTTATTAAAAAGTTACTTTTGGAAGAATTAATGTAGAATGGTTTTGCTTTAGTTTTATCATGTGGTAAGCGACCACGAGGTAGCTGGACGACAATGAAGGTGTTTTATTGTCATTAATTTCTTTCAGGTTGTAATTTTGGCATGTGTGTTGGTCGCTGCAGAGGCCCAATTCAACCGCGCCGCCAGCGCATACGCCAGCGTCGGCAACTTCCCCCAACCGAACCAATACAACCAGCGGTACAATGCACCTCAACAATACAGGACCCCCCAACAAAACCAATACAACACTCCTCAATACCAGAAGCCTATTCTAGTAAAAGAGCAAGTCTTGGTCCCAGTAGCTCCTGTAGCTCCAGTAGAATCTGTAGTCAATGTGGGCCCTACCAAGAAAATCTACAGCAACATTGGAGCCGAAGCCTCCGCTCAGATTAGGAGTTTCAACAATGATGTCAGCCCCGACGGCAGCTTCGAATACAAGTAAGTAAAGTTTTCATTATACTTATAACTCTTTTCGGGATAATTTAAATCAGCCTAAATTAATAAAATCAAATATAATAATGTTATCAGTAAGGGCTTTGGTCTGCGACCAGTATTGGCATCAGCATAATACCTATATGCATAATTTATTGTACGCAACTGTATTTCCTGACGGGTTAGATAGATATTTTTAAAAACTATACAGGGTGTAACAAAACACCCTAGTAATACTTACGGGGGCGCTTCAGACCATCAAATTGAACAACTTTCACTATGGAGCGGACGTTGAGTAAAAATTAAAAAAATCTGCTGTCCCTTACATTTCAGACGAGATGGTACTGCAGTTTTGTAAGAAATAGCGGATTTTTTTTTCGCGATTTCGATGTTGGCTCCATGGTGAATGTTTTTCAGTTGGATGCTCTGAAGTACCCCCTTAAGTATTACTGGAGTGTTTTGTTACAGCCTGTATAGAGATATTCGGAACATCCTCAGACTCTGTCCAGTGTGACAGACAGACAGACAGTGTGGTGAGTCCGTTGCCACTTGACCCAATACACGTCTCGAAGTTGAAGTATGTAGGTTTCCTAAGATGTTTTCCATCACAAAAGAGGCAGGCAATCAACGATAATCTTAACGCAATAGTCTGACAAAACACCAGCAAAATTTAAATGGAAAATGAATTATTTTATCATATTTATAAATTCCATGTCTTCCCTCTTTGTTTCTGTAGCTTCGAGACCGAAAACGGCATCGCTGCCCAGGCTCAGGGCTCCCCACGCGACTTCGGCGGCAACCCAGCCGTGGTAGTCCCCATCGTCCAGGGCTCATACTCGTGGACATCACCCGAGGGTGTGCCCGTCGCCATCTCATACGTTGCTGACGAGAACGGATACCAGCCCCAGGTGAGTGATTTTTCGAGACCGAAAAAGAAATATCTATATTCAGTATAGTAGTACAGTAGTACAGTGCAATATTTAAAAAGCCTATTTAAGAACTTTGATGGCGTGTTTTTGCTTTCTTTATACATTGATTTCGAAAGTCATATACCATATCATTCGGAACTGGATTGAGATAGTTATACTAGGTGTTAGTCTGAATACGTTACATACTTAAGAAGGTGCTTCAGACTATGAAACTGAACAATTTTCACTATGTGACCAACATCGAAATGGCGAGATAAAAATAGCTGTTCCACAGAAATCGTCAATGGTGACTCTACCCAAATGTATGGAACAGTAGCTTCTTTTTAGCCATTTCAATGTTGGTCCTATAGTGAAAGTTGTTCAGTTTGATGGTCTGAAGCACCCCCTTAAGTATGTAAAGCATTTAAGTTTACACTCTGTAACCTATTAAGATGGTTTAAGATATACATACATTTCATCATAAAAGATCAAGATGACTGTTAATTTCATCTTCAGCTCCAATCCTCACCCGATCCAGGTGATAAGACGGGAGACGGCATGTGTCCCATAGTGAGATGTAATTAGGTTGCTATTGTAAGACATTATCGTTAAGTAAACAGGTCCAAAGTTGGAAATTCTAAATGAATTCCGAATTCGAAGGTATCTGACTCTGCCCGCATGTGACTTTCCACACAAACAAGCTGTAAAATTATTCAAAGATTAATTACGTTGATTGTTGTCATGTGTAATGGTTTGGTTCAAACTTATAATACGACTTTACTAACACCCCGCTATAGTCTATCGATAAGAACGGTGTAATATCATCAAAGATTTAATCGAGAAAAGCACTATTGATATCTAAAAAATTATCCCGATATTACCATTGTTCTACTAGGTAAACTCCCTGTAGGGCTAGCAACTCACGACAAAGCGACAAAACGAGAAAACTGTCACGCACGCTAAATTTTTCACATCTCGATCTTTCTCGTTTTGTCGGGGGTGCTAGGCCCATTGGTCGACCACCGGCGGCACCATGTTAATAAATAGTTTATACGTGTCTTTAAAATGAATAATGTTGTTTCTAGGGTGATGCTATCCCCACCCCTCCTCCAGTCCCCGCTCAGATCGCCCGTGCTCTGGACTACATCGCGAGGAACGCCAGGAACCAGTAATAAAGCTGACTACAAAGCCGCAATCTTGTTACAAGACTAAATTATATTAGAAATTGTGCAAGTACCATATGAAATGTGATAACGATCATACAAACCCTTTTTGGGACCGTGCATTTACAATTGTACAAATAAAAGATTACAAATGTTATATTGTGTATTTTTAAACGGTTCCACTCTTCTGTAGCTAACGGATATCGGATATGGAGAAATGAATGTGTAGTAAGAAGATATGTGAAGAAAATAGGATTCTTCAAAGCATCATATTTCATGAAGTACTAACAGTAGGAGTATGATTTGTGGATATGTGTAAATTGAACATATGATTGAAGTTTTGATTAGAGCCAAAACACGATTAAGAGACAAAGTAGCCTCCGTCTTTATCGATAAACGCTTGGAACTGCTAAACGGTGAATAATAGAAACACGAGACTTGATTTAAAAAAAAGAGATTGATATTTTATAAAGGTTGATTAGAGCAGAAATTAACTTACATAAATAGTACAATCACAATTAAATACAGTTTGTTTTACGCTTGCGTCGTTTCAGGCGCGCGCGCCGCCCCATCTCTTTCTCTCGCATCAGGCAGTAATATAAGCTATCACACGCCCATTTCGCTTCAATTATTTTATAAATGATGACATTATGACATGACGCTACACGTTCGTGTCGCATCTTCATACAAAAGATATCAACGAGACTGACTTTTTGATGCATTACACGCTGCTTCTAGTTCTATACTACATGGTGTTGGGGTTAGCATTTGCATTACTTTAATGGATGATTGTACTGAATAGCTTCTCTAAAGGAACGATTGGGAAATTAGCAAAATATAATATCGACTAACATCGATATAATATCGAATAATATCGACAAATATTCGAACTGATTTTATTTAGTACGAAAAGGCCAAATTTTTCTAGCGAATTTACTAAGTACCTATATATAGGTTTCTTTGCGAAAGTTCAGTATCATGGGTACAATCATCCCTCAAAGGAATGCAACTGTCTACTCTAACACCCTTTAGTTATGTGGTAATAGATACTCTTTCTTATACTGTGCTTTAGTATAGAACTGTATGTGTTTTCAAACTTAAATAAAACCAAGGACATAGGCGATAAAGAATATTTATCTTATTTTATCTTATCTCTACTAATTACATTAGTAAACCATGGATCTACAGCTTTGACGCTAAGACCTTAGGCGCGGTTTATACAGAAGAGACGTGTGGCAGTGGTGGATAGTCAAAGCAATACAATTATAAGACTTATAGTACGTAGCATAGCGTCGTTTGGAGAATTAGGCGCGATTCTCCTTTACGACAAAAACGACGCTATGTTACGTACTATAAGGTTTATAATTGTGTTACTTTGATTATGCGCGACCGTCACACGTCTCTTCTGTGTAAACCGCGCCTAAGACCTTAGACGGACCAGTTCTAACAGAATATAGCTTTCTTCTTTGGCCGGCCCTTTTACATTTTGGACCAAATTGGATGATGTATTTTATAATTTACTATACTTACGTACTGTAAAGGTTTAATTTAAAAAAAGAAATACTTAAATCTCTTACACGCGCCTGCACAAACCATGGATGGATCGTTCAAAATATTTGTAGTATTTGATTTGCTGAATCGAAATTGCAGGCGTAGAATTTAAAATTGTATTTAGCATTACCTACCTATTAGTTTAAAATATTGGTTTTATGGTTCCGTACCCAAAGGGTGAAAACGGGAACCTATTACTAAGTCTACGTAGTCCGTCCATCCGTCCATCCGTTCGTCCGTCCTACCTATTTAGGGCTCTAAATTTTGAACCGTAATAGCAATACAGTTGAAATTTTCACGGAATATGCGTTATTACGGCGGATTTGTTAAATCACAAGAAACTAGTTTTTTCAAACTTCTTTCATCTCGCTCTATCGTAAAAACGGTAATACATACAAGCGTCAAACTTGGTGTGATTATAGAGCAAACTCTACAATATACAAAAAAAAACCGGCCAAGTGTCAGTTGGTCTCGCACTACAGGACCTGGAGAAAAACAGTTTTTTTTTGTAAGTTAATATGTTATGCTGTGTGGTGGTTTGGTACGGAACCCTCGGTGCGCGAGTAGCCCGACTCGCACATGACCGGTTTTTATTTTCAAATCAAAATGAAATAAATGTTGTAGCATATAGTTATAACAATAGACAACATATACCTTTTTAGGTATTGTTTCCCCCCCTTCATTTGTTGTGGCTGTGTCATATAAAACCACTCTTTTGTATTTATAACTAATATCGACCTTCACAATTTGCATTTATGGAAACATAATCGATGCTCTATTTAAACCTATGAATATTCAGTAGTAGGGTACCTATCAGATAATCTTTTATAAGGTCAGCAAATAAACAATCGGAGTGAAATATCGTACCATCCAACAAATAAAGAAGATAGATAGATAACAACGTCTTCTTGTCAGCATGAGCTATATAGGTATATTGCATTATTAATTGGTATTGTTTTGAAACTGGTGCTAAGTTTTTAAAAATTTATAGGCTAAAGTCCGGCCGCTGAAAGATTGCGTTTGACAGTTACCATAAAATTGTAAAAAACTGAATGAAAATATTGTTTACCTGTGCTCACTCTAGTACACAGGGCACTAGCTGCCCTTTTAAGTTCAAAAAGCTACTAAATAATGATCGGCATTTATAGTTTTCATTCTGTTTTTTACAATTTTATGGTAACTGTCAAACGCAATCTTTCACCGGCCGGACTTTAATTATATAGGCACAAAGATAAGCTAATAAACACTAATCTTATACATTGACAAAAAATCACAGGGGAGTTTTTTTAATTTTTCAAGTTTTAATTAATTCATATACTTATCTATCTAAGAACGTAAATAAATTCGATGGCTTTTTGACGAACGGGAACGGGCATTTAATTTTGCATTTTCTGAGAGTTCTAATACTTCGACCTCGGTTGACCCCATCGAGACTTATGTTCCTTATCAGCAAGAGGATCGAATGGGATAAAAAAATTGTTGTGAAAAATGACGTTTTTTTCGATGACTGTAAATTTTTTTCAAAATCTGTGAATGCAGAAGTAAAATGATCCAAAAGTTTGGGTCTTAGACGAATTATATACGGACCCGCCTTGCCTTAGCTTTTCCCTACTACCAACGTGCAAGATCAAAAGATCTTACGCATATACATACAATTTTATACTTTATCACTAAACGCGACAGCCTATAATTGCGAATAATTTCTAACTTATGACGTTTGGGGTTCACACGGCACTGTTTTTCATGATTTTTAACATTCAAAAGAATCTAAACTAATGGAATAAAATTCAAAATTGCGTATCTCGTGCTACCTCGCCCCCCCCCCCCCCAAAAGTGGCAGAATAGTTTGTTAGTAGAATTACACGCGTAACTTGTCCTCATATAAGTAGTCTAAGGTTAGGGTTAATCTTCTAAGAGTGTTTTCTTGTAGCTATAATGCTTCTGGTAGCTCCCCTTTGTGCCCCATCTCAACTTTCCACCCTGTTGTATAGGGTCCTTCTGTACTTCTGTATATGCTGACTGTTTTGAAGAGGATGATGAGACCATCATACTGAACAATTTTCTCTTTATCCATGTCGAAATCGCGAAAAGAAAATCAGCTATTCCATAGAAAACTGCAATCTTACTCGACCCATTGTGGGACTGCTGATATTTTTTCGCGATTTCGACATCGGGCCCTTAGAGACAGTTTTTGCTCCCATAGTAAAAGTTGTTCAGTTTGATAGGTAGATTCGTAGTTCAAAAGGATGCTAATGATATCAATTTCAGGGTCTTTCTTAATATGCTGACACTTTTTTAAGGGGATGATCAGACCATCAAACTGAACAAGAGAACAATAGAGAAATCTATTGGACCAACATCGAAATCGCGAAAAAAATCAACCGTCCCATACATTTGGCTAGAGTAGGTTTGCAGTTTTGTATGGAATAGCTGATATTTTTTTCGCGATTTCGATGTTGGTCCCATAGAGAAAGTGATTCAGTTTGATGGTCTGATCATCCCCTTAAAAAGTGTCAGCATATTACGAAGGACCCTGTATTATTGAAAGCCGTGGTGGTCCAGTGGCGAGGAACCTTGCCTTTCGTGCAGGAGGCGATGGTTCGATCCACGTTAAAGCCGACTCGTACCAATGAGTTTTTCGGAATTAATGTACGATTTGTAACACCACTGGCTTTTCGGTAAAGGAAAACATCGTTACGAAACCTGCATGTTTTAATTTCGAGGCATGTATTGTACCCACTGTCCATTACAAGTGGCGACGGGCTCACTCCCCGTCACACTGGACAGAGTTTCGGTACTACTAGTGAAAATTGGTTGTTCTGTGGTTTCAGAATATCTCTGACTACCCCCTAGGGGAATATAGTCGTGAGCATATGATATGCTATTATAGCAATTGCTATAATATAATTATATTAATGACTTGCTTAAAAGGTGGAACGTTTAGTCAAAAAGTTTGTTATCGACAGATAGGTTTTTTTAAACACTAACAGACACCGGAATCATCAGAACTGCAATAAAATTGTATTAATCTTGGCCTTTAAAGTGTGGTCTTGTAGGTATTTAAGTTTTTTAAGTTATTAATTTGATTAATGCAAACGGCTTTGTTATCCCCTGAGGATATATCAAATGTCATTTTTGACCATCGTAAACAACTGGCTCTATTATAATTATTGACTTAAATTGTTATTTATGGAAATAGTAAGTTATCGACAAGTTTTTTTTAGTTTTAGGTTTGTACCTTTTATGTTAAAGTTCAGGGGCGCGCGCATTTTTTATACAGAGTCCTTCTTAATATGCTAACGGTCGTTTAAGAGAAAAGGGGATCTACCTATATTGCTGTCACTGTCCTTCAAAACTAGACCGATTTTAATAATTATTTCGAGAATAATATGAGAAAGACTTTGGATTGGTCTGTATTTTATCTTTTTATGCAGGGTGTAAGTGACAGCCTAGCAAATACTGAAACAGTAAATTCAGACAATCAAACTGAACAACTTTCACTATGGAGCCACCCTAAGGAAACGCGAAAAAAAAAAATCAGCTCTTTTATACATTTGAGTCGAGTAGGTACAGCTGTTTTGTATGGAGCAGCTGATGAAGAATAAGTGATAGGAAGTGTTTCAAATCTCTGTTTCTGTAATTTAAAATAGCCTTAAAATTTCGTTGCTATTTGAAATGGAGTATAGGTACCTATTATAAGAGCTTTACATCATACCTACTTGGTGACAAAGTGAGATAATGCGAAGATAATGAATTTATTCGTCAACTTTATGGGTATCATAAATTATATATGTAGTAACGATACGTATTATTCGACATTTATTTATTGTGTCAAGTTTTATTCGTCTGCAAATAAAACTCATAAATTTAGTGACATAATCAAAGGGTTATCGTACTTTGAAAAATTCAAATGACACTCAAGAAGACATCACATCATTTATAACTCGAACTTTGATAACTTTTTTGCACTTATCTAGTCTTTTTCTCATACGTCTGAAGCAAATTAAAACTCAACTTAAGCGCTCTCGCGCTTATATACAGGGTCCTTCTTAATATGCTGACACTTTTTTAAGGGAATGATCAGACCATCAAACTGAACAACTTCCTCATGGCACCAACATCGAAATCGTGGAAAAAAATCTGCTGTTCTATACAAAACTGCAAACCTACTTGAGCCAAACGCATGGGACAGCTAATTTTGTTTCGTGATTTTGATGTTGTTCCCATAGAGAAAGTTTTTCAGTTTGATGGTCTGATCATCCCCTTAAAAAAGTGTCTGGAAATTAAGAAGGACTGTATATCGAGATGATGGAATAGAAACAAATATTTTTCAACACTTTTTCCTTGTATGGGTCAAATAAAAATCGTTCGTTTCAGGAGACGCAAATATGAGCGAGAATGCTTGCTTAAATGTTGAAGCGAGGCATATAGACGGCACCGATGGACGTATCAGGGTTCTTTGTTTGACTACGGAACCCTTAAAAGTAGGTGGTTACGTTTATGAAAACAATTAAAGATAAAAGAAATACCTAATTCTACAACAACACAATTGTCTACGAGTGAATAAATCTGGTTCCAAATTATATTTAACATTTTAAAACAATATAATGTAAATGCAAAACATTAGAATAGCAATTTAGGTGCTAATAGCACAATATATCCGTGGAAGATAGATGACTTCTCTCCAGGTAGAGTGGCCTTGGTTTTTATGGTGTCAGTTTGGTTCATGGCAGAAGAGTCGTCAAGCGGTCCCACGCTATTGCGATAGAGGTGACCTACCAGCTACCTGACACTACATATATTTTACCTAATATCGACAACTTTAAAAAAGAGATGTAAATTTTTAAGTTCTTTTACTTCCTACCAAAAGTATCTCTAGAAGAATCTAATCTAATCGATGTAAGTGTCATTTCCAATTACTTAATCTCGAATTTTATACGTGGCTACACCTAATTTTACTAAACTTATAAAGACCTACAAGATAAATATATTATATAGGGTCCTTCTTAATATGCTGACACTTTTTTAAGGGGATGATCCGGCCGTCAAACTGAACAACTTTCAATATGGCACCAATATCGAAATAGCGAAATAAAAATGAGCTGTTCTATACAAAACTGCAAACCTACGAGAGCCAAATGTATGAGACAGCAGATTTTGTTTTCGCGATTTCCATGTTGGTCCCATAGAGAAAGATGTTCAGTATGACGGTCTGATCATCCCCTTAAAAAAGTGTCAGCATATTAAGAAGGACCCTGTATAATTATCCCATTCGAACTAAGTATGTAGTCACCTTGCGATCCAATAAAAAAAAATCTGCTGTATCATAGTATATATAGGTTTTGGTTGAATATCTACTGATTTTTTCAATCATTCAAAAGGGTGAACTTTATTAAAGAACAACAATAACAAATAACATGATAAACATATACATTTTTCAATGGAACAATTGTTTTTTTTCGCGATTTCGTTGTTAGCTCCCCTCTGAAAGTTGTTCAGTTTGATGATCTGTTTGATATGTAACGCATTAAATTCTACACCCCGTATTGTATAGGGTTGGCAACCCTATAACAGCATAGTTTCGAACATCAACTGTCCGATCACGTCCGATCTCCATAGTAATTTTGAATTTTTAGTAACGTGTGAGTTTCAAAAATCGCACTATTGTTCCCCAGTTATCGAATTCAGCCTCTCAGAACAACAATGTTCGTCTGTTATTATAAGTATTTTAATTTGTAACTGATATTGATACACATAGCTGTTACTGTTACACGTGGCTCATCTCTAAAAGAAGCCCCTTTGTCTATCTCTAATCATCGATTACGTAATCCTCTAGAAATGTATATATAACAGGTTTGGAAAGATTAATCGCCAATGTGACCTTAAAAAATAGGATTTGCCTAAGTAGGTACAGAGACATTTAATTTATACAGGTTGTAAACTTAAATGTGTTAATTACTTTATGGGGTGCTTCAGCCAATCAAATTGAAAAAAATTTACTACAGGACCACTTTGAAATCCCCATAAAATAAATCCGCTTTTTCATACATTTTGGTTAATTACATAACTATTGACATTTATTGTGGAACGGATGATTTTTTCCGCTTTTTTTATGTTGGCTAAATAGTGAAAGTTGTCCAGTTTTGTTAGTGTGAAGCACCCTGTTCGATATGTAACGCATTTAAGTTAACACCATGTATGTATATTTGACATAACTAATCTTTATTTAATTGTCATCGACGATACGATTAACTGGATTGATTGATCAAAATATCCCAAATTGTAACTCTACTTGGCAGTTTGGCTTTGATGCATTTCTATTATTTCTAAGTACGATTAAAAAGTTAATCTGCCATAAACATGTAAGTACTAGAAGTCATGGATATTAAACCAATGGATGCCAATCCTCCTTACAAGCATCTAAATATGAAAATTGACCACGGCGGTCGGTAATGTTCGTCCTTCTTTCGTATACGTTTCCGTCGATGTTTCCAACGTTTTTACTTTGTCCCTTTCTATCAAATGATGCAATTCCTTCCTCCAGCTTTTACGCATGATAGAAAGGGAGAAACTTAAAACGATGAAAATATGTATGAAAATTTATGAAAGAAGGACGAACATTACCGACCTCCAAAGATAATTTTTATGTTTAAACCGCTTGCAAGGCAGCCTGTACTCCAGGTATAGACAAACCTTCCTAGTAGAAGTATATCACACGACTATGGTAATGACTAACAATCTACTAATAGAAGAGACTCATACTATAGATAAAATGTAGTTTTTGCAACCGAACGCTCTTTGTGTACTCTGACAGAATAGTTGAAAGCCCTTTGAGACGCATTGGAATGTATTAAATAAAATCAACAATCATAATAAAAATTTACTTAGATCTTTTGTTAATATTTAAAATAGTATGCAGAATGCATCAACATTTATTTTTACTATGTTTATTAATAGTTACAATATCAAACAATATTAAGCTTACTTAATTGGTATCAACTAATAGGTTCAATTGTAATTCCAACAAAGGCGAGACAAAGGTATAACTTTAGAGATGTGACAGGTGTGCTCTTCACCTCACGACCAGAACGTCGTGATGTTATGCGGTCCGCTCGGGCGCGACCTTAGCATTTGCTATGGCACATTGCAGTTATAAACTTATACTTGTAGTGCAGTTGCACCACGATTAGGACTGTAAGGTCAACGAGGTCAGAAGGAACTTTCCACTGGGACAGGATGGATAAAAATAACTCTTTTATGTCGTTTTTTTATTTATTTATAATTAATGGACTTTTGCTTGTGCGTTAGCACCGCATTTCCGCCAATGTAAAATAATTTGTGGGAGTATCTATCCCAATCTCAGGGATTATTTTTTATCAAGAACAAGAAGAGATTGAGGATTGCGGAGCCTCGTGGCAGGCAAAAACGCGACGCGCGAACAACACGCGAGACAAGAGCTCCGGTCAGAACCTGCAACATGACTCCTTTTATGTCGTTGCTGAAGTCAAATAGTGGACAGTTCTAACATAAATTATGTCATCAATCTACCATCGCTAAACTAAATTTTCTTAAAACTTTATTGTGGTAAGGTTGAATGAGTTTTGATTATAAAGAAACTGAGCAATAATGTAACGTGCGTGATTAATATAGTAGTTTGAAATAGCTATCATCTTCGCTGTCATCAAACAAAACAGATTAAGTAGTCAAATTATGAATCATAAGTAATATTTAAGATTTTTGATTAATTTATTAATATTCTAATTCTAAATTCTATTCGTCTTCTTTGTGGTCAATAAATAAAAACAGATTGGAAATGTTAAAGGTTAAGTACGCATAGTTAAATAACTTTTATGATTAATGTGTCATTTTATAAATATAATAAGTTAAGAATAATACTGTAACATTAATTAAACATAAAACAAAATATCTGTAAGTTATAGACCATCTATCATTGAAGAGGTTGAGAGGTAGGGTGATATAATATCTAGGTACTCCACAACGCTGGCCTAATGCGGTTTTGGGGGAAACAAAATATTAAAGTAATTGGCCTAGTATTATAATGTAGAAGGTTAATCTTATCTTATAAATTATCACTTCGCAACATTCGAAATAAGAACGAGTCATTATTGTAAATTGTTTTTCTATTATTTAGATTTTTTCAATAGGATTATTCCATATTTTTCTAGCACAGTAGATATTTTTCAATACGGGTAGCACTACCGGCATTAGATTTTACGGAAGGCTGGTATAAAAGAGTAGTTAGGCTTAAACATGTTTAAATATGATGTTGTCATGTGCAGTGAGAGCCTAAATACTTTTTGGTGCAAACAATCCAAAGACTCCACGTTTTGGTTGCATTTGGCAAAAAATTAAAACACATTATACAACGTTTTAATGAATTTACGCAAAACTAGAAAGTTGTTTGTTTAGATTCGAGAGCAGAATTGAATTATCATGTTTTCAACACAGGTAATTTTTTTCAAAAGATTAAATAATTTGTTTGTAAAATTTAAAATTTACGGAACTCGATCGGGCGCTCTCACCATACTTACAACTAAAACGAGATTCTTAAAATGTATTATATATGAGCACGCTAGCGCTTTCATTCATTGCTGAAATGATAACAAATCATCTTTACTTGAAAACTAAAAATGCGAATAACTTTAAATTTTTAAGTATCAAAATCATGAAATTATTCTTTCAATCTAATTATTTTGTTATAAGTCAGTTGGGGTGTATGAGGTTTTGCGCTTATTCATTAACACGTTGTATATTATCCCAAATAAACGTCATATATAACTAAATGTTTCAGGATAGGACATGATAATAAAACGTACGCATAAGGTTCCACCCACGTTTTTTAAATGTTCAGTATGTGATTCGAGTAAAAAATCGTCTAATTATACAGTTTATTTGAGGATACAAACTTTGTATAAATTCCATCAAGAAACATTCGGATTTAGGCTTTTGTAACACGCGGCTCTATGTCTAAATGTCAACTTAGGAACATTTTCTAAGAGGTTAATTTAGAATTTTCTAAGTTTAATTTACATAAACAGCCAAAACAGGATATAAATCCAGTGATATTTAAATTTCGCAACCCACGTAATGGCAGAAGTTAATACTGTCCAGATGATTAGTTTATTTATTTCATTATTTCGATATACCCGAGTTAAGGCGAAGTTATGGAACACTATATACTATAATATAGATCTTCTACTGATACTCAGTAACTTGAGCAGCGAAACCTATTCAAGCATGGCTAACTTTGCCTTGGGCTGTGTCTTGGGCATAAAGTTGATAATTTTCATCGTGGAAACTATAAACTTATTTACGTTATAGTATAACTAGGCTGGACTTCGAAACATAAAGATCCAGGATTCGAATACCTCGTACCTAGTTCAGTCGAGGGTGTTATGCTCTGTCTACACCCTCCTTCTTTTACACGCGATTTCTTGCGCAACCATGGTTTGCGCAAGTAGGACCGTGTGTATATACGGCAAAACGGTAGTATGGTATGGTAACATACCATACGAGTACCATAATGCTATGGACTTAACTTACTATACCGTATGGTAAGTATTATAATGCTTCGTTTTGTTATCTTATTACTATAATAGAAATCTCGCACCCTCATTTTTCAGTCTAATTATATATTTGTCTGACTTAACATGTAGTTTAAAATAATTATGGTGAAAAAATTTCAAACTTTCTTTTAACGCGATATTAACAAATCATTGTTGTCCTACATTGAGATTGTCATTTTTATTGCTAATCAAAAACGAATAAATTAAAAAATTAGTGTATGGTGATGACATGACCATGAAATGTGAAAACGAGTAAATTAGAAGAAACCGCAGCGATTTTACTGATTAAGAGGCGCGTAAATGCGCGCTGCATACAAACGAAGTCTGTGATATTTTCAATACTAACCAATTAAAGTCAATATTCTGCAGAAACAATCTAGAAACAAATCTCTATGCTATTATCGCCTCTGATTTTTGTTAATATATAGTATAGTAATATACTCTTAATATGAAAAGAGCCTTAAATAAATGAACCAACAATGTCATGAGTTCATCACCTATTATACTCCTACATAAAGAACAGTTAAGTTAACAGTTTAGTTGTAAATTGGTAATCCTTTAAAATAAATCTAAAAATATGTAATGAATTTAGCCTCGAACCTTAACATAAAAGCAAGACACAATAATTACATTTAGGCAATGTGTTAAAGATCTATCCCCAAGGGGCTCCTCTTCAGAGCCAATTACTCAACATTATCGAATTACACACCGCTTATATCCAGCCGCCCTTAGATTACCAAACGTGTCAGAGTTCACAGATTTTACAAATCGAATGTTGTCGCTATAAAATAATTCAGATAATAACTAATATCTAATCTTGAACTATAATATGGTAAATAAGCCCATATCCATGTCCTCTAGAGCTGAATGTGGGTAATGTTAATGCCACACGGTCATGTAATTCTGCGATGGCAGTCACACCAAAATGTCAGCCTTCTAAATATCGTGCGTGTTAGGGCTCTAGCAGATCGGTAACGTGTGTGGGGATTGAGACTTTGTGCTAGACCTAATATCTAGATAAACCCAGTATGATTAGAGCAGAGATTTCATTCATGTAAACATTTCATATTTTCCTCGAGTAGCGCGGTGCGTTTGCACATTTGTCATATTATCATAAGTATTTTGAAATATTATGCAAAAAACGTTAGCTGAGTAAGCGCCCCATATTAGTATGAAGTTAAGATAGTTTAGATGTCTCAACTGTCCAAAACAGGGTGGATGAAATGAAAGGCTCAATGTAGGGGGGCTCTCCCCCCGTCATACTGGACCGAGTTTCGGTACTAATGGTGAAACGTGGATGTTCTGTGGTTTCAGAACATCTCTGACTACCCCCTCGGGGAATATAGTCGTGAGCATATGCTTATGCTTATGATGAATTGAAAAAGAAACTTTAAAAATTAGGAATTTAATCATGCACCATGTTAGGCTGCTGGAAATTATATTTAAAATTAATTAAACCGTTGCTTATTTTAATTTACTTCCATAAATAAAATGGTAATGTTGAGGATAATTGAGTAAATGTTGCGTTATTTGTCAATCATTTTCTTTTTTAATACTTTTCAATTCTTTAGACAAAAGCCCGTGAAAAGAAAAACGTCCTTGCAACAAATCTATAAAGATTTGTGTCAAATGAGAAAGAAGACGCCTCGATTTGCAAGGACTTCCAGCAAAAACGCCGAGTAGTGCAATAACATTATAATATCAAATAGGATATCACCATATCAGGTGCTTATTCTTGAAGCAAATATATTTTATTGATTACGATTCTGAACCGTGTCCGCCGCCGAGGTAGTACGGCGCGGTAGCATAGCGAGGTGAATGGCGCGTGTACATCTTAATATTCATTTCCAGCTTAATTCCAGTTAGCATTGTAGATTTTTTGTTGCAAACATCTGCTGTTGGTAATTTGCTTTGATGTTTATCCGTGTACCTAATGATAATGTTTCATTCTTTGAATACCTAAGGTTATTGTTTTCTTTAGATTCTTTAGATGATGGACATCCCAACACATACCGATATGAACACGATGTTGACACACCTTGACATTGCAATACTATTACAAAAATGTGAATTAGTTAATAAATAAAAAAAATATTATCTTTGAACTTAGCTAGTCCTCATCGTACTTTCAGAATCTATTATTCGTACCTGAAACAGTCGACCTCGACTTCTATCACTACCAACTAGGCTATCAGGAGGTACTTTTACTAAATTTCCTCTTTAATTTCAATATTTGCCCAAAATCCTCTCTTAGCGGACGTTCACATACTATGGGATAGCATAAATCCTAAGAAAAATTAAGTAGGTAACTATGCGGCTTATCAGACCGTTCTATAAATTGTGCAAAAGAAGTGAATGAACGAAATAGACCTGCAATGAGGCGCACCCGTGAGAAAGATGCGACCATTAGGAGTACATCACAGTGCAGCAGAAATGGGCTGCTGATTATGATTTTTACAGTTTCGCTGGCATTTTCGTAGTACATTATTATCTTGTTGTATTATTTTAGGGTTAACCATAATGACTTCAAACTAACCATAAGTCGTCGGCATGCAGTTTCTTTTCATTCGAATGTAAATAACAAACAAAAATCAATACGTAATCGTACAGTTTGTACACTTGATTGTAGATGTTGATGTTATAGATTAGATTAGATACAATACGAAAATCTGACGAAAAACAAAACTATACAGATAAGATCATTGTGCATGCCATTTTATGTCTAAGTATTAATATAGATAAAAAATATATACAACGTGTTAATGAATTAACGCAAAACTAGAAAGTATTTAGTTTAGAATCGAGAGCAGAATCGAATTATCATGGTTTCAACATAGGTAATTCTTTCAAAATATTAAATAATTTGTTTGTAAAATTTCAAATTTACTGAACTCAATCTCAACCCACCGCTCGGGCACTCCCACCCTACTTACTACCAAAACAAGATTCTTAAAATGTTTCCATGAGCACGTTAGCGCTTTCATTAATTGCTGAAATGATGACAAATAATGTTTGCCTCAAAACATAAAATGCGAATAACTTTAAATTTTAAGTATCAAAATAATGAAATTATTGTTTCATTCTAATTAATTTGTTATATATCAGTTGGGGTGTATGAGGTTTTGCGCTTATTCATTAACACGTTGTAGATGCTATGAAAAAAATTAGCATAGAATCAAAATGTTAAAATGTTTGTGGTTTAGTTATTTTTCATTCTTGTGTGTGTATTACTTTTGATCTTAGTAACATGAAGGCCTTTCAATCTGTCGTTTTAGTATGATCACTAAAATCACGATGACATGATGTCAAACATTAGGTACTTTCATGGTTTAAGTTTTTACTAATTGACGATATTTTTTAAAACTTGTTCAGACTTGAAATGCTAAATAACATAAGATTTATTACTCCACATTCCATCTTCGCGTGACCCATGACCGACGCGAATATAACACAAGTGTGTTAAATCTCACACAAAGGTCCTTCTCTTATAATCAACCATCTACTAATGAGATTAACCTCCTGAGCGGAATTCGCATAGACGCTTACTATAATTGCCTTTTGTGAACTAAACAATAGTTTTATTGTTTAAAATATAGACTGATGACCTGTTAAACTGTACTAATGTGCCTTTTTAACTAGCAAAAATCTTAAAATACTGTAATTAATTTTAGTTTCGCATTCATATAACACAACATAACATAACATAAATATTCCTTATTTGCCTTTGACTATTTATATGTGGACTGGTTACGCGTGTAGTTCTACTAACAAACATTTCTGCCACTTTTTGCGGGGGGCGAGGTAACAAGAAATCCGCAACTTTGGATTTTATTCCCCATAACTTTAGATTCTAATTTTGAATGTTAAAAATCATGAAAAGTAGTCTCGTGTGAACCCCAAACGTTCTAAGTTCGAAGTTATTATTTCGCAATTATAGGCTGTCTCGTTTAGTGATAAGGTGTAAAATTGAATGTAAATGCACAAGATCAATTGTGCTTATACCGTGGCAGAGGGGAAATGCTACCGCAAGGCTAGTCCTTATAATAATTAGTCAAAGTTATTTGCACACCAAAAACATACAGCAACAAAAACAGAATAATAGAACGTAAGGGTACAAATGGCGGTCTTATCACTAAAAGAGATTTCATCCAGACAACCATAGGATGGAAGAACTCTTAAGTAAAAAAACTTGCTATGGCGGTGTAATAAATAAGCTTTCGTATTTTTTTCTGGAATAGTAAATTCCATTTGATATTATAGAAATTCTTTCTTTATGGGTCACATGTATCTATGTCCCTATAAAGTATTAGTGTTTATAAATAGTAAATCAGTTAGAGTAATTTAGAGTTTCATAAAAATGTATTATACCTAATGCTCACTTACATCGAGTTGACTTAATCCTTAGTAGTGTTTACGTATTATTGCTTTAATATTTACAATGAAATTGTAAATATAAAATGTGTAGATATGAACTAACTTTAAAGGTGGTTAACAGTTATAGCGCTATATTAATGCACTTTAAAAGATAATCCGGGCGTGAGTGTATAAAATAGGTATAATGTAATTATTTTTAGAGAGAATCAATATAGTTTACTGATCTGATAATTTTTCTGGAAACACCACCTACCTTTCTTCGTTCACCGTTTCCTCTATCCTAAGGTTTTCTGGAAGAAATTGCTTCTTAGCGATAACACCGCCCTATTTTTTCGGTATTTTACTGTTTATGTTCAATTCAATTCAATTCAATTATACTTTATTGCACACCAAAACGGAACATATGTTTTGGTTTAAAAAAGTATATTTGATTGATTGATTGATGGTTTTTAAATTAAATTTATGCTTTATATAATTGGATACATCCAATCATACTAATATTATGTGTAATATTTAGTCTTTTTTTAACCTAAATCGATTACAAAAAATCACTACTGTAGACTACAATCATCATCATCAGCCGATAGATGTCCACTGTTAGGCATAGCCCTCCTCCAAGGATCATTACAACGACCGCTCCTGCGCTGCCCTCATCCAACGGGCTGTTTTTTTCACATATTTTTACGTAAAGTTTTTTGTTTCTCCTGTAAAATAGCAATACGTCAATCCTGTTAAATGTGGTTTCACCCCTGGAACGATGCCCTCGATATTTAGAAAGCATAAATTATACTTATCAAAACGATGTGTTTCTATTTCTTATCTCCATCGAACGTATGGTAAATATTTCCATTTATTTAAAATGCAGTTCTCAAATGCGTTTGCTGACGTCTTCACACTTCGGAGCGCAGGTTGTAATGCATTTGACATAAAGCGTACATACCATTTAAGTGTTGGGTAGGTAAGGCGTTTTACGAGTCTCTTGATAGTTATTCTATTGTACCTGAACGAGATAATGTTGCTTGTAGGGATTGGACTTGGGTCTTCATTTATAATTTTGTAAGGAAACTACGATTTGTCATTATAAGTTGAGAATATGAAGAGTTTTCAGGCGCTAAGTCACAGTATATTCTGTAGTATCTAAATACTACTTTACGTACAAATCGGTCTTAAAATTAATACCTACCTATAAACTTTAAAAAAATTACATTACGATCTATCTACGAAAATCGCAGTAGTATAATCATTATCAGCATAAATACGTTCCATAGGAGTGTGTATGGGCGTTAGTTCACCACGCCTGCCCAATGTGGATTTGTGGACTACAAAATACGCAACAGAATTTTTTCATCTGAGTATGCAGATTTCCTCATGATGTTTTCCTTCACCGTTTGATAACAGTCGGTATTACGTACATAAGGTAGAAAAACTCATTGCTGGTATATGGTGGCATCCGTCCTGTTTTGTACCAGGATACTCATGAATAATTTGATATCGATAGTGTAGGCAAGTTAGTGGTCCACTGAGTCCATGTATAGTGGAGTAATGCCCACTCTTTTTTCGCGTGTACTCTTTGCCCTGCAGTGGGATCCTACAGGTTATAAGTAATTTAACTTAACTTTTGATATAGGTGTTCTACTAGTCGTTTTCAATACGAGTCAAGTTTAGGATGTTTAATTTATTCAAATTACGGCTGTATAACATTTTTGAGCATATTCAAAAGATCATGAGTTCAAGACATAATAAACCAAACATTGAATAATAATTAGTACTGTCATTCCAAAAATTACTTTAACGCACGTGACTATGTAATATCACATAAAGTTAATAAGATCGCATGGAGAAACCCGTCAGATAAACGGAAAAGCGTCTTAAGCCATTTGGTGGTTCCTCCACAGGCCACAAGGGTATAGGGTTATATCACAATTGAAAACGTAAAATAACTAGTGTGTTTAGGTTGTTTTAGGCTGTCCAATTTAAATGGAGAATAGATTTTTTAATTTCATCCTAAAATTTTGGTCTCCCAAATCCGTGCCTGTGCTATGCAGTCTATGCAGACTCCCCCTGCTATATGCAATGGCTAGACAAATCCGCGTCTCTATAAAAGGGACAGGTGATTAGACGACTAAGTACAAACCGGCGCACACGCCGACAACAGCCACCACATGGGATATTAACACTGTTGCGCATCCTGAATTATTCGGCCAGCTGTAAAACATGACGATGGTAAGTGTTTTTCTGTTTGAGCTGATTAGGTATAGGAATTAGTATAAATTGATAGTACAGAGTATTAATGGATAAAATGGGTCAGTGGTAATATTAAAATGGGAGTAATTGAGAAGTCACGAGATTTACCCGTTGTAAATTTTCTTTAACATCAGCATATGGGCTATAAGTTTTTCATATACTCAAAAACTAATGATACTTGTACGTAAAGTTTAAAAATCATTCTGGAAGCGTCACCTATCAAAGTTTTGTTAGATTCTTTACTTTTTGTTGGTTTGGTTCCCAGTTTTTTGTAAATTGGTCTACGTGTTGTATTTAGGTCAATGAGAGACTGAAGTGACCTCTATAAAATAATTTTTGAGATTTTAAATTTGTTTCAATGTTATAAGCTGTGGTTTAAACAAGGCCTTGTAGTACTGTTTTATCAAATAATTAAAAACAAAAAAGTTTTGTTTTTGTTGGTTTTCTTAAGTTCAATGAGACTATTCAATAATTATTTAAATAGCCGAGAATAATACAAAATGAATTGTATTTTGCTACGTGCGTTGCGAAAATATATTAACTAAATTAGAATGAAACTTTAAAGTATCAAACGCTAAATATACCTACAACACCAATTGTTAAACTGAAATAAAAAAAAACTTTTAAATTATAAAGATCATTTAAATGAAGCATAGAACAAGTGCAATCAATATCGCGTGGCCTTTAGCTCGTCTCCGCGGATGTGCCCATAGTTGGTGCATAGGGCATCCGGGCCGTCGCAGGCGCAGGTCCCATCTTATGCAATGCCTCTTGCATTTATTGCATCTACAATACCTAACCTTTGCAAACAACTGCGCCGTTTACCCCAATGACAAGTATGCCATTGGTTTGTGTATGATTTAGTTATTTCTAGTTTTGCTGTTACAACATTTACCTTAACCTTTTAGTGACTGATTGTTAATTTACACAGTCACCCATAATTAACTAGCGTAGAGGCATTATTAGTTATTAAATAAACAATGGCAGATTGTTAATTATTATTTGGTTACAAAAAATACCAAAGGCTTTGGGTTGTGAAATTGTCATTGATGGTGACATTATAGACATTTGCGATATACATAATCATAATAGTGATGGCGTTATAAAATATGGTCAAATAATAATAAATTTAAAAAAAAAAACGTTAAATTACACCTAATAATTTTTTAATGGTAATTTTTATGAGTATACAATATAATTTGCGAATGTAGGTGTTAATCGCAAAACAGTAATAGATCACCTCAGTTCTTCCTTGGAGACAATTAAGGGTTAAAGTTTATATTGCAATGTTTTTGTACATTTAAAAAAACATGTCATTCTATCTTGAAATCCTTAATGTTCCAAACAAACATTTGCTATAATAACACGAGAAAAAACAGTAATTAAGGGGTTCTTAAATTCTAAAAGAAACAATTTTAATATACACCACTGTACTAGTTTTAGATTACAAACAAAACTTTCAGAACATGAAACTAAACGACATTCCCTTAGGATCATGGGTCGAAAACGAGAATTTTTTGGTCCTCTCATACAATAGTACGGATCAGACAATCGATTTTCTATGGGTGGTATAACAATTAGTTTCGTTTTTCGAATAATGTTCCTTATGGAAAGTTGTTTATTTTCATTGTCTGAATACACCCTTAAAATTTTTTTGGGAATTAAAATACTAGTGGTGTATTATGTTGGAGAAAGCATAGCATAGCATATGCTCACTATATTCCTCGAGGGGGTAGTCAGAGATATTCTGAAAACTCAGAAAATCCACGTTTCACTAGTAGTACCGAAACTTCTCTCCAGTGTGACGGGGAGTGAGCCCGTCGCCACTTGTAATGTATGCGAAAACAACCGTAAAAGTAAAATTGTGACGTTTAATGCGCCCCTGGGTTCTCATATAGAGGCGTGTGAGTTTAATTAGGTGCCACCTTTTGTCTTAGAGCTAGGACATTGTCTCTTAGAGGCAATTCGTGAATTCCGTGCAGTTTTCCCACAACTCAATAATGTTGCGCAAAATTTCGGAGTTATTATGACAATTCAACGAAATCTGCATGCGTGATCAGCTGATGAATGTAGAGCGTAGGAATACATTTTTATAAATGAAAATTATAAATACAGGGTCCTTCTTAATATGCTGACACTTTTATAAGGGGATGATCAGACCATCAAACTGAACAAGTTTCTCTATTGGACCAACAACTAAATCGCGAAAAAAAATCAGCTGTCCCATACATTTGGCTCAAGTAAGTTTACAGTTTTGTATGGAAGAGCAGATTTTTTTCGTAATTTCGATTTTGGTGCCATAGAGAAATTTGTTCAGTTTGACACTCTGATCATCCCCTTAAAAAGTGTCAGCATATTAAGAAATACCCTGTATGTATAGATATCGATGTATAGATTTGTAATTTGTAACTAGAATTCAATGCCACTGTCTTTTCGGTGAACAAATCGGAAATAATCTTCTACATACACACCAGCCTTTGACTATTTATATGTGGACTGGTTACGCGTGTAATTCTACTTTTTGCGGGGGGCGAGGTAACATGAAATCCGCAACTTTGGATTTTATTCCCATAACTTTAGATTCTATTTTTGAATATTAAAAATCATGAAAAGTTGTCTCGTGTGAACCCCAAACGTTCTAAGTTCGAAGTTATTATTTCGCAATTATAGGCTGTCTCGTTTAGTGATAAGGTGTAAAATTGAATATAAATGCACAAGATCAATTGTGCTTATACTGTGGCAGAGGGGAAATGCTACCGCAAGGCTAGTCCTTATAATAATTAGTCAAAGACACGAGCTGAATGGATTATCTACTGTACAGGTTAGGTACCTGCTTTTATGTCATCTAACTAACATCTGTCTTTCGGCTAAAAGATCATTGACATACACCCAAGCCATAATTTTTTTTTTATACCTATTAGTAATATTACAGGCTGAAAAGTCAGTAAAAGAATATAATTAAAAAAAACTCAGCCACAAAAGGTAGTTAACACTTTGACTAATTATTATAAGGACTAGCCTTGCGGTAGCATTTCCCCTCTGCCACGGTATAAGCACAATTGATCTTGTGCATTTACATTCAATTTTACACCTTATCACTAAACGAGACAGCCTATAATTGCGAAATAATAACTTCGAACTTAGAACGTTTGGGGTTTGGAACGAGACAACTTTTCATGATTTTTAACATTCAAAATTAGAATCAAAGTAATGGGGAATAAAATCCAAAGTTGCGGATTTCATGTTACCTCGCCCCCCGCAAAAAGTGGCAGAAATGTTTGTTAGTAGAATTACACGCGTAACCAGTCCACATATAAATAGTCAAAGAGTTAACATAAGCTCTACAAAAAAACTAGCATGATGCAATAAGACTTTTATGATTTTGGCCGAAATAATTACGGCGAAATTATTCATGGTTTTGTTTAAGCGCCTAAGTGTAGTAAATTACCTGGTGAGTAGCTAGATGAATCATATAAATTGTATTAGTTTTCGGACCTTTTTATACCATATCTACTTTCAATATGAAAAAAAAAGATTGTAGGTATTGAAGTTTCCAAAAGCAAAACAATTCTCAATAAATTCATAGTTATTGAACAGTAAAACATCATAACGAATGTAGCTTGTAGAAGTGTTTTCTAGCGTATGCATGTACAGACGGCGACACATCAAGCAACGCAAAACCAAAATAAACTGACCGCGCGACGTTATACGTTATTCACACTACGGGCGGCCAGCTTATATTGGTTTTGCGTAACTTGATGTGTCGCCGTGTGTACATACCAGTCAGTTTTTATTTCCATATGCAAATACATGAATACCTAACTAAGGTACAGATCATGTTTAATGGTTATGTACTATGAAGTCAGGTAATGAAGGCGACATGATATTTAATGATTTTGATGATAATCGGGATACGACATTAACCTGCTTATTATTAAAAAAACTTCAGAAGCAATGCAAATAATTATGTGATTACATTATCGGTTTTATATGTTATAATTTAATTATTTAATCGATAATATCGTATCTTCCAAGGTATAGAATAGAAACATGATATGATGAACAGTTTATGAAGCGTGACAACCTTCATACCCTATGTAGCGTGTAAACAATACTGTTGTTTATTCAGAAAAGTAAGATACAATAGTGAACAAAATTAGACCGGCGCGTTGATGTCTTTTGTATGAAGCCAAAATCAGAATTTTTTACAGTTTAGTTATCAGCTCATTGCAGAAATTTACAGGATAGAATATTTGCAGGCTCGAAATATGTTTTCAGAGGGCACCAAAAAGTATAGTAAATAAAATACCAAATATCAAAATATAGTCTTATTAAATTAGCGGGTTCTTAACACGTTTGTCTTTCTAATTAATCACAACTAAATTGATAAGAGAGCTGTAGATGCATCTAAATGACCACCGGTGACCATAGAGCAGAGGACCTAGCATGCTACCCCAGAAAAAATGACAAAATCGAGACTTTCTTTGTTACTTTGCGTTTACGAAAGTGAGCGCCCATGATGGTTTTCTCGTTTTGTCTCGCGTAGTATGCTAGCCCTACTAGCAGCTTCCTTGGCCAACGAATTAGCTTGTTGATTCAAAGGGGGAACACTGCCAGCATCCTTGCACTCGACGACTTTTTTATCATTAAGTTGTTTTATTGTTACAATTTTTAATTAACCTATGATGACCTAAAAAGGTAGGAACTGGATGAAAAAGGCCGGAAATAGATGTTTGTAGCGCACCTTGGGAGAGCCCATGTTCAGTAATGGACGATGATAGGCTGATACTGAAAGACAAAATCGGTAAATGTAAATATCACTATCAGCTCAGAGTAATTCAGATTCTACGTACAACTATTTGCGAGAAATAGGAGGCAATTGCTTCATCCCAAACTACGTTGACAACGATGATTGAATCGATTGAACTTTTGCCCTTTCCTAATCGATTTGTCATCACTCATCTTAGGGTAGATTTAGTATCAACTAGCACTCGGATCTCGCGTGCATCTTGTGAAGGCCGCATGCCACAGAGGCCACAAAATGACCGCAACTATTGTCCAACAAGTCCCACAAATCAAACCATTTTCATCTTTATTTATGTAGGCTTTAAAGTTTTAGCAGAAGACTTTTACGGGTACTAATTGAGTTTGTCTTGTGGATACAATTAGCAAGTGGACATTAGGTGTTTGTTTATGTGCAGCCGCGTGCCTGACCCACTTATGGGATGAGTGGGACATGTTTTTATGTGCAGTTAAGCAAAACTATGACCTAGTACCTATTGAAATTACATGCAATCGTTGGTAATACATTATTTTAGGACGAATATATGTGTTTGATGTATGCACAGATTTAATACAACAATATTTTATTACAATAAGACTCAAGGTAACCGTAAATGGTCAGATTAACCCTACGATATTTGTTAGTTTGCTAAATGCCTACCTCTTAGTCAATAGTTTGATCAGAGTTGCACAGTTTGCTCTGCAAACAAGACAGGCGCTATTTAAGTACGCAAAAGAAAAGCAAAGTATCTTGTAACATCAATCAATATGTACAAGATGGATTTACTATCACTTGGATATGTCAATAGACTGGGAAATTTACCCTTGAGCTGCATAAACTACAACGTACGGAATTCTCAGTTTTTAAGAGTTACGCGGTTATTAATTAAGTTAAAGTTAATCATTTAAATGAGTTCTGGTACGGATTTCTGTTCAGTTTCATTAATTATTGACTTCAAATTGCTAACCCTTATATTGTTATCGCTGTAAAATCGGGTTGGGGTAATCGTTGAATTCAGGATTGTGATTTTGAGTTATTTTGGGGTTTTACGGCTTGTAGTATAAAGAGGTTTGCATACATTATATGGATACATTGCAAACATAGCGGCGTTCTTATGTCTGCTTATTAAAATTTAAGTAGGTTGTTATGAAAGTTTTTTACTTTGTTGGCGTGACGACCCTTGACAATAAATAAACCAATTAGACCATTTTATAAATTTTCGACCCAAGAAAAAGTTATTATAATAGTAGATATTCTGTGTAGTAGTATACCATAATTATTTCTTTAAGGGTAGGGTAAGCTAGGGTAGCATAGTGTGACTCCAAGAACTTTCCGATGCAGTTTTAGATTGAATAGCGAAGCGCTGTGTGAAGCTCCCAAAAAAAATTTGGACTTCACATACTTAATGCAATCAGCTGATCGAACGTTTGTATGAAAAGTCGACAACTTTTTTTGTGAATTTTCTATAGATTTCTTAGGAAAAGTTGTTCAGTATCATGGGACAATCGCCTCTTAAAATAATGCAACTGTTTACGCTAACACCCTGTAGGTCATGAGACAGTCATTACAATTAATATGGTGTATCCAAAAGTGTCTTCATGTGTTGAAAATATCATCAAATCATTGTAACGTGTGAGTTCGTTCACGAACTGTTGAGTATATTGTGCCCGTTCTTGCTTAAAATAGATCGAATGTGATCGAATGAATTATTAATTTGATTTGTTTCTTTTTACAGAGGGTGTTATTTTTGCTTGGGGTAGTGGCGTTAGCAGCATCAGCGCCACAGAAGCCTTCGGATCAAGTCATAGCTATCATCAAACAGGATTTCGATCAGCAAGTAGATGGATCTTATAGATATAGGTGATTATAGTAGTATTAGGGCCTGTTTCACCATATTTAGATAAGTTCTTGTTAGCTTATCTGACAGCCCGATGAAGATTCGTTTGAACGAAAAACGACACGACTCATTAAAAAGATGAACATTTAATAATTTAATTTTAAAATCTCTAAAAAGAAAATAATGTTAATGATACAATTATCTCGACCACCGCGTCGAAAGGTGCTATGGTACACACTGTTCTGTCTTACTCAATCCTGTCACTGACTTAGCTTGGAAATTTAGGTAGGATCTAGGACAGTGTCATCACATTAGAGAACAAGGAGTCAGAGATATAGAATAGGTACTGAAGAGAGAGAAAGAGGATAAAACAACAAGGTTCTATTGAGACCTCCGCTTCTAAATACTTAGTGGACAAAGTTGCATTATGTTATGCAATATAACCTGACCACCAAATAATTTCGACTCTATACGTGTTTCGTTCCATACCATCCTCAGGAGTTAGACCGACGAACGTTTGCAACTGAGTTGTTAGGGTAGAGCCTCATCTGGTAGCACGGAATCGCATTTTCTCACGCTCTATCCTTTTCTGTCATCGCGCTCCCGTTATCTTTCTCGCTCTAGCAAATGACGTTCCCGAACGACAGAAAAGGATAGAGCGTGAAATAAATGCGATTCCGTGTTTCCAGGTTCGGTTCAACCCTTACTCCGTCGAGCGTCCGACACTCGGTGTCAGCGCATAATATAATGCAACTTTGTCTCCTAGATATTTAGAAGCGGTGGTCTGAAAACAATCTTGTTATCTATTAGTCAAGGATTTCCGCAAAGTAACGCCTGATTATAAAAACAATAAGCTACAATACAACGATTAATAATTAATTAATTTAATTAATTAATTATTATTATTAATTATAACACTTTATTGTACACACAGACACATTGATACAAACAATAGAAAAGACATGTACAAAGAGCGAGCTTATCTCTTAAGAGATTTCTTCCAGCAGACTCGAAACAGTAATAATTATTAAAAGAGAGGCAGACATAATTATCGGACACTTTTGTGAAAATTTATATAACCGGATTAACTTTTCCAAAAGTGACCGTTCTCAGAAATTCGTTGACATGAAATTTGTCAGGGCCAGCGAGGTTAAACATTCCGTTGCCGAATATGACAATATTATCTAACAGCTAAAGAATTGTATCAAAATTTGCAAGTCTTTTGTCATTCAAGTTGCGTTGTCTAACGAAATATTTTGAATACAAATTAATACCTACTCCATCCAATAGGACATTAGTATTTCATAGAATCGAATAAACGAAGTACAAAATAAAACGTTTTGTATTATATTTCACAAATTATACTCAAGAACAAAATGATAGCACATGTCCAATTTATCAGTCTTGATCATTGACTTACCAACTAGGGCGTACCAACTAGGAGTCCACGCTCATAAGAGTGCGAACCAAAAGAGCACCAAAACGTATAAAGAGAACCAAGTATTTCAGTCTTCGTTTGACCGGCCAAACACGCGCACGCTCGCGCCCTACCGCAATGGGGTAAAAACTACGCTAGAAAAATGAAAAATAATTTAAGAATTTTCAATGTTCATATTACTACCTACAATACACGTACTTAGGTTTGAGTAGGTTAGTCTCGGACCCTTTTTTTAAGAATTTTGTACTAGACCCGGCGTCCATTATTTTGTATGTCGATGGTTTTGATCAAAGAAAAATGGGTGGATGGATAATATAAAGCAAGACATAAAAACGATACTAGACCTCTTTTCCCACTTATGATTATGACAAACCTCCATTAGAATAAGCGATGCGTCGATAGTATATATAGATGCCATCTTGAAACCTTGGCGCTCCGGATTCAATTGGAGGCTTTTCGTTATGTACTTAGTATAAGGTTGCGAATTGTTGAACTGATATTGCCATCTTTAGTTATAGGTCAATGGTTTCGATGAAGATTAGCTGCGTAGAAACAATTTAGTACAGATTTCGTATTTTCTTTAATTTCAGCTACGAGACAGAGAATGGAATTAAAGCAGAAGAGACCGGCACGTTGAAGAAAGGCTCCGGCGCAGACAATCCTGACGTCATCGTTGCCCAGGGAGGCTTCAGCTACACGGCGCCAGATGGCACAGTCATAAACCTGAATTATGTAGCTGATGATGTGAACGGCTTCAAACCTGAGGTGAGCTTTTTTAAATTAGGTATTTTTGAATTCTCTAATTCTATATGTGTGTATGCTCGTAGAAAACGAAAACACACAATATGATCAAGTTCTCAGAAATTCTTTCATAGAATCTGCTTATTGCAAGATTTGTCATATTATAGATTTGAACAGGATGCACCACTTTAGTGGCAATAACGGCAATGTCACAAAAGCGATTTCACATGCTTTTGAATACAGGAAAATCGCTCCGATTTTGCAACGATATCTCAATCGTTTCCATACGGTTTCGATGAATATTGCAGTATCAATTCCAAGTTATTTAGGAGTTGGATTTAGAGGGTTGTTGTGTGAAATATATTTTTTATTGCCTACCTTCTTAATTATGAGTCGTGGGTCAGTTTTTGTTCCATTTAACTTTTAATATTAAAGGTCTCCGCAATTAATTAGTAGACAATACATGTTATGTAACTCATACATTGTTATACGATGACTCATACAACGCTTATTTTCAGAATAACTTGTGTCCTTTGGTGTCATTTCACAAATGTGTTATAATAAACCTACAAGGTTGGGGCATGTCCTAGACTAAATGAGCTGCTTATAACAGGATGTTCTGAAAATACATACGTTATAAAGTCAATACGACGTCAGATCATGAGATAATTGTCCTTTTATGAACATTATATTACTAATATACGCACGAGGTAAACTTTAAAAACCAACGCGGTAAAAACATTTTTATCACGTAAACTCAGCGGAATTTGATTACATTTTTAAGATAAATACTTTAAAAAGTATTTGCTTAGCTTTGTGTATAACATTTGCGTAGTATCGAAATGCCTAGATTTGTTCTTTGGAACCTTGACACATGACTAAGCAAGCAAGTGGTCATTTTGCTGTTTATTTTCCAGGGTGCACATCTGCCGACTCCACCGCCGATTCCACCGGCAATTCAGAAGGCTCTCGACTATCTTGCGACACTCCCACCAGCAAGAACCTGATCACAACACAACTTCTGAGAAAATACAACAAAGACTATATGCGCCAACCGTACACAAAGAGCTGCCTTACGAACTTTACCGCTTTGAAATACTTACTGGTCAAAAGCGATATTTGAGCAAGAACCAATATTGTTACATAGGCTGTATTAAAACTTAGGTAATTTAGATTTGAACATTTGAGAAGTGTTAAATATTATTGAGTAAATATAAGTGTTCCATTCCGAGAATGAAACAACAATTATTTATTCGTAGCGTAAGATGCAGTCAGCAATCTTGAACTCTTAAATTCTCGAGTGTTCAAATCTAAATAAAAGTAGAAACGAGATTGTTTACAAAGCGGTATTTACATATTTTTATACAAAGCAATAAAAAAAATAAAAAAAGATTTAAAATGACTGAACTGTGATAATCAAAGTTGAATGCACGAAAGATAAAATGTTTGTATTATTTATTATTTAAAGAATAAAAGCATAATCAGTGCCAAAGATGCATTGCAAAATAAAGATTAATTTATTCCTTCCCATTGAGATAATATTTTACATAGCATTGTAAAAAGTTTATCTTTGGATCTTTATCGATATTCCTAATAGGCTTGTTGGCTATAGCACCGGCTGAAATCCTAATGGCTTTTAATGCTATATTTTATAACTATATTAGTACTGCGGAATAGCGCAATACTGCGTATTAATTAGCGCCAAAATTGATCTATACACTTTGTCACTTAGGTGTTAAACTCTTGATGTCATTTCCTACAAAGATGAATTAATTTCAAAATAATAGCAATGTACGTTGATCATGTATTATTAATAATTTTATGACACACAAAAAACAAAAACCAACAAATCACAGGTAGGTATATACATGTTGATGTAAGCTTTTAATTGCTTAACCGATTCACTTGTTAGTACATTACTATTATTAACTCAGTGGTGTGCAACAATTGAATAGGAAATTATGATTATTCAGGAACCTTTTTAATATGCTGACGGTTTTTAAAGGGGATGATCAGACCATCAAACTGAATAACTTTTTCTATGAGAGCAACCTCGAAATCGCGAAAGAAAATTGCTGTGCCATAAATTTTAGCTCGAATAGATTTGAAGTTTAGTATGGAACAGCAGGCTTTTTGTCTCGATTTTGATGTTGGTCCCATAGAGAATGTTGTTCAGATTGATTGTCTGAGTTTCCTCTTAAAACCCGTCAGCATATTAAGAAGGACCCTTTATACCTAACTAATCTGGGAAAGGGATTAACTGTAAATGTTTAAGCATAAAAAAACAAGTAATACTCTCGCTCCTGCAACAAAATATCAAAATATGCTGTCTTATAAATATGTGATTGATACAAGTTCCCTCCCTACTGTTAATTTAATACATTGATATCTTATAATTAAGAACTAGATTCACATTCAACGATCCAAAAATGGCAGAACCGAAAGAGCTCGTAAGTGCTCTTTTTTGTACTAACTGACAGTAAATACGACTAAGTTTCTGAATAAAAAACAACATAATTTGTGCCACACAACAGCATGCATACCTACTTGATTTGTGTGGGTTATGTGTCAGAGTCGGAACACAAATTTGCTAACATTTTGGATGAGACTTGGAGTCTATAGTATTTATGTCACAGAACATTATACTCGTATAATGTTGGGTTAGAAATGCAAAATAGCGCTTTTTCTTCGGAGACGGCTGTCGCCACTTGTCTTCTCGCTCACGCTGCTACAATTAGTCATGCCCTCTGGCTCGCACCACACCGCGCGTCTTATGGTGTTATGCAAATCATTGCATAACCTGTGGCGACAAGTTCCACGCCTACTTTGTACTTCTAACCCCTCTTATAATGTTCTGTGATCTATGTCAATGATTTAATACCTATTTTATAAATTAGTTCTTCTCTTTAGCCTTCGCACCATGGAGTTTCCTCTAACTCTAAACCAAAAAGATATCGAATGTTATGTGTCAATGTCGGTTAACAATTTAACATTGATAATTCACTCAAGAAGACCATAATATTTAGCACCACCAAATATGATGAAGTGGAACTAATTATGAACTGTTATTTTATTTCGTTTTGGTATTTTATATTGGCCCTAAGTTGAAATTATGAAAAAGTGTCGATGAAATTGAACATATCTATCTATAAAACACAATATTATCTAGTTTCGATTCGTTGTCGATGGACGACTACAAACCCACACAAAATGAAAACTTATTTCGTTGACTTAGTAATTTGTCACGACTTTCTCGAAAACATTGAAAAGCAAAGGTGATGTCAAGATTGGGTAGGTAAGGTACCCAAGATTGGGTAGACAACAAACATCGTCAGTAAGCCGACATTCCTTGTACAACCTGTTTGTAAAAGTGAGCGTCGCTGCAAGGTCATCTGTGAGAATCTGAACACTCAATGATGTACAGAACCTAGGTACGTGAAACGGATCAGGGATGGAAAATAACCTTTTCGTTTTTGATAGCAACTTCGCATTCGAAGGCGAATTTTTAGAGGATAGTTAGACCATTATTATAGATGAACTTCTTTAATCAGGGACGCAAATATGAAGTGAAAAATCACGTATAGGAATCTAAAGAGTTTTATCATTTTTTTTGTCGAAAAATTATAAGCTTGTATATTTTTCAATCATTAAATTCCATTTTAGTTGTTAAAAGAGTTAAGGATCAATAATGTCCCAAACAGTGTAAGTAAGTTTTGGCAAATACCATGTTTTGTTTCAATAAACATTTTAACTGATCGAAAACACTTTGTTTCTCCAAACATCACATCCCTAATGCAGAAGAAGATGTAAACTAAACGATAAACGAAACAATGGAACAGACACGGATAACAATAACGAGGCATTTAACTAAGTAACTCAAATTGTACTTCGAAAACACAATTTACTAGACTTCGGAAATTGTATTGACATTTATGATGTTAAAACTACAAAGGATGTTAATTTCGTGTAAGAATTACAAGTAATAACATATCTTTATTATCTAAACACAAAAATTGCTCAAGAGAAAAGGTACAGAAGTTTAAATAATTCGGTTCAGATATGTCAATAAGGTAATTTGTATAACTACCCATGGCATGGATCATTAAATTTGACGAATTATGTTATCATAACATACTACACACACAGCTCTATTGAGACATGTATATCAATAGTCACCATGACGACTAATTACGGTTCTTTTTGGAGCTAGACGATGATTCAGTTACAGTTTCAGGAGTAGTCTTAGTAGCGAGGTAGGCAAGGGCACGCGCAATCGCGGGAGGTATGGGCGGAGGCGTGGGAAGGTGCTCGCCGACCGGACGGTATCCATTCTCATCCGCCGTGTAACTTAAACTGAAATCGTTTCCGTCTTTATCCTGAAATCAATTGAATAATTTTACTTTCTCTACACAACTGTGTTTATAAAAATGTTGGAAAAGTATTTTGATTTGCTCACTGTATAAGAGAAGCCCCCATTGACAGCTTCACCACTCTTCTCGTCCTGATAAGATTTTAGTATACCGGTCTCAAAAGCTCGAGTGCCATCTCCGCCTTCGTAACTGTAATTACAATAATTAGTCATTTGGTGCAACGATTCTGGCTATAGAATTTTGTCCCAGGACCAGAATTTAGTCTAAATTTGTGTTGTGGTGGCTAGATAACAATATAGAATACGTCATAATACTGTCATAATTTAACTTGGTTTGGTTCCACATATTCATATTCAACACTCAACAAATATTTGCCTCTTGCAAGATTGCAGCCTCAAAGTCTCGGCTCAGCAGGCAGGTTTTCTACTAGCTTTACTATGCAGTATGAAATTGATATCATTAGCATTCTTTTAAACTAAGATCCCCCTAAGATAAGACTAAGATACCCATCAAACTGAACAACTTTTACTGTGGTAGCAAACCGATCGGACCAATAAAAAATCTGCTGTTGCATACATTTGAGTCGAGTAGGCAATGCAGTTTAGTATGGAACAGCAGATTTTTAGGGTTCCGTAGTCAATAAGGAACCCTTATAGTTTCGCCATGTCCGTCTGTCCGTCTGTCCGTATGTCCGTCTCAGAGACGCTTAGTACTAGAAAGCTGTAATTTGACATGGGTATACATATTAATCGCGCTGACAAAGTGGTAGAATAAAATCTTGAAAAATATTTATTAGGGTATCGCAATTTTTTATTTTTTTTCTCGTCTACCCCATGAAGTGGGGTATCGTTGGTCTTTTAAAAATATTGTGGGTGTGTGAGAACCATTTTAGGATCCGTTAGCGTAATATTAAGCTTTAAAGTGAAAATTTTTGTTAGAGTCAAGTGGGACACTTGCCAGCTGAACGGTTGTTTCTGGATACGTGAAAAAATTCACGGCAGTAGTATAAAGAACGAATTTAAAAGGAAAACTATCACCGCTAAGTAGGCTTTACAAGTTACCGAGTAATAGTCGACCAACTTGAAAAATTGTACTATTTAGAATTTATTAGCCGTTAAACCGTAGTATAAAACAAAAAGCCCCCTTCTAAGTCCATATATTGTGACGGGAAACTACGGAACCCTACCCTGCACGTGGCCCGACTCGCACTTGGCCGTTTTTTTTGCTCCGATCGGTTTGCTCCCATAGTAAAAGTTGTTCAGTTTGATGGGAAGACTCTTAGTTAAAAAGGATGCTAATGATATCAATTTCACCCTGCAGACACCCTGTAACAGAACAGTACCTGTACATAAATTCACCGGTGTGTGCATAGACGTGATTTTCTGACCCGATTATTGGGATTATGGGACGCTCTCTTCTCGATTCACCTTTAGTTGTCCTTTCTTTTTGAGATGCTGGTGTTTTCTGCCCTTGATTCGTTGATAAAGGTTTTTCAGACCCAATTATTGGGACTATGGGACGTTCTGTTCGTCTCGATTGTTCACCTTTAGTTGTCCTTTCTTTAATTTCTTTTTGAGGTGCTGGTGTTTTTTGTTCTTGATTCATTGATACAGGCTTTTGAGTTGTTTGTCGTTGACGGTTTCTTTGGCTTTGTCCTCTGGCTTTGTTGTAGTTACCTTCTGTTATATTTGGTTTTTCATCATACACTACAACAACAGGTATCTGCTGTTCACTTTCAGCAGGTTTCTTCCCTATTTTTTTTCGGATAACTCTTCTGCCTGGAATTTTCGTCTTTTCTTCAGTTGGTGCTGTTGGTAACCTGTTACCGTGTGGGGTCTCTTTTAGTATTTTTCCTTCACGCATTGATTCTTCATCGTAGACTACAGCAACATGAATTTCTTGAGATTCTTCAAATGCGGGCGGATGATTATATTGGTAGTTTTGTCTTGATTGTCTACGAACACTAGGTCGACTTACCAAAATGTCATCTGAATCGTTACTTGATACACTTTGTATAAATAAGACCAAACAAACAGAAATAAGTGTTGTTAAACGCATGATTGTAATTTGAACAAAATGCTTGAGCTTCAAAGAAATATTGTACAACTCATCACAAGCAAGTTTGAGTTCTCAATGGCGTTGATTTAATAAACGAAATTCAACATAATAAAAAGGTATCGTTTTTTAATTTAAAAAATTATCTAGTCAAACAAGATTTGATGTTTTTAAAAATAAAATTTTAATTGATGGGTTGCTATTCTGTGCGTAGATTAGAATGACATCAATATTTACACAGTTTTAAGAGACGGAAGTAAATATGTATTCTTTGGGTTTGTTGGCCATAGGTTAGCTGGAATTTAGGTAACATTACAAGAACTGTAATTATTAACGTAGGTATCTTAAGCAGTAACTATCAAACTACAAACTTTTTACACATCGTAACCGACTACACAAAAATATGTCATAATTAAGAAGGATTGCATACAAATAAAAAGCCGTGGTGGTCCATTGGCGAGTAACCTTGCCTGCTGTGCAGGAGGCGATGGTTTGATCCCCGTCCAGACCGACTCGTACCACCACTGACTTTTCAGTGAAGGAAAACATCGTGAGGAAACCTGCATGCTTCAATTTCGAGGCATGTATTGTACCCACTGTCCATTATGTGGCGACGGGCTCACCCCCCCGTCACACTGGACAGAGTTTCGGTACTACTGGCGAAACGTGGATTTTCTTAGGTTTCAGAATATCTCTAACTACACCCTCGGGGAATATGATGCATGCAATACTTATGCATACAATAAAAGATTTGTGAATCCTGTACGTGTACATCTCACACAACCCATCATATTTATTAAGACAATATTTGAAGTAGGCTCGAGATAAACATTTGCAAAGTTCCGCACTGCTGAAAGTGCGAGTACCGAGAATTTCAGAACATTAGGATTGGCTATCAGATTAATCACGGCGAATCGTCACTTACGAATTTATCTTGTCTCATTGTTGACACCTTTGAGATTGTGCAATTTTCCAAAGAACACCGCAGTCAAGCGCTAAGGTTGAAGTATTTAGCGTCCGCTAAGGCTCGTTCCACCGGAAAGCGGGGGGAGGGTAGTGTAAATAGATGAGTCTTACATATAGGTGGCAAAGGAGTCTGGAGTATCATTCATCATCAGATTTGGGAAGTGAGTAGGTACAGCAAAATGGTCAGCAAATTAGTAATCTTGTGTTGGGCGGCATCTTGCGTGGTCGCGGCGCCATCTAACGACGTCATTCCCTTAGAGAATCAGCAGCCCACGGTTATACCTATTGTAGCTCAATCTGAGGAGTTGGAACCTAATGGAACTTACAAATTCAGGTATGGCTACTAATAGTATTTAGTAATAGTTTAATTTTTATAATTAGAAAAAAACTAAAAAAATTATAAGGTACTGAAGTTTGCTAATTAATTAACGCAAAACGAGAAAGTAGTTTGTTTAGAATCATTTTTGCCTGAAAACTTAAAATGCGAATAGCTTTAAATTTTAACTATCAAAATAATGAAATTATTGTTTCAATTTAATTATTTTGATATAAATCAGTTGGGGTGTATGAGGTTTTGCGCTTATTCATTAACACGTTGTATAATTTTAATTTTTTTGTGTGGGCAAGCGTGGTGGAAAAACGCCTACACCCTCCTTCAGGGTGGACCTGTGCCCTGCAGTGGGATATAATGATGGATTTTTTTTTAACTTCAAATTGAGGACCCGACAGGGCCTGGGGGAATGAAGGATGATAGTGGTTAATTTGTTATCAGAATCCATTTCAATATTTTAAAAATGTTGTAACATTGAATTAAATTGAAATTGTCATAAGCAGCAACCTCGCATAAACTATTAACTAATTTTCCAGCTATGAAACCGGGAACGGCATTAAACGGGAAGAGACATCGTACGACAAGGTGATCCCGAAGGCGCAAGGACGTTTAGCTGACAGTAACGAGGGTGGGGAGAGTGGTGATAGTGAAGAGATCCACGTCCAGCAGGGATCATACTCTTATACCGCTCCTGATGGCACCGTCATTAGTGTTAGGTAGGTATCCACACTACTAATGGTTATAAATTCGAAATTTGTATACCTGTCTGTCTGTTTCTATATCACCAAAAGGAGTAAATTTCTCCATCTATGGGAAAAAGGCCACCTAAAATGTTAGCGTGTAGTTGGTGTATAGTTATGGAATTTATGTCGATTTGTTTCTCATAATCTCTAGATTATAGTGGTAATATTAGCTATACCTCATCTAAACGGAGTGTCGCGTAATCAATTGGCGCATATCTTGTCGTGGTAAAATATGTTGGTTTATTATTTTTGTATGTACATCTAAGACATTCCTACACTAATACTCGCATAGTTTTACATGTGCCTTTTTAACAGGAAAAAAAAATCTAAGCAAAAAAGTACATTTTTATATTGATTTTATAATTCCGGTTGTATTTTTACCAAATCTTTCGTGCATTACTATAATAAATTAAATTATGTTTTTGGAGTGTAATACCATCAATATACGTTACCGTTTGTGGGCCTAAAAGAAATTGACTCCTTTGAAATTAGTATTTCTGTCTGTCTGTTTCTTATATCACCGAAATTTGACTGAGAGCTGGCTATTTTTGAATGAAACACATCCTAATTGTTGCTTGAAAGTGATGCCAAACCAAACCTTGGACACTTAGATGTCATGTCATACAAATGAGTCAAATTGACAATGCAAGCATGTGATATTGAGCGAATGCAATCGAGATACGAATACGCCATTGCCTACATTTTTAGTCACGCTTACTACCAAGCGGGAGGGTTTTGCCCGTACTGTGTGTAGAAATTTTGTGGGGACAGGGAGTGTATGTACTGTATGTAGTACTAGATATAGATACTTTTTAGGGTTTCATACCCAAAGGGTGAAAACGGGACCCTATTACTAAGCCTACGTTGTACGTCCGTCCGTCCGTCCTTGATATTTAGGGCTGTAACTTTTGAACCGTAATATCTAGACGGTTGAAATTCACAGAATGTGCGTTATTATGGATTTGCTAACAAATAATAAAAATTACAAAAAGTTAATAATTAAGAGGGGTCCTCGTACAAGAAACTAGTTTTTATCAAAGTTATTATCTTTTCACTCTTTCGTAAAAACGGTAATACATACAAGCGTCAAACTTGGTGTGATTATAGAGCAAACTCTGCAGTATAACAACAAATAATAAAAATCTGCCAAGTGTAAGTCGGTCCCGCGCTAAAGTTCCCGGAGAGAACAACACTTTTTTGTATGTACGTAACCCTCGGTGCGCGAGTAGCCCGACTCGCACTTGACCGTTGTCCTTATCCTGTCTTAACTCTATCGAATTATGTTACATAACACATGCTATGATTCACTCCATTTACCTAAATCGGGTAAACCGTATAATAATTGTAGGTGAAAAATGGTTGGTTAGTATAAGTAATAAGACAATAAATAATTGAATGAATGAATGAATGAATGAATGAATGAAATATACTTTATTTACACCAAACAAAATACAATGCACAATAGGAAACAAAACTGATTATGGTACAAATAAGGCGGTCTTATCGCTAAAAAGCGATTTCTTCCAGACAACCTTAGGGTAATTTATACGCAACAAGATTATTACGCTGCTAAAATAAACCGTTGTTGACATTTTGACGAGTACCAGTTGAAAATGTTAGTCTACAGTTTAGATTCTTCAGAATTACTTATCATGTTTTAGTGAAACGTAGATGTTCTGAGGTTTCAGAATATCCCGAATATAGTCGTGAACATATGTATGTATGTATGTGTCTGTATTTTCAAGTCTTTATAAAATTTCTATACGACTAAGAATTTAAGTGATAAATACCGACACTATATTGTAACATAACAAATTACAGCCAATACCATTAGTGCTAAATTTAAGTACCTATACAGTCAACCAATTTGAAATGTAGGCCACCATAGAACCTTGTCACTGAAAATGATTTGCAGTTATATTTCACTAAAGCTTAATGACGTTAAATACAGGTGATGCTGGTAAGATTTTAAGGGGTGGGTCAACATTAATTAGATTATTTCAAACCGAATATAACAGCTACTGCGAAATAGGTTTACGTACGAGAATCGTCTTGCTTACTACCTAAAATATCGTGATAAATTTATATAATTAAAGTTGCAATGACCATAAACATGGATAACCATTCATTTGTTTAAATACTTCACGTATAAACATCCATAAATAACAAAACAAAAGATAACATTTACAAAACAAAAAAATACGGAGGAAGCTAAACAAATAATTTCTGCTAATAATTAAAATTATGTATTAAATGTTATATCACGATTCTTAAAGGTACAACATTTTACTCCTAAAACAGGTACATCGCTGACGAGAACGGTTTCCAGCCTATAGGCGATCATATCCCTCGGGTACCAGCCCCAAGTCAAGATACTAGCTCAGGACGATCATCCAAGGCGTTGAATGTTGCGGACAGCACCGGAGCTGGATCTGAACCAGCCATCGCCTCGAGAACTGCTGCAAAACCTGAATCTGTACCAGTTGCTGAAAAAGCTGTACTTACAAAAGGTAAACCTAAGGATGCTAAACCCGCGGAACCTAAACCAGAAGCAGCGCTAAAAGAAGCCAAATCAGTTGAAGCCGCGTCTACGACCCCAGCTGCAGACAGCGAAACAACTAAAGTAGCCGAAGCATCTACAACAGAAGGTAATGCTTCTGACGCTACCGACGCGTCAACACCTAACGCATCAGAATCGCCCGCTGAACCATCGACGACAGAAGGACCTAAAACCACTGAAGGGCCTACGGAATCCGCTTCGACTGAAGCGCCTGTTTCAACCGAGGCTCCCAAAGCCGATGCAGATGCCTCTACGCTATCGGCTGAATCTACTCCCGCTAGTGCCGAAGCTTCCACGACTGAAGCAGGTAGTACCACCACTGTTACAGCGTAGTTAAATCAAATATTGTTACTTATAACGGCCTATCTCTAGATTTCAATTGCGTGTATAATACATGCATTGTTATCACGCAATTTATGCTTTAGTTTTGTGAAGTGAATCCTATATCGGTACGGGTGAACTTTTATTAAGTGTTTTATTTTGCAATAAAAAAAAAAGTGATATATTCTTGTTATAGGTCAACAAATTATATTTCTATGTTGCCCGTTTTTGTAAATAAAATGTACAGATTTTATTGTAAATTGTGTTATTTTACTACCTCTTTAAAAAATACATGTTGTCCCTAATAGATAACTAAGACGACAGTAAAGAAAGCACTCTAAACTGCATGCCGTAGCAAACTAGAGAATGCAAATTAAAATATCAGTGTTCATCAAATGTCAAGATCAGTTCATGTCTCCAACGCACAGTCGTGAAGACGCGTTCGTTCCTCCTCTCACTTTTATTGTGAAACCAATGACGTGTATCTTTACTACTACACTAGTATTTACATTGAATAAAGATAATGAACTAAATACTAATAGCTGCATTAATAAGGAAACAAGGTGCTTATTATATTTCAATAATGGTTTTAATTACTTATTTGTTGTTTCAACCATTCTTAGTGGTAACAGCAATGATAACAGCGCTACTTCTTTGTATATTTTAAACAAAATTTGCTTCTAGACGCGGTGTTCGACCATAATTATATTTTTAAATGCACCGATTGACAAAATCTCTACAGATTTGAATTTTAAAATGATTTGAAATTCTATAAAATAGTTATAGTGTTATCTCTATTAAGCGTCGTGTTCTAGTATTTAATCTAAAATGCATTTCTGTATTTACCTTTATTTGAAATCCACATTCAACAAACCTTTCACATCTCGTAGTAGGTATTTAATTTAGTTAGTTCACTTTGATAAAGTCGCTTCTCTATATGTTTATTATGTCAAGGTTATTTTCGTCTTTCTCGAATATATAGTTAGCATAGTGTAACTTATACGTGGGCTCCGAAAAGACTTGTTACTAAACCAAGGTGTAGGTATCTAGTGTAAGATAAAATGAGTACTATTTAACTAGAAATAGATAGAACCTAAATCACATAGACCAACTCACTAGGTCGGCAGATCGGCACGCGCGGGTGTCAGTGACCCCTCGGCCGTTACGTAACGTAACAGAAACATCTCTTTGCGGCATGGCACCGCAAGCCAGATCGCGTAGGTGCAGTGGTCTCTTGAGTGCTTGCATTGGCGTGCATGATGGTGGAGTCCAATGAAAAAATAGAAGAAGAAGAATATTTTATTGACAGTATTAACTTTACAACACTCAGACAGCTTAATCTACTAAACTAAGAATTAATATTTTATAAAAAATATATGAGAAAGCAGAAAATAGACAAAAGTACATTACAATTTGAAATTAGGCAATAGGATGGCTTTCGGCATAGACTATAGACACAAGGTCTGATTGTATAGCACTGTTTTTCAGGCCTGTTGAGAGATGATACTGAAAATCCTTGAGGTTAATAAGGACATAAAAGGTCGGTCTCCCAAAAATACCACTTCTCAAAGTAGCCACTTTCCGAACAAAAACCAATCTCAAAAGGACCACTTTCCAGAAAGACCACTTCCTAAAAATGACCACTTCTTGAAGGGACCGCTACCCGAAAAGGTCACAATCCTAGATCATTATTAAGAAAAAATGGCTCAATCAGGTAGATAGAGTTAGCGTTTATCCGTTAAATGTATATAAGTACCTGCATCACCTGCATGCATCCATCTTCAAGTACTTGATTATTTCTACCTAAAATCTTACACACCTACATCTTTTTTTGAAACGTGTTTAGCTTTTGTCACTGATCTTGACCCCAAAAAGATATTTGACACACTGAGACGCCCCCTTAAAAGACGGCATAGGTTAACAAAGGAGTCAATTTCTTTTTAGGCCCACAAACGGTAACGTTTATTGATGGTATTACACTCGAAAAACATAATTTAATTTATAATAGTAATCGGACGAATGATTAGGTAAAATTGCAACCGGATTTAAGAAGTCAATATAAAAAATGCACCGTTTTGACTTTTTTGCTAAGATTCTTCTTTCCTGTTAAAACGGAACATGTAAAACGATGCGTGTATAGGAACGTTTCAGATGTTCATACGAAAATAAAAATGAAAAACCAACATATTTTACCAAGACAAGATGTGCGACAACTGCGATTACGCGATACTCCGTTTAGATGAGGTATAGCTAATATTGCCACTATAATCTAGAGATTATGAGGATCAAATCGACATCAGTTCCATAACTAACGCCAACTATACGCTCAAATTAGTTGGTGGCCTATTTCCCATAGCTGGAGAAATTGACTCCTTTCGTTCTCTAACGTACTAAGCTCGGTAGCTTAATTGGGCGAAAGCAAAGCCTTGGTTTGGCAGATTGCGGGTTCAAATCCCGTATGAGATTTAATTTGATCATCAATACAGAGTCCTTCTTAATATGCTGACACTTTTTAAGGGGATGACCAGACCATCAAACTGAACAACTTTCTCTATGGACCAACATCGAAATTGCGAAAAAAAATCAGCTGTCTCTTACATTTGGCTCGAGTAGGTTTTTAGTTTTGTATGGGAGAGCTGATTTTTTTTTCGCGATTTGAATGTTGGTCCCATAGAGAAATTTGTTCAGTTTGATCGTCAGATCATCCTCTCGAAAAAGTGTCAGCATATTAAGTTGGACCCTGTATAAGGATGAAATAGTTTAGATTCAGTTCAACATCATTCTTCTTTTTCATATCGACACTATAATTTGATTCCTTAACCATTACAAAATAATATATAGTATGTAACAAATGTACATAATCGTTTATTTAGGCGTCAATCAATATCATAATCATCCTACGCGGATACGTGTAAACGGTGGTGAGCCAAGCGGAGCAGTACGGGCGCGGCTGCGCACACGCACCCTTTGAACTTATTGCACAAGCCGCAGTGCCTTGATAACTGATACTAAAACGTTGCTACACGGACGGACGAACAACGCCTACTATTTATGTAATGCTGTAAACGATGTTCAAAGTGAGATTCATGTGAGTAATGACAACGTTGCTGGCAAGGACGAGGCGGGGTTTTTTTGATGATCGTTGAATAAGTTACAGTAAGCCAAGATGAAAGTTAAAACTTTTATTCGATGAAGTAATAACAAATTAATGTTAGTAATGTTATGATGTTCTAGGGATTTCAGTTAGATTGGGTAAAACCAATTGATTCTATTGAACTTCAACTCTTAATAAGGTTATACTTTATCTAATTTAATTATTATGAATGTGTTCACAAATAGGTACCCCACATAATATAAACCACATTATGCGAGCAAAACGCTTGAGAATCAGATAACGAGACAGAGTTTTGTTGCTTCGTCATCTGATTGTCAAAACTTATAAAAGCACAAAAACTTGTTCTTTTTGCCACCTTAAAAGCTAATATAGTAATATAGTATTTCTGTATACAAGGTGTAAACTTAATACATATTTTAAGGGCGTTCTTAGTGTTAGAATATAATAACATTTTACGTTACCCAATTTAATGGGATCTTTCACTCATTTTTCTTGTAGCAGCGACTTAGAATTCGCGATAAAAAGTCATCTGTTCCATACCTTAAACGTTTTCTTTGGAACAAAAACATAATTATTTTTGGCATATCGATTGGCTCTAGAGAAAGTTGTTCAGTTTGATGGTTTAAAGCACCCCTAATATATAGGGTCCAACTTAATATGCTGACAATTTTTATGGAGATGATCTGACCGTCAAACAGAACAACTTTCTCTATGGAACTCTATCGACTAGGTTTGCAGTTTTGTTTGGAACAGCAGATTTTTTTTACGATTTCGTTGTTGGTTGCATACAGAAAGTTGTTCAGTATGATGGTCTGATCATCCTCTTAAAAAAGTGTCAGCATATTAAGCAGGATCCTGTATAACGCATTTAAGTTTATACCCTGTATATACAAAATTAAAGTACAATATGAGTCTGGTGTGTGTTAGTTTGATGTTTTTGATGTCAATAGGTGTATTTCGAAAAATGATGTTGATCTTATGTTAATTTAAAATTGTTACTAAATAAAATTATAATTATAATGAGAAAGAAGGAATAAAGACCGTAATTTGTACCTCTTTTGATAATCTTAATTACTTAGCTCTTTTACATTTTTGTGTAACTAAAGAATATTACATTGTGTTAAGACTGTGAATTATCAGTATTTAATTAATATCTGTTTGCATTTTTTGCCATAGTGGGTATAGTAAAAGCCCTGCAAGGGCATGCCAACATGCCAAATTAATTAAATAATCTTATTTTTATGAAAATCTAATTACTGACACTACACTTTTAAGTCATTACTATTTTATTTACTTTTAATGTCGCCAACCAATTGTTCAATTATTACAGAAAATTATAAATTACAATGTAATCTAATCTTTGGTAATCTTTATAGCTAAAATGTTTGTTGGATTTTTAGTATAAATAAATCTAAACTTTGAAATTGTAATTATTACAACATATTCACGTCCATCAAAGATTTAGTAGAAAAGAGTCTAAGATAGGCTGGCAATCTTGAGTATTAAATTCCAGATAAAATCTGGTTCATTCTATACATTTTATATCATTGTTTACCAACACATAAGTCGTATCGTAAGCTTAAAATGAACCGAAATAAATACTTACTATTACATTTAGCGATCTTGCAGTTAAAAGTGGATATACAATTTCTTCCGGACAACCACAGGGTACAGTGGAGAAGAAGTGGTGTAACTCGAGTCAAGCAAATATAGTGCGGTGTTTGGGAAATATTATAATATCCACTCTGTGAGAGTATCTTCAGTATGATAATTATGATTGGCAATGTTAGTCACATGAGAGCAATTAACAATGGGGTTGCCCTGTTTGATATTGATAGTCCACAGTTGTAATTTTCATAATTAACACTGATGTAAGTGAAACATTAGTGTAACAAAAACTAAAGTTAAGTATATTGATAACAATTTGTCTAATATGAGTATTAAACAGTTGGTTATCAAACAACGTAGGGGTAACAATTACAGTATAAAAAAATAGAAGCATCGCAGCCGAGTATTGCAGCCGCAAATCGGGTATGAAAGTGTGCTGGTAGAACAGACGGCAAAGTGGCAGGGGTGTAGTATAAAAGTGAGCGTACTACTACAACTCTGACATAGTTCACGAGCTACCACGTGCTTCAGTGCCAGACACACATCACAAACAATGAAGCTTCTGGTAAGTTAAAAGCTTTACCATCACGATTTACGACCCTTATTAAGTTCAATATCAGATCTTATCTTATCTAAAGAAAGTTGAAATTAGTAAAAAGTAGGTAAGAGTTAAGGATTCACCGCGATCAGCTGTTGCAAGATACGAAATAAGGTCACAAAACGAGTTCGGTGATGAACTTTGACATATATCTTGGAATACCTGCATTTAATTATGTTGCCTCATCTCTCTTTTTATAGGACTTGTCTATACCATAAACGTGTTGCGGCTTTAATTGAGAAATGCTTCAGTTTAATAAACATATTTGAATCTAAGCGATTTTGATACTCCGGACGGATGGAGGCCTGGTGGCTGTAGCACAATTTCTAGTTTCTAGGTCTTAGCACTAACACCAGTCTCCACATAAAAATGTACCTATAATTTAAGACCATTATGTTATTGAAAACTGTGTGGAGAGAAATAAACGTTGATTATTATTATTAAAGAACTTTTAAGGGTTTTCGAAAAAAAAAAACACTAAGCTTTTAAGACACTTTTTGATTATAGTCAATGAATGAAATGTTTACTAAATACATGTACAAGGATAAAGTGTTTAACAATTTAATATTTGATTCGGACCTTGATTTTAAAACTTTCTTATTTATGCTAGTTAAAAGACGATAGTATTTTGAATCAGGATAGCCACTTAACTTGATGGTGCAGACAATTACGTGATACAATGCGATAAAATTTTGCTGCAAAAAATAACCCCTTGTTTAATAAAAAATTTTCAAATCTGGATGTAGTCTCCTAACATGGGGGAAAACCTCAAACTTGACCTCCGGTTATAGATAATAGATATAGGGAACAACATATTTTAATGGGCTTTTATTCATCTTCTTTTTTAGAAACAGCCACCTCATGATTTAGGGACACCAAGTAGTCATTTTTAAATTTATTTATTAGAATTTCAGTTCACATTGTCTTATATTAACTTAAATTTGATGATAACAAAAAATTTCCATTTGGATTTGTCTTGGCACCTTTTACATTTAGAATAAAAGGAATACTATCACCGTTAAGTAGGCTTTACAAGTTATAAGCCAACTAAAAAAATGTCAATTTTAGACTTTATCAGCCGTTAAACTGTAGTATAAAACAAAAAGCCCCCTTCTAAGTCCGTTTATTCAGATGGACATCTACGGAACCCTACCCTGCGCGTGGCACGACACTGGACTGGCTGGTTTTTTTTAATTTTATGAGAAGTAGGCAGGTATCTTATCTAATAAAAATCGAAAGAAGAGGAACGGAAGGGCGTGTTATTTCGGACACAGTCATAAAAGGGTCATAAATAAAACTTTGCGATACGTGTAGAGTATAATAAAACTAAAAAATGTAAGTTGGTTGTGATCTGCAGAAGTTGGTGGACAATAATCTGCAGGAGCTGGATATTGATTCCATAACGTGAGTGAATCTGATAAATTTCTCATTAGATCGTGCAATAAATCTATGAAAACTATATCTTAAATATAAGTAGGTATAGTCCTTATTTTCCCTAAAGGCACAATTTTATGAAGAAAACGAAATGAATAACTGTCGCAGTTCAATCAAATAAATAAAACCAAAGACTAACGGTCAGTTGCACGTACGTTCATTAAAGTTAATCCTCCATTAAATCTCTTGCTAGCTTTTACTACGTCAACAAGACAAATAGTGACAGCAAGAGATTTAATGGAGGATTAACTTTACTCACGTACGTGCAACTGGCAGTTAGAAACCTAGAGTCAACTAGATAGGTACTACAGACTCGGAGAAAAGTTTAAGATGTGTCGTGTTTGCGTTTTGCTACTGCTTTTTACCTGACTTGTTCACTTGATAAATAATTTGTGTTTTTGAATCCGCACGTATACAAGGTGTTACAAAAGTAAAAATAAATATTTTAAACTTTTAAGGGGGTTGTTTAGACCATCAAACTGAATAACTTTCACTATGGGACCAACATCGAAATCGAGAAAAAAAAAATCACTTGTCTCATACATTTAGCTCGAGTAGATTTGTAGTTTAGTATGAAAAATCAGAATTTTTTTCGCGTTTTCGATGTTGGTCCCATAGTGAAAGTGGTTCAGTTTGATGGGCTGAACCACCCCATTAAATGTTTATTTGTATTTTTGTAACACCTTGTATAAAACATGTTTTTTTTATGGTTTAAGAAAATGGTTTAAAATAGTAATAACCAGGTGTGGCCCCGCTGCACGACATCTAGTTTTTGTAAAAAAATACTGGATCCAAGCTCCCTACTGTTCTTACAGATTAAGCATGTCATACTGGCTCTTAAAATCATCTTATTTTCAAAATCTAAAACAAACTAAAGACGTAGCAACATTTATTGAAAAATACAAATCTTCGCATGAATCCTATAAAATTTTGTGATGCCTAAATTTCATACCAAATAAAGAATTTTCGTAACGTTTTACAAACTGTTACTTCAAATTGCGAAAATACATAAATATCGTACTTACATCTCGTTAAATTATACAAAATTACATAGTACTCTGTAAATGAATTGATTCGCTATATTTAAATCTACCGGTGATTACACAAAATGGAAAATTGTTGTATTCAGACAAACACTTTTTTTCCTAATTGACAACCTCATATCTCATTACACAAATGATCTTGTTCTTGAGTTATATAAGATTGGTTTCTGGGTCAAAATATTTGAGCACAGAAGTTTTAGGGTTATGTGTATCGGACTGGTTTTCATTGATATGATTTAATGCAGGATGTTGATTTACATGGTAAAGAAGTAAATACGTACCTACCTAAAGCACAATCACAAATTAAGTACACACCCATTCATTAAAATCAAGTTTTAAATGTTTCAAGTGAGGCGAGGCATCCGCAGTTTGATAATAACGGAAACTTCGGAAACGCCTTTATCTTTTTTCTGTTCGTAAAAACTATGAACGGTTGATTAGATTCAGCAAAATAGTAATTGGAGTACAATTGTAAGATTATGAATATGCACAAAAACTATGTAAAACGTAACCATCCGTTAAAGTAACAAAAAAACGTAATAAATGATAATGGTAAAATTACAATGCATGAAATATGATTTATAATAGGCGATGCAACATAGTTTGGCAATTCGATAAATGATTAGCACTAACAGAAAGTAGCAAATGGTAGCCAAAGATATAACTGGTTTGTCTCTAATTGTAAAATTAAATGGTTATTGACTACCATATAATACCAGTTACCATCTCTATGCCGTATTACGATAACTTACATAACAGCGAGTATTGACATATTTGAAATTGTTTTATTATCACCATGAACAGATATCACTCAACAACACATTGAATTACAAACTTTAAAGCTATTATATAAGATCAAATATTGACCAACGGAGATCTTGATGTTAGCCAACAAAGCGTAACAAAAAGTTAAGAGGATCTCAATGAAAACAATAGCATAGTTGTGGATATGTATGTAAGTGCCAATACTTGTTATGTCGGAGCCCACTTTCGCCCAACCTGCGTGTCGAATGAGGCTGTTTCACAATGATTGTACCTATTGTATCCGCTCCATCTTATCTTGCGACATGAATATGATTAAGCTCCTCTGACATCATCTCGTTTCATTATTAATGTATACAATACCAAGCAAAAAACGTCATGACTGCCCATACATAAGGTATCATTCTCAATTTTAGGTTGCAATTTTCGCTGTGCTGTCTCTTACGGCGGCTCTACCACAAAGGAGAGTCGCGTTGAAGCCTGAGCTACTGCAGCAGCAGCAGGAGCAGCAGACGGAAGACCTACAGCCAGCAGAACAGAACTACAATAGCTATCAACAGCAGAACGATTACAGGCAGCAACAGGACTACAATAGACAACAGCAACAACAGGAACAACAGTACCGACCTGCCAAGCAAATCGACGACTTCAGGCCCAAAGTGTCTCTGGAGACGACCACCTTCATCCCCATCATCAGCTTCGACAAGGAGCAAGGCACTGATGGAAGCTACAAGACATCGTAAGTAATTTTAAAACGTAATATCCATTTAGCAGAAAACCTCAAAAGTGTGTGGACATAATCGATAACTGCCGCCGTAGAATGGCAGCGTGATATATCGCTATCGCGCCTTGACTCTCTTTCGATTTGCGCGCAAACGAACGAGATAAAAGGCACGATATAACCGTATCACGCGCAACATGCTACGGCTTCTAAGCAGCATTAAAATTTGATTTTAAACATAAAAACTAAGTTTGAAAAACTGAATATTTGAAAAATAGGTGCGGTATTTATTGGTCCCTGTTGTAACTGTACTCTCAAATGTGAGGAAACCTGCATACGCTGAAGAAGAAATTCCGATGCGTATGTGAAGTCTGCCAAGTGGATTGACGCCCATATACCCTCCCTGAGAGAATGCCTGTGCCCTGCAGTGGGACGTATTTAGGCTGTGACGTTGACAGTCTGCTTAGAATGACAAGTATTGCGATTTTTTAAACTTGTAGCTGATTTAATAATAAATTTGTGGAGATATTAACATTATTAGTATAGATATTTCTTTATTTCGTAATAAACATAATAATACGGCAAACGTTTTGTACGAAATGGATTTTGTTTGAGCAAATTTAAGAAAGTAAGCAGCTAAATATAGTAGATCAAATAAATTGCACTAAATAATTACGTGGTTATGTTAATCGATTTCCGCTAACATGCTTGATTACGTTGAGTTAATTTCACCTGTTGTTCATTAGTTATGAAATCATAGCAATAAGAACGTTTGTCTATATCAACGTCAAACCGTTACTTTATCATTATCGATGCTGTATATCAATTAGGATTTCAATCATCATAATTCATACGACTATTTTCATTATTCATAACCACAAAATTTCTCTCAATTTCAGGTACGAGACTGGCAACCACATTCAAGCCCAGGAGTCAGGCTACCTGAAATCCGTTGGAGATAACCACGACGCTCTTGTACAGAGTGGTTCATACTCGTACACTGCCCCCGACGGTCAGGTCATCACCGTCGAGTACACCGCCGACGAGTTCGGATTCAGAGTCAAGGGTGACCACATCCCGACCCCTCCCCCGGTCTCGGCCGAAATACAAAAAGGTCTTGACCTTATCTACGCTGGAATCAAGGCTAACCAGGTAATTACAACTTTTACTTCTAGTCCCCTTTTGATTAATGTCCCGAGAAGAAAAAATATACTGGAAAATTTTGATTAAATCTAGTATTTTATATTAAATAAAGGCCGTGCCATTATACTGTCATAAAACTCTTATTAATAAGTAAAAATAAACATTTTATGCAAAATGTTGTAACAAATGTGTGGTTAGAAATGCCACCAAGGTCACAGTGTGGTCACTCGATGATTCTCTTTCGTTTGTTTTTTGGACCCACGTGTTATTATATTTAGCAATAACTTGATACAAATTGTGCTTTTAGTCTATTTATTAACATAGTTCTGTCAAATTGAGACAAGGTGTATTATTTGAGTGCACGACTTTTAGAACTGTTATTTATATTATTTGTATCGTAATAGTTGTTATATAGGGTGTTTGGAGGTTAGTTTCCCTTTTAAGGCGATGTTCAGACCATCAAACTGATTAACTATCACTATGGTGCCAAATTGGAAATCGCGAAAAAATCGTCTCTTCCATAAAAAACTGCCAAACTACTCGAATGAAACAAGGAACGCTTCTAACTACTAAACACCCTGTATAATAAAGATTTCAATTCTTTTTACTAAACGACATTTCTTGTGAGATGAAAACGGTAATTGATAAAATTATATTAGCACTATAAAACAAAAATGTCACGAATCATATTTATTACCGTAGCGTATAGAATTCAATCTTGTCCTTAACCTACTATTTGGGGTTGATAAAAAGCTAAGGTGACGAAAATTTTGCCTAAAACCGAGTTTACAACAAATCTATGGCCGGATTTTGGCCGAGTATGTCACATCCATTCATCTCTAGTACTGTGATCGAAGATAGGACTAGATTAGATATTTTCGTGAAAACTCAAACTCCATAATCATCACAGCCTACGCCCCACTGCAGGGCATAGGCCTACCCTCAGGGAGGGTGGATGGGCTTTATTCAACCACACGTGCCCAATGCGGATTGGCAGACTTTACAAACGCATCGGAATTTCTTCTTCAGCGTATGCAGGTTTCCTCTCGATGTTATCCTTCACCATTTGAGAGCAGTCGGTATTAGATACTTAAGCTAGAAAAACTCATTGGTACATGGCTTGTCATACGTGCGGATAATACTCAACTATAATGACACATTAATTAACATTTCCAGGAGCGAGCCGCGATAGAAGCTAAGAACAATCCAGAAGCAGCAAGACAACAAGAAGAGAAGGCGGTTCTTGACTACAAGGGCCTGTACTACCAGCAATAGACTTAACATTCTTTATTTAGTGTTTGGACAATACTGTGAAACTGTAGTGAAGTACTTATGTGATTCGCGGGCTAACGATCCTGGGTCCGGGTGTTTATACTGACATCATATTAGGCTTAATTTGGTAAATCATCTTTTAAACTGCGCTTAAACGAATTTATATTAAACTGTCGTTGATATCACAAATTATAACAGGCGTCTAACATAGTCATTCTAAAGGGTAACTTCAAAGCAAGAGGTCCTTTATTTTGGTTGTGATGTGGCTCGACAATGATTTAACTGAATTAAGCTTACCTTTTTGTCTCAAATGACCTCATGGACCTTTGTTGTGCATTAATATCTGGTTGGAATTACTAAAGGTGTTGGTAATTTCAGTATAGATTGAAAATTGAATTCATAAAATCATTGAAAATGTAGCTTTGACTCTACTGATAAGCAGTGCGATTTTTTAAAGTCACTCCGCAGTAGAAAACGATCTAAATAGTATGTAGTTTGTGTATTCATTCAGTCATGATTTTGAATCTCACTATTTTAAAAATCGCATTCCTCACCCCAGACGTTTAAATTCGCTTCATACCATCGACCGAAAGTAATTACTGATTGACTTTAGTGTGATTCGGTCTATAAACTAAAATAGCTTCACGTGAAATTCCCAAAACATTTTCTACATTTCAGAAATTAACATTTTAGAAGGAGGCTATATAGTTTATCTCTTTAATACTCGAACTTTAGTGATACCTAAGTTTTTTGTCAGAGTGATTTGAAACGATTCGAATACAACAGACATTTATTAACTAACTGTTGAAACCATAGATTTACCATATACTACGTTAGATCGGAAATGCGAAAGAGCCCTTTCCATATGAGCCTGTATGGCCCTAGCGTCAGTTGTCAACGGAACGAAACCCGTTTTTTTTTTTTCAAAATTTCAGGTTTTTTTGGACTCACCTTGGATAATCCGTAGCCGATCTAACGTAGTATATGCTAAATCTATGGTTGAAACTTTGTGAGTGAATTTGACGTATTCAAGTTAGGACCAAATAAGTGGAAAAAAATATCCCGCTCTATTTTTATACTTTTGTACATAGTTTAACTTATCTTAATTTTTTATGTACTAATAAAAATGTTGAATATTGTGTAATAATCTAATGATGCATATATATTACTTTATTCCTTTTATTGTTCTCTCCTTATTTTTCCTGCTACCCCTTTAACAATCTCTTAACATGATATTTACCAACGCGAATGGGTCACACTTTATACAACGTGTTAATGAATAAGCGAAAACCTCATACACCCCAACTGATTTATAACAAAATAATTTGATTGAAACAATAATTTCATTATTTAAATGGTTAACATTTTTAGTTATTCGCATTTTAAGTTTTCAGGCAAATATGATTTGTTATCATTTCAGCAATGAATGAAAGCGCTAACGTGCTCAATGCTCATGGATACAATTTAAGAATCTGGTTTTGGTAGTAAGTAGGGTGAGTGTGCCCTTGCAGTGGTTTGAGATCGAGTTCAGTAAATTTAAAATTTTACAAACAAATTATTTAATATTTTGCAGAAAAAAAAACCTATGTTGAAACCATGATAATTCGATTCTGCTCTCGATTTTAAACAAACTACTTTCTAGTTTTGCGTTAATTCATTAACTCGTTGTATATTCCTTGGTAAATGAACTTTATTGTGGTGTCTAATATGTATGGATTATAAAATGTCATAATGTTAGTAAAAGAAATACAACTGAAGATCGGAATGAAACTCTTCATTTGGATGAAGGGTTGAGAGAAATGGGTTACACTTTATATCGTGGTGGATTCGAGAACGACATTAATTTCGTCATCATCATTTCTGCCGATGGACGTCGACTGTTGGACATAGGCCTCCCCCAAGGATCGCTACAACGACCGGGTCTGCGCGGCCCTCACATTAATTTAGTAAAAAAAAAGAAAATGAAATACAGCTATATTTAATAGCGCTACTAAAATGGTAGCTAACTTTTACACTTAACTAATGATAGGTAACTTTTACAGCTATTAAAAGTTTTTACCATTCAACTTTAAGAAAATAATCTAGTCAATTACATAAATATGCAAGAAATACCTCTTAATAAATTACTAATTGAAATTTTAAAATCTCAAATTTTCAGACTATTTTAGAAATTAGTTAGAACAATTTAGTATCATACAGTGGAATTAATGGCCATAATAACTATGTTTATACTCGATTTTATCTAATAATCTCTCGATTATATCAGAAAAAGTTTTAAAACTCTTTTATAAATTGCAAAACAACAACTAAATTGACAGAAATGCTAGAAAAATCGGAGATGCTACTGCTTTCAGCACTACCAGCATGCCACAAACGACAAAGCGACAAAACGAGAAAACCATAATGCGCCCTAATTTTGGCATGCGTAAATTGACAAAGATAGAGGCACATCTAGATTTTTCTCGTTTTGCCGCGGGTGGCATGTTAGGCCCACTATGATTTTATGGTTTTACTGCACCTCGCTATAATTTAATTTCAAATTTTTCATTAGTTTTATCCTCCTAACGACATTAAAAGATGACTTTAAAAAATTTAATGTTATGCAGCTATCCTTCCCGTACCGGTTTTTTGGTTTAATGCCCGTTGAATTATGTAAAAATAATTGTTCTCTTCAAAAATACGTCAACGTGAACCCAACTAACAAACATGAACGTTTTAATTGTCATATTAAATTTTTTACTATTCCCCTTCAGGACGTAACATAATGCGATAAATAACGTACATACAAAACATACATAAAGTCAAGGCCAAATAGACCAACTCTATTGCAGGCAGTTGTAGCAAGTATATTGATTGCAGTAAATAATAAAATAACAATTATAAACCTTATTTCGCACTAAAAATAAAATAAGTATCACACATTTTTTGTATACTATATACGAGTACCTATAGTTAGTACGTGTATAAGTAAGATTAGTACTACCTAAACTAGAACATTAAAAAATTTACCTATACTTAATTCCAAATAAGGACGACGAGATTTTCCTATTCCTATTTAGCTTTGGCTAATTCTGATTACCACCTGTAATTTATTGGATAGATATACTATAGTTCTAAGAATAAGTGAGAAGAAGCGTTTCAAATCTCTGTTTCTGTAAAGCAAAATAGCCTTAAATTTTTTTACTATTTTGAATGGAGTATAGGTAAAACATAAATTAAAATTCAATGCGAAAAATTACATTACTAATTCGAGTACGTTACGCAAATTAAGATTTTGTTTCAGCCCATTTAGGTAATTGATTGAGGAATCGGATTGTAATTCTGTTATTGGGTGGTTGCCTGCTCCACTACCTACAACGAAGCTCAAATTGTATGATGGTTAAAAATTGTGTTTTGGGCATTAAAAATCCCCAAAGTCACCAAATATTTATAACCGTACAACGTCAAGCATTTCCATTGGCAAAATCATGAACGCTAAAATGAAGCCTTTTACCTAATAAAAACCGGCCAAAAGCATGTCGGACTCGCCCATGATAGGGTTCTGTAGCCATTGTATAAGTAGAAAAAGAAGAAAAGTTTTAGTCTGTTTATTTTACCTAAGACAACAGACAGACAAACAGACAGAATGGACGAAAGTATAACGGTTCCTTGTTTGACTACGGAACCCTAAAAAGCCACTAAACATTGAATAAAATAGGTACCTAATTGAGAAAAGAAATGTAAGCTATAATATCATAGCATAGCATATGCTCACGACTATATTCCCCGAGCGAGGGGGTGTCAGAGATATTCTGAAACCACAGAGCATAATATAGCTGTAGTATGAGTAACCGTATTGAGATAAATCATCTCTAATTACACTCTTTGGGTAATAAATAAATTTCGCACACTATAAAGTAGTGGAGATTTCATTAGTTCTTCAAATGCCACACGCAAAACAGGCTTCGGAGGGGTCAGCTCTGGTGGCCGAGATGCTTAATGTGTTTCACAACTAAGTACACATAGGACATTAGGCTGTCTATTCTATGACATCTGTGGATAATTTCACTAGGATTAAAGCTAAATGTTTACATTTGTGTATAAATGTTTACTATTAAAGATCGTTAGATACGATATTTTGAGGTGTAAAGGAATACTTTTTGTAATTCTTTGACACATTTTATTGTATGTAAAATGAGATATGATATGTAGATGAAGCCGCATGTACACAAGTTTGGATGGGTTTTATGCCTTTATGCCGTAAAGAGCGATGATACGGAAGAGAGCTAGCGACTCAATCATGAGGCGGCGGTTCGATTCCTACCCACTAAGTTCTACGGAATTTATGTACGTTTGTATTTGTGAGTATAACTAGCTCGGCGGTGAAAGAAAACATCGTAAGGAAACCTGCATACCCAAGAAGGAAAACAAATAGTTCGGATGTATGTGTAAAAATATGGGTGAGCTTGGGGCGAACACAATAGACCAGCAATGGTCGCAGTGTTACATAATGACTCTTGCTTGCAATAGCCCAGCCAACAATAATAATAAGATGTTGCCGCCTTGTATCGTTCCTTGCGAGTGGCCTTTTGGGGGCCCATCCATTTTTTGACAAACCAGAGACATTTGTAACGGCAGGCGTCCCGGGTCTCTCCGCAATAACCCAGATATCTCAGTCCACCCTGTTCACCCCCATAACCGAGTAATTTTCTGTCCTTTCTGCAATAGTGTTTGGACCGAACGTGGTTTATCTTATGGTGCATTTACATAATGTATTCAGATATAGACCACGCTTGGTGCATCTATTTATTTATTTAATAGGTACACCAACAGCGTAATGTATTTCGCTTTTCAAATAAAATTTACATATAAATCTAGTCGCTAATACATGGGCCAATTAAAGGTATACACAACATTCAAAAATCACATGGTATTGCAATCATGATTAACTCTAGAATTAGAAAAGAACAATTTGGAAGACGACAACATTTATAATAATAATAATTTAGAATTTCGGAACTGAAGTCAGTGGGTGAGATGCTTTCGTATTGTATTTTTGAATTTATTGGTCGAGTCAAAGAAAATATCCAGATCCGGCAGCCCTGCACTGACTCTGTTGAACTCTGCACAAATTCTAGCAAAAGGTGAGTAACTGCCAATATTGGTTCTGCTAGGAGGCGGATGGAAGGTCTTTCTAATAGGCTTTCTTGGAAGTTGGTACGGACGGAGAGCTGTATGCTGCCGAGAACCTGCTCGCATTTGCTCTGTCCATTGACAGTTTTGTGCAGAAATGTGAAGTCGTGCAGAGCTCTACGCTCCCTCAGCGGCTCCATCTCAAAAACGGCCAGACGTTGGTCGTAAGGGCATCTATGGGATATACCCTGAGCGAAAAATGCGAGATGCCTTGTGAAAGCCCTTTGTACAGATTCTAAGTGCTGAGAGTGTACTGAGTACATAGGATTCCATGGGACGCTGGCGTACTCGAGTTGACTCCGAACAAAAGCTTTGAAAAGTACTATTTTAGTTTTAGCACTGAAATTCTTGGTGTTCCTCTTTATGAAACCCAACAATTGCGCCGACTTCTTAACCACCTCGGAAACGTGTGAAGTTAATTTGAGTTTGCAATCAAGTGTAACGCCAAGATCCCGGATCCTATCCACCTCCTGCAAAGCAACACCGTCTATACTGAACTCTGAAGGCAGACACCGGACTTTTCTACAGAAACAAATAGATGAGCACTTTACTGGATTCAGGACCATGTTGTTGGAGTCACACCAGAGCTTGATTCGGTCAAGATCTCTCTGAACCAGTGTTGCATCAAGGGGAGTCTCGATTGTCCTGTAAATTTTGAGATCGTCCGCAAACAGAGCATATTTGCAGTGCAAGATGTGTGAATGCATCCCCTCACATTTAGATAAAAGTGTCTCAAAGGGGTCAAAAAAGTATCTTTTGTTAATCCTTAAGGGGATATAATTCGAAGCATTTCCACACAAACGAAGTCTTTTTATATTTTCAACACTAACCAATTAAAGTCAATGACATTTTTCAGAAACATTCTAGAAACTAATCTGTATGCTTGTATGCTGTCAGATTTTCGTTTATACGTGTATAATGTGTAGTGTTACGTATCATCGTGATAATTGCCTACCAACTTTTTAGAATTTCCAAAATTATTTAACATGTTACAGCCAATGTCGTGCTATTTATAATCAAATTAAAGATTGAAAAATTTATCTTGGACTGTACTTTATCCCGTAACCTGCCAAACCGGGGCTGTATTGTTCGTTCAATCAAGCTTCCGAGCCAATACGTCAGTAGCCCAAATTCTTCAATGCTATCGTTTTAAGGGAATATAATTAGAAGCGCGCTCCATACAAACGCAGTCTGGTGATATTTTCAATACTGACCAATTAAAGTCAATGACATTTTTCAGAAACAATCTAGAAACTAATCTCTATGTTTGTATGAAGTCAGATTTTCGATAAAATGTATAGTTTTAAAGATACAGTGCCTCATAGAATTCCATATAAATTAAATTAATCCTAGCATTAAAACTGTGTATTAAGGACGTAGCGCCATCTACTGTAATTTTAATCTTTAATTTGAACTTTTTAGAAGCTTGTTACTTTGCCTATGGATCGGTTGTTTAGTGCATCACTCGAGAGGACTTCGTGGACCTCAAAGTCTATCATGTAAAGCTCCTTCACACTGTCAACAGGTCGTGGCCAATATACGTAGTACTCTTTCTTATACTGTAGCCAAAACGTAAGCACAGGGCAAGAGGAGCAGGTCGTGCAGATTACTGCTGACATCTAAATATAATTGGTAACATTACCTACTGGGGAAAAGGCGGAAACCCTGGAGAGGAGATTTATGCTCTGCAGTGGGTGGATTTAGGGCTGTCGATGCTATTGAAGAGGGCCAAAACAATGAAGTATTTGTATTGTGTATAAAGGTGTAGGTAGAAGACATATATAAGAACTATTCGAAAGATTACGTAACTAGGAGAAAGCTCAGGATGCAGTGAACATCGGTTTCCTTACATGCATAAACTTCATGCAGTCCATAATATACATATTGTATAGTATATTTATATAGTGGTTGTCAGTTTTTTTTGTAATTATTTCCTATCGTGGCCCGCATTTATAATAAGACTCTGTTGGACGTTTAAAATAAGAAAATGTAATCCATGATTCAGACTACCAATAATTTTTTAGAATCTTAGACGTACGATTTGTAACACCACTTAGTTTTTTGGCAAAGAATAAACAACAATATTACATGTAAAATTTCTAAGACCTCAGGTCGATGGACCTTTACAAACAAGAACAATTAATAGGTTGACTTTAAAATTACATTTTTAGGGTCTTCGATGTATGAATCCTAATCCTATCCTATCCTACGCTGAAAAACTAATTGGTGTTACAACCAATTCGTTTTTCGGCGTAGCATAAGAAAACATATTGAGGAAATCTACTTCGATTTCGATCCACGGCGGTCTCACTACATGACACATTTGGGCACTGGAAGTGAAATGTGGTAACAAATTAGCTTTAAACTAACCCCTCAGAGAATATTATATTAGTATAATGCTTATAAGTATAAAATGAGCATACCCATACCTACATCTAATACCTAGCATTATTAATTTGTCGGTTCTCACAATCGTGATTGGTTCTGAGCTCCCGAGTGCTCGAAGCACCATAGAACGTGACAGTCGGACGATGATATCAATGGAAAAATAGTTCCCATTCCGTTCGTTCAATTATCCCATATAAAGACTTCAGCTTAGTGTTTAATCTTCCCGGTTTCTGACATTCCCGGAAACCGGGATTCAACGTCTTAATTCTATGAAGTTACAGAATTTAGACTGAGAGAGTAAGTGTTAGTGAATCCCGTGTACCAACACAGAAACAATATAAAAAGAAAAAGAAACTGAATTCAGATATAAGGTAAAGTACAATTTTATAATTTTAACGGGCATTCAGAATCTTAAATATTATATCAGATACGAAACCTAAAAAAAAACCAGCCAAATGCGTGTCGCTCCACGCGCAGTGTAGGGTTCTGTTCTTGCCCGTCACAATATGGCGGATTTTGAATGTTTAGTAATATGAACATATTAACGAAATTTTCTTTTTTACTTCACCAAGTACGTTTTATAAGTTGGTCGACTATTATTCGTTATCTTGTAAAGCCTATTTAGCTGTGATAGTGTTCCTGTTAACTTCGTCATATACAGGGTCCAACTTAATATACTGATAGTTTTTTTAAGAGGATGATCAGACCATCAAATTGAACAACTTTCTCTATGAGACCAATATAAACGAATAAAAATTCAGCTGTCCCATACATTTAGCTCGTGTAGATTTGTATCTTAGTATGGAAGATACATTTCTTTTTTCGCGATTTCGATATTGCTTCCATAGTGAAAGTTGTTTAGTTTGATGGTCTAAACCACTCCATTAAATGTTTATTTCTATTTTTGTAAGACCTTGTATATTATTGCCGTAAATTTCTTCACATATCCAAAAACAACCGTCTAGAGGGGAGGGACGGGGGACACTTGACTCTAATATAAATTGTCACTTTAAAGCTTAATATTTCGCTATCGGATTCCTTAATCGAAAAATGATCTGAGCTAAGACCGACAGACGGACATGGGAAAACTATAAGGGTTTTGACTACGGAATACTAAAAACAGTTTGTATTGAATCAGTACAGATATCAATCAACAATTTATACCTACTCTTATATCGGATTGATATCATATAGTTTTAGGTTTTATGTTCATTTTTTAACACTTAGTAGAACTTCTAGAAAAATTATAGTCACTTAGTTAGAACCATCAGAGTGCCACAATAATGTCTTCGGAGTCTCGCTAAAACCGGGATTATGTTTTTGCTGTTGGATTGCTCGTCCTACTCTAAACTAAAGATGAGTAACATTCCCTTATAGGCACACCTAGTGGTTTTCTGTTTAAAAAGGTCACACGTTATTAATCCAATGTGAATCTTCGTTCGTTACTAAATATACCATAGTAGGTTAGTCAAAGCGATTACTTTTTAATTTACGATGCATCCATGCCTTTTAAGCCCTTTTAAACGTTAATGTTCTTTTAATTGATCGTATATACATCCATAAATTACCATCTATATGAGTTTCATTTTGAAAGATTACATTTTATTCTAACACATGTACAATAACTATCAAAATGTGTATCTAAATAGCTCTAAAATGTAACATACTAGGCCAGTCATATTTTACATAAAAAATAGCTAAAATCGCATACGGTTTAATTTGTACCTGCAAAACTTTTCGATACGATTTATAGACTTCGAGATGTAAGCAAAACACAAAAAAATAGGATGGTTTTTCGAGTGCTGCAAAGTTAGCACAGATCTTTCGAAACTGCAAACTTGGATATACGCTACTGGTAGTGGTCCTAACAACATATAAAAAATCAGAACTAGACGTTAGTTTGCGATTTTAATGTTCGATATGATGGGCCTGTACATTAGGCAAGGTATTTAAAAGTCGAGCTTATTGTTTATCTCGTCGGCTTTAACCACTCTCTTTATCAACCTATCTGTTTAGCAGTTTACTTCTATGTACATAGCTACGATGATTTTATTGCTGTAAATTTTCCATACCGTTGGCGGTTTTGAGCATTTGTCTTTTTGATTCCTTTAAAATGTAAAGGGCATAGTGTAAACCAATCGAATCGAACAAAATATTTTCAATTATATTCAATCTCCAGCATGTATAATTTGATTTCCATTAGCATGATTGTTTTGGAATGTGTATAGGCAGATTTAACAAGCGCCAGTACAATCGTATGGTTAACCATCGGGATGCGCTTGCGTCGGGTCGCGCGAAGTTCATAGGTAAAGAAGACGGTATATAAAGGCTATGCAGTGTCACCGTGCACATACCTTTTGCGCCTGTGATTGCATCCAGACCCTCTGTGCAGTTTGCCCTACATAGAATGGTGAGAAATCTAACGTTATTGACACTTAAGGCTTTTGAATAAGGCACTCATGGTTCAGAATGTCGTGATCAGTTAAACGTTTCAGCAATAGTTATATTAAGAAAGTGAACAAAACATAACCCAGTTAAGAAGTAATCTGAATTTGCGGGTTTCAAGGCTTTCAGGTTGTAGTTTGTCTCAAAGAAATTCTTTGATAACAAATTGACAGATAAGATGTCTCCAAATACAGAATTGGGCTATTTTGGCGGGCCATTGTGCGAACTACGGCTCTTGCATTGACGTGGGATTCTATAAACGATTGACCGTTTCTTTTTTTTTCTACTCAGAAACATTGTAGATATTTTCTCTATCAACACACCCCTTTAGACAATATATAAATTTTTTGCTTTGTCTCTCATAACCAGAAAAAGTTCTCCCTCCACTGAAAGCAATAATTATCTTATCGCAGAGAAACTTACGCCTTGAGTTAGAAGACTCGATTTCAGAATTTAAACTTCTGATCTAACTACCTAAGTGAAATGTTCTTGTAAAGTGTTTAAATTGCCAATTTAGTATAAGAAAATTCCAATGAAATTAGCTCCTTGTTTATTTATAAGTGATGAGTAATTTGAGAAATTCTCAAAATTGTTCAACATAAATTATGTATTTTTCATACAACCACTCATGCTGTAGTGGAAATATTAGCCAGACAGCAGTCGTATCGAAGCTGACTGCCCAGGGTGCACCAGACGAATTCGGGTTTTGCCATTGGGGAGGTTCTTTCTTTGCACCCCATAATTATGTATGTGGATGGACTTTAAAGCTAAACGCGAATAAAACTAGATTTTTGTCAGTTCTTAGTTTTATAAATTAGCATTTAAGGCTTATCCACCCGGGAACACGACTCTCCACACTAATTGATGTGAACGAGCGCGTGGCTACGATCAGAATTTAGCCGTTTTCTTTGAAAAATGAGATTAAATTTGATAAATTTTCAAAAAATAAGAAAGCCAAATCATTGTTTGTTGTATTGTGAAGCGTATTGGAAATTTATATTTTCTTCCGATCAACAATGTAAGAGTAAAATGGTTACAACCGACAAAAAGGGTGACTTTAGATTCCTTTGTCTTCAGTTTTATTAATTAAAATAGGATTCGAGAAAAACGAAATCACTTCTCATGTCCTGTAGATTATTCAGTTTCGTTTTCTGTTTAAAAGTGCCATAGTTAATGTATAAAATGGTTACAAAGTTACCCAATTTTACGGTAAAATCGGGTGGTAGAGCCTTAAAAACATTTTGCAATAACCACTATCATACTTTTTGGAATTACCATATATAACATAACATTAAAACCGACGATAAATACCTGCTGAGTTCAAAGGGGCAATATAAAATTTGTTATATATGTTGTTTTGTTGCCTATTACAAGTACTAGTAAAATATTGATTTCTCATAAATCTTCTAGCTATGCCTGATTGGATTATTCTGCAACAATACAAATGGAATAGAGTCATTTCGTCCAATTTACCGCACTTGACTCAGCAATATGGAAGCCCATCATTTATTTGCAAGTCATTGTCGTTTTGAATTTCATGCAAAATTGAGTAAATTTATAGCAGTCAAGGGGCAAATGTCAGCACGTGCCGCTTCTACCTTTACTTAAACTTCTTTCCATAAACGATGTACCGCAAATCAACCTATTTGTATGTTTATTAAGTTGACATAAGAGCGCTTTCAGGAGTCTTTTAAAGGTAAATTAGCTGTAAATAAGATCGTTGTCAGTTCACGGAATCCTTTCTTTCCCCATTCCGGTATTTTATTCTGCCCTACCCATGTCACGTTTTAGTAAAATTCATTCACGTTTCCTGCATGTCAAGATTCGCGCCAGTATTATTAGTTCGCGGTTTAGGTTAGTATTACAGTTTAATTAGCTTTTGCCGAGATCATTAAAAAGTAGGTAACTAGAGTAATTAGTCTCACGCGATTTTTATATTGCAAAATATAGATAGATTTGAACGTTGGTGCGATTTGTTTTTCTATGGTGGAAAGGATTTTTTAGATGGTGTAAGTCTATGAAAATCCAGTTGGATGGCGGTCAACATCAGGTGGCGTTATCAAATCGTTAACTTGGAAATATAATTTTATTTCATTAGTTTCTCGTAAGCATCAACTGTATACCAATACAGTTTTGAATGTTTCATTGAAGAAGCAAAGGGGATGAGTTTTGGTGTTAAATTTGGGAGAAATAGCTGTTAAATGTGAAATAATCTTCCAAATTTCTCACTATTCTTAGAGCTGAGTATGGCAGAAGTAGCGTGCCTTTGTACGTTGAGAGAAATAGAGTACCACACCACCACACAACATAATAGCTAAAAATTTTTTTTTATCTTGGGTCTTTAACGCGAGACCGACTCACACTTGGCCGGTTTTTGTTATTTTTTGTTATACTGTAGAATTTGCTCTATAATCACACCAAGTTTGACGCTTGTATGTATTACCGTTTTTACGATAGAGCGAGAAGAAAAAACGTTAATAAAAACTAGTTTCTTGTATGAGGACCCCCCTTCGATTTTAACTTTTTGTCATTTTTATTAATGGTTAACAAATCCGCCGTAATAACGCATATTCTGTGAAAATTTCAAGGGTCTAGCTATTACGGTTCAAACGTTACAGCCCTTAATAGGTAGGACAGACGGACAACGTAGGCTTAGTAATATGGTCCCGTTTTCACCCTTTGGGTACGGAACCGTTCGTTTCGTTGGTTGGTTATGTAGTGAGGATAAATGAAAGCATCAGATGTACGAAAGAGATCTATTGTGAGAATTTGAATGGAAGTATCGGATGAAGATGCCCTCGAGGGACCATACTCCGATAAAATCGGTCACGTCCTATAGAAAATTGAGGTGTAAAGTAGAGCCATATTATCTGCTTACCTCACTGGGAAAAAGACGTAACGTTATATACAAGATATCGGTAGTTTGTTACTAGTCCCTTTCAGTTGACACCACATGTAAATTTTGAATGTGGTTTCTTGACACGACCACAATAAAGCATTGTTCGTGAAGAAAGCACTTTCAACTCTCTCTACTTCCGGCATTCAAGTGCATTTCCCTATTATATTGCACGCAACGTTACGGTTTAGAATACATTATCATCGATTGTGCAAGATAAGACTGGTTTTTATTCATCTATTCTAATCGATTAAACAAATTGTTCGGTAGAAATCATAAGTGTTCACTCCTACCTACTAATAGTATTAGAGTAAATGAATAAGCAGCCCTGTACATTGTTTAAAACAACTTGCGAAAAATATTAAGGTTTTTTAAACTATTACAAATGAAGAATTCTTCTTCGTGTGTAGAGTCGATGACATTTTTCATTGAGTTCAACTGGTGAATATCATCTTAACTATTATAAAACTGTAACAGAAGTGTATCTGTACATTAAAGATATTTACAAGAAAACAATTACGATATAGTTTTTAGGACTACAAATCAACCTTTTTAGAATTTTTGCCTGGCTGTTTGTTTGTTTGTATGTTTGTGTAACAGCATCACGCAAAAACTGCTGAACTGATTCTGATGAAATTTTTATTGTTTGCCAACTTATGATCTGACTTAAAATCTGGTATACAATTTGTGCGGAGGAAGTCGCGGGTAAACTCTAGTAAATTATATTTGCGATGTTGCGCCTGACGGTTCAGTACTTACGTCACTCAGGAAAGCTCTTTTCGTGCACCACTGTACGTTTAACGAAAAATCGTAACTATTTTCAACATAGACTCGAGATGAACAGTCACGAAGTAACTCTCAAAACGCCTGCTGCAAAGTTTTTTGCATGAGTAGATATTTCTTCTTGTTGTTAAGTACTAGGCGGTTTCGGTGATAGTAATATAAAAACACATCGCAAATTAATCAAGATTATACACCTATTTAGCCAGCGGTCTTTGGTCAGTCATCACTCAAAGCTAATGAAAAAAATAGAATATTTGATGACTGAGATTGAATTGATATGATTACAATTGTGTTAATCTGAAATCTATTCTGTATAAACGAAGTATATTCTGTACAAACCACAATACCGCTCAGGTTTCCGTATTATTTCTTAGTGTTCCGTACCCAAAGGGTGACAACAAGACCCTATTACTAAGCCTGCAGAGCTCGGAGAAAACACGATTTTTTTATAAATATCTAAATATATCGTGTGGTAGTACGGGACGCTAGGTGCGCGAGTGCGACTCGACGACAGTTATAGTTTTTCGATTTACCGTAATTTGTGAACTCGTTTCAGATCTCTTCAACCTTCATAGTGCTGGTCGCGGTTAACCTTGCATTGGCGGCACCAGCACAACAAGGACCTAATGATCCAATTCCCATAATTAGACAGGAAATAGATGGACCAAATGCTGATGGCACATATAAATGGCTGTGAGTGTATCCAGTTCTTTTTGTGAGAGGCTCAGATCATCATTTTCATCATCAGACTATTAACGTCCCACTGCAGGGTACAGGCCTACCCTCAGGGAGGGTGTGTGGGCGTTAGTTCACCACGCGTGCCCATTGAGTATTGGCAGGTCTTTGGTGCATTGTATGTTGTCAGTGCGGATTCGAACCTGGACCCCCATAATTGGGTGTCATAACCTCTCCGCAACGCGCCACCGACGATCTTCTTTTTTTCTCGCTTTCTGTCTTTGTTATTGTAAATGCTAACGTTACAACGGCTTGAAAACTTGCGTAAGAATTACTTATCTTATACTTTTCATTGCATTTTATATATTAATTTAGGTTTGTCGTTTTATGAGGGTTGAACCTCACCTGGCAGCACACAATAGCATTTTTTGACACTCTATCCTATTCTGTCGCTCTGGAACGTTATTTGCTAGAGCGAGAAAGATAGCGGGAATGCGACCGCACGCGGCAGCACCGGTAGTGCTGTATCCTGTATTTAGTACAGTATCCAGTTTCTGTTTATATTACGAGTACAATGTCGTCACATCAAATCTTGTTTAAATAAGTACAATAATCGAAGAGCAATTGAGATGGGATGTAAGGGTTTGACTACGGAACTAAAAAAGGTATCAAGAACGCAAAGAAAGAGTGAGATAATAACTTTATCATTTATTCCAGCTACGAAACAGGCAACGAGATCAACGCAGAAGAGTCAGGGTACGTGAAGAACTTCGGCAAGGGGGAGGGGGAGGAGGTGCAGGTCGCCGAAGGCAAGTTCAGCTATAAAAGTCCAGAGGGTGAGCTGATCGAATTGGCGTACATCGCTGACGAGAATGGGTTCCAGCCTCAGGTTTGTTTCAATTGTTAAAAACAATTTCTGTTTATTAGACATGCGATACGGATAAATGATTCCAGTATCATATTACAAAGCTAAACTAAGTAGCTATGGGCGGGGCACGTTGCTCGCAGAACCGATGGCCGAGGGGGCCGAAGAGTTCTCATATGACGACTGCGTACCGGAAAGCGCAGTGTGGGTAGGCCCCACAAGGTGGACCGACGACCTGGTGAAGGCGGCGGGAACCCATTGGATGACGGCAGCGCGAGACCAGTCGTTGTGGTGGTCCTTAGGGATGACCAGCAGTGGACGTCTATCGCCTGATATGATTATAGGTTGGATAGAAACAATGTTAGGTATGAACCCACCACACATTCCACTTCACAAATCTTGTAAACCAGGATTATTAGCAACAATCACTCACAACACTAGACAATGAAGTCCAGCGAAAATTGATGGATTGTATGAAAGATAATATGAACATAAAATAAAAAGGAATTAATACTGATATTCCAAAATAGGATAAAGGGAGGAGGATCATGTTAATTTAATTAACTTTTTCCCAATGTTTAATTTAGTACTTCTTAAAATAGCTGCAAGTCAATTAAAAGTATTTTACAACATAGTAAAAATAACTTGTCATAGTTGGTAAACTTTAGCAACAATCATCCGACAATCAACAATAAAATAAATCCATTTAAGGATGTGACAATGGCGTAATGCCTCATAAACAAAATTATTTTAACACCTTCTTTAATGTTATTAAACTCGTATACTTACTTTAAAGGTACCTTGACATCTTTCTGTAAAAGATCAGATCTTTAAATAATGCAAAGCCGCTATAATTACGGATTTGTCGTTATAAATTTAGAATTAAGTCTAAAAGTATTGACATGACAAGATATGAATTTTAAGATAAAATGTAAGTTGTTTTTGTGCAAGTTTTATTTACAAAATAATGTGTGATCGTGATTTCAAAATTACGATCATATATTACACAAAGTTTTCACCAATTACCGTTGTTTAATATTAAAAAAAAATATGATTTTTCTATCAAACATTTCTTATGTTTTGACTCTAAAGTCAGATATAGTAAAATTCCCTTTAAAATTTTCCTTTTTCTTTTTGCTTCGAATTGTAGTTTACACGCATAAAAAATTTATTTATTATACGGAATTGTCTCGATTAAAATATTTGAAATTAATAAATACTACCGTACAAAGGGCAACCAATAAATAAAATTATTATTCAGACACCAATAGCGATTAACTTTATTTTTATCTACTGAACGTATGACGATTAACAACTATTAAATCATATCTTTTATCGTTAGCTAAACCACGATTAAGTCATTGTAATATAATTTCATAGTTAAAAAACAATATCCACAGTTTTGTATTCAACAACAACAAAATCTCGAATAAGGCGTGTCGAAACAAATTTACAATTTTATTTCCTTTTCATGTAAAATAAATCGACAGGTGCGTCATAAAGTCTGCTGTTCCCCCTAGCCTCGGCAACTTCAGTCTAAATCAAGACAATACAACGTAATCAGCATTGACCTACTAAAAATACTAGCTTTAAGGTTTTAAGACTAACACAATGGTTCAAATTCGAGTTTATTTGCATATCGTCATCGTATCGTATTCCTCAAAACAGTTGAATGTTGTGGTTTATGAAATATTTCGGTTCTACCACAGATTATTTAATAGTTACTACCGAAACAGATAACCCGATTTTTCGAATTACGAACTTTGCGCTTCAGGAACGAAAACTAAAATGCGCCTTATGTCAATGAGCGACCACTCACCCCTCGGTGGGGATCGGCCGTCAAACGTACCTGAGCTGTGGAGTGAGACAGACCTGCACGTCTAGCATGATTTCTCTTCTTGCGCGCGACTAGACTTTATTTCATACTCAACGCGGCTTTCGCTCTCCGCAAAGGCGCGTCACGCGCGTGTACAGAAATCATACTAGACGCGCTGGTTCTACTAAAGAGCGCTTATTCGTAGTATTAGGCACAAAAGTACGTCATTCAGTCCAAGGCCTGCGCCCAAATACATCTAAGTAGAAATGACATTTCAAGTACCATAGAACAATATATCTTTAATCTTACGTCTTGAAATAAAATATACGAGTTCATGTAATATCTCGCCCACTTCTGAGGACACGTTATTAATTTACTACATTGATTGATCATCAGAAACTGTTTCGGTTATATAATATGCCACTTGGTCTTACAATGATTGTTAACCACTTAGTTTTCTAGTATTATGAAATAATAGTCATGGGGATTGTGTCAGTCCACACAGAAACTGATAGCTCATATGCTCAGAAATATTAAATATATTTGTGGAGTTGGCACAAAATCATCTATCAAATAAACTAAAAAAAAAATCTGGATATAAAATAATATTTAAAATGTATTTACAAAATGTGAATATAGACGACACCTATAGCTCCAAGAAATATCATTTTCTAATAATTTTGCTTGTGTTGCTTTTTGCAATTCGCTTTTGCAAGAAATGTCACTAAAATCATCAAGACTCATAACTATAAAATGTGAGATGAGGCTTATAAAGGCGGTGGTATAAAGTTAACATAAAGCATGAAGGTGTGGTCTGAGCATAATCGCAAATTCTCGGAAAGCATCAAGTTGTGTCTGAATCATAATTGCGTAAGGATAAAGCTACGTATGCATCGAGATTTACATGCAAGGCATACGTTTAAGTGTAATAAGTAAAGTTAACGAATGAATTAATGAAATATCTACATTATTTACACAAAAACCAAAATACAGCAAAAACAGATATTATTTTCTACCTTGAAACGTCATTCTATCCTGAAACTTGAATTGCTTAATCTGAGCATTGCTACAACTAGGTACATTCTTAAACAGAAAGTTGGTAGTTGTAGCAATGTTTCTGACCACACCGAAAGGGTGGGTCTTGAGTTTGTGTATGTGTATGTATGTATTTTTCAGTAAACTTTGGGCTTGTCCTGAATTAAGTTTGCATTGAAATAAAGACAGATGCCCTAAGCTTAAAATCTTAGATAGGGTGTGATTATTAGTTTTGATATTCCGGACTAGCTTCTTACTCTTAGCTCTTTTCTGTATATCTCTCGACGTGTAAACGTAGCTCAACTAAGAGTTCAGAGCGCAGGCGCGGGTGTTAGCGTTGGCTAACAACCAACGTATGTGCAAATGTCGTAGCAAAATATCAAACGTCGACCCGCGACCCGCTCTTGGGAAATGGGAAGTAAATTAGCTGTCGGCATTGATTCTGTCTAAATTTTAAGAAATGTTACGAACTGGTCTGATTAAATGGCGATTCATCTTTACGACGCCTATTATCTGTGTGACCTCAATTGGTTGATCGGCTGCTGTTTACATAATCAGAAATGGTTTGAATAACGAACAACTAAATCACTGTTGCTGACATTTTATAGGTTTTTTATTGTTGTTGATTCAAGGTTTTATTTCTAAAGAAGGATTTTAAGTGAACTTTTAGACTTAGTATTTTAAAAATAAAAAATCAAGAGACATTATGTCTCTCTCAGTGCCCACGGGCATTATCAATGAATATTAAATATCGCTAGAAGTTTCACACATATATATTTTGAGCCTGTCTGGAACAAAGCTCATCATTGGCGATTCATCATAAGCGGCTCATTGGTGTACTTTGATAACCTGGCCAAATGATCACCCAGGTATTTTAAGTCGACTCGACTTTCAGTTCAGTTTTTAGTATCCCCAAATCACCTGTCAATTCAACACGACTTCAAAAATATTGTGTCCACAAATCACCTAATGAATTGTTGATAAACCATTCTCTGTCTATCGAATACGAGTATATGACACATAGCCAATTTGAATAATCTTAACTTTTATAAAATTGTAACAGAAGTGTGTCTGTACATTGAAGATATTTACAAAAAAAAGATGACAATATGGTTTTTAGGTATCCCTGACTCCAATTCAGTCGTTTTTCTAATTTTTATCTGACTGTTTGTGTGTTTGTTTGTTGCGAATGCATTACGCGAAAACTACTACCGATTTTGATGAAACTTTTTTTGTCGGATAGCTTATGATCTGACTTAAAATCTGGTATATAATTTATACGGCCGAAGTCGTTGGCTCTAGTTGTTAATATTTATACACAGAGTCATTTATTGTATTCACTACACTACACTGTGTGTAGTATAGGTTGTTTTATCTTTGTTAAGAAATTGTCTTTATTATAGGGTGCTCATCTCCCGACGCCACCGCCTATCCCGCCAGCGATTCAGAAAGCTTTGGACTACTTGAAGACTCTACCGCCTAGTGCCACAGGGGCCGCATCCAACTTACAACCTCAATATCAAGCATCTCCTTTCAAGCCTAGAGGCAGATTCTAGATTTATTCTCAAGGATTGAATCTATTCTGCAACCGTTAGGAGATAAATTTGTAACTAAACTAAAAATATAGTGAAATAGCATTTGATTGTAATGCATTTGTAATGTTCAGTCTGTGTGTAAAATTTATTATAAATGATACTCAATTGCAAAGTTTTAATGGATTAGGAAAAATTTACTACCATTTGTTACTGGCAGAATTACTGACTAGTATTAAAATTGATCGATATTCATCGGACAAAAGGGAATTTTCTGACAGCTAGCTTAAAAAAAAACAAAAAATGTATTTAGTTCATAATGACTCGATAGATGGCATTGTTGTGACATGGCTCCGTCGATGGTGATTTTATAAACAGCAAAGTCATGTGAATTGCGGAGCTATGGCGGAAAATCTCCCATTAACTCTAGATTAAAGTTCCGTATTCACTAGGTTACATTATGTAGCAGAACACGAGTTACTAAGAATGTCGTGTGATACGAATATATCTGACAATATCGCGTAAGTCAAGTACGGGCAAGTTATTGGGTGACGTCACGCAATAAGGCGACATGTATCCCGTAACATTTGTTCCCTCGTGTTTAAGAGAAAATGCCTAATAGCGCGCTCCATACAAACGATGTTTGATAGGGCCCTTCTTAATATGCTGACACTTTTTTAAGGGGATGATCAGACCATCAAACTAGACAACTTTCTCTATGGCACCAATATCGAAATCGCGAAAAAAAGATCTGCTGTCCCTTACAAAACTGCAAACCTACTCGAGGTAAATGTATGGGACAGCTGATTTTTTTTCGTGATTTCGTATTTGGTCCCATAGAGAAACTTGTTTAGTTTGATGGTGGAAAGTGTCAGCGTATTAAGAAGGACCCTGTATTAGCCAAACAAAGTAAATAAAATTGTTTAAACACGGTCTGGAAAAAAATATCTTTGCCTATGGTTTGTCAGATTTTCGTTCAATAGTGTGAATGGCTCAAAGATTTTCATAAAATCTTAAATTAATTTAGGATTGACATTGATACTGTATATTTTAACGGAAATCTGAAAAACCACAGGCACAGAGATTATTCGTGTTTAAAAAATCACTGACTTTAATTGGTTAGTATTGAAAATAGGATCTAACTTTGTTTGTATGCAGCGAAAATCAGACTCGCTGCATGGGCTATCCTCCTTGTGCTATTTCCGATTAAAGTTTATTCGTAAAATATCGACTTTGTCCGTTCTATATTAGCATTGATTTTTGAATGCTAATGTTGCTAAAATCAAAATATGGTGGTTTGCGTACTGCCATTGTTCGCAAAGGTATTATTATTGAGATGTAAAGAGGTGTTATACAACTTTTTGTAAGTTTTTACATATAGAACTACAAATCTAATTGTCTGAAAAAAATTACATTTAGGTAATAATTATTATAGGTTACCTAAATAAGACTTTAGTGTGATAATTATGCTATCTACGAAGGTAGTGAAAAATCACAAATTAAACATAATATTTCAATTTTATTATAATTAAATAAATTGTAGCAAAAATTATTCTTTGTTTTAATTTCCTGTTAAGAATAACGATAATTAATATTTCTATAAACAAATGATTAAAAGTCAAGGCTGAAAAATAAAAAGTATTGAAAGTAGTAAAAAAAAGTTGTTGAATCTTTAACGGATTTTGGGATTTGTAACATAATTATTCTAAACCTTTAGAAAATGAGGACAGAAATACTTTAGAGAATCAGAAATAGCTTTGACATAAAAGTTTAGTTTCTCTGAACAAAAGACATCAACGACACTGACAAATTCATGTTCGTACCTATTATTATTTATTATAGGCTATTGCAAGCAAGGGTAGTTATGTAACACTGCGACCATCACTGGTCTATTGTGTTCGCCCCAAGCTCACCCATATTTTACACATACATCCGATTTTATTTTTTTTCATTTTCGGGTATGCAGGTTTCCTCACGATGTTTTCCTTCACCGCCAAGCTAGTGATAATGACAAATACAACCGTACATAAATTCCGTAGAACTTAGTGGTTCAGGCCAGGAATCCGACCGCCGCCTCATGATTGAGTCACTAGCTCTCTTCCGTATGGACTGTCACCGCTCTACGTAAGTACCTAGTTAATTTTTTAATGGGACGATGTATAGCGTAATTAATAAATATACACAAATGTCAAATGGGGAACCTCCTCTTCAGTCAATAAGAAGCTTTTCATGTATCAAAATGTTTTATCTAGATAAAGCTGTATGTATTATGGAAATAAAGCTGCCACCAGCATCTCGACCATGGAAATATACAGTCCAAAAAAGAGGAAGTTGATTAAGAAATGTATTTTTTCAGGTTTTTCGTTCAAATAAGATACCACTTTGTAATTTATTAGTTCACCTTGATTTAATGTCAGACGTGACAGATTCGGGAACTAGATCTATATATCCGCTATTTTTAACCTTTTATGGAATGTTTCGTATAAAATAACACTTAAACTAAAATATATGTCAAATTCAATGCCATGTTTTAATCTGAGTGAATTTTTTAAAACCATTTGTAGTCAAAGCCTCAAGCTACATAATATAATGTATTCTACATCATCATCAGCCTATATATGTCCCGCTGCAGGGGATAGTCCTGTCCACATGTATGGTCGTTAGTCCACCATGCGTGCCACATGCGGATTGATGGACTACATATGCATACGCATAATAATTTCTTCTTCATCATATGTATTTTTCTTCTCGATGTTTTCCCTCACCATTTTAGAGCAGTCGGTATGATGCCTATATGATAGAAAAACTCATTGGTCTATGGCATGTCGTCTATGCGGATTCGAATATAGACCCTCAATATTTAGTGTCCTCTCCGCTCTTCTCCCTTTCTGCAACCATGGTTTCCACCCTTATTCCTGATGAAACATCCACCGCCGGGTGCTAAAATGATGCTTCTATTGATTAACTACGCTCATTTGCTTAGATAATAAATTGAACCGTCTAACAGGAAATGAAACTTATTAGATAAGTTCACGAAAATGTCGTTTAGTCTCAGTACATCGGTACATACTTACCTCATTTATCAGGTTTGCGTCATTTTTACTTATTTACTCTAAAACTAGTGGACTTATTTTGATAATTATTTCTTTTATGAAATCTTTTCTCTCCTGGGAAAGTTTTTATGTATACAACGTGTTAATGAATTAACGCAAAACTAGAAAGTTGTTTGTTTAGAATCGAGAGCAGAATCGAATTATCATGGTTTCAACATAGATAATTTTTTTCAAAATATTTAAATTTTTGTTGTAAAATTTAAAATTTACTGAACTCGATCCCAACCCACCGCTCGGGCACTCTCATTCCACTTACTAACGAAACATAATTCTTAAAATGTATCCATGAGCCTGTTAGCGCTTTCATTTATTGCTGAAATGATAACAAATCATTTTTGCGTCAAAACTTAAAATGCGAATAACTTTTAATTTTAAGTATCAAAATAATGAAATTATTGTTTCAATCTAATTATTTTGTTACAAATCAGTTGGGGTGTATGAGGTTTTGCGCTTATTCATTAACACGTTATATATTCTTATAGTGTTAACAGGGACTTTAGTATGTTCATCGGGATATCTAAAGGAAGGAAAACCTTCAAATTGAACAATAATGTACATGTTACAGTCAAAACTCATTCTCATTCAACTTTTTATTGACTTCATATCAGTGAAAAGTGGTTTTGACCGGTTATGAGTTTTTAGACCCCAGATCTAACTCAGTCGGATAGGTTAGCAAGGAGCGAAGCGACGAGCATGTTACCTTTCTTACGACCACAGCGCCAGAATCGAATTGCTACTGTTTAACTAGTTCACTCGAAAATATAAGGGCACTGGTTAAAACCACATTTGACTGTAAAAATCAGTCAAAAGTGTTTTTTTCCGGTCTAAAGTGGTTTTGACCAGTTATGAGTTTTGACTGTAACATGTACAGAGATAGAGCGAAAAAAATGTAGCGTTATCTTCGTCGTCGTCAACAGCAATTAAGTTAAATAGGTAGTTATTGATATACAACGTGTTAATGAATAAGCGCAAAACCTCATACACCCCAACTGATTTATAACAAAATAATTTTGATAGTTAAAATTTAAAGTTATTCGCATGTTAAGTTTTGAGGCAAAAATGATTTGTTATCATTTCAGCAATGAATGAAAGCGCTAACGTGCTGATGGATATATTTTATGAATATTGTTTTGGTAATAAGTAGGGTGAGAGTGCCTGTGTGGTGGGTTGAGATCGAGTAAAGTAAATTTTTTAATTTTATAAACAAATTATTTAATATTTTGAATAAAATTAACTATTTTGAAAACATGATAATTCGATTCTGCTTTCGATTTTAAACAAACTACTTTCTAGTTTTGCGTTTATTCATTAACACATTGTATATCTTATTACATCTGAAATAACATTTTTTTCATTAACAAACTTTTCCTTCAATGAAGGGATTGAAGGAAAAGTTTATTGCGTTGGTGTCCTATAAGCCTATATTTAACGTAAATGCCAAACCATATAAGACGTTTAGTTGGACAAAAGGTATTCGATGTTTTATTTAGATTTATTATATTAAAACTAATAAAATAACCGTTGAATCGTACCATACGTCTCTATTCTTGAACCCAAGTATGTTGGCAATTGTTCATAGCGTTGATGTCATCAGTTCATTGTATGGACATGTAGTTGCAACTATAAAAAGACTTGTTTTATACGTTAAGAGGATATAATTCGGAGCGCGCTCCATACAAAGGTACTATGGTGATATTTTCAATACTAACCAATGAAAGTAAATGAAATTTTGCTGAAACAATCTTGAAACAAATATCTATGCTTGTATGGAGTCAGATTTTAGTTAAAATATACAGTTTCAATGCTAGGATTAATTTAAGATTTGTATGGAAATCTTTGAGGCACTGTAACTTTAAAACTAAACATTTTATCGAAAATCTGACTCTATACAAGCATGGAAATTTGTTTTTAGATTGATTCTGAAAAATTGCATTGAGTTTCATTAGTTAGTATTGAAAATATCACCATAGTACGTTTGTATGGAGCGCGCTTCGAATTATATCCTCTTAACATACTGTTGGCGAAATGAACAAAACCTTTACCAACAAGAATCTGTGTGGTTTGCAAAATCTACATAGGAATCAGAGCTTTTCAAACTACATATACAAGGGTGAAATTCAAATCATCGACATCCTTTTAAACTCCCAAGTCCAAGAGTCTACCCATCAAACTGAACAACTTTTACTATGAGATCAAAAGATCGTAGTAAAAAAAATCTGCTGTTCCATAGTAAACTGCAATGTCTACTCGATTCAACTGTGTGAAAGAACAGATTTTTTTTTGCTACGATCGCGTTGCTCCTATAAAAAATAGTCTTAGTATATACAAAGTTGTACAGTTTTATCGTCTGATTTACCTTAAAAACAGTCAGCAGAAGGGTCCCATATATTATTATAATAGCTTTTTCCCGCGACTTCGTACGCGTGAAATTCGAATTTCGAAAAACCCTTTCAGAGTGCACCCCTACATCCTCCGTAGAATCTATATTACTTTCATGTTTCTATCTTCAGCTGTTTAGACTGTACGTTGTCTTTCACTCAGTACCGGAACTATTATATAGGGTCTTTCAAAATATGCCGACACTTTTTTAAGAGGACTATCAGACCATCAAACTGAACAACTTTCTCTATGGGACCAATGTCGAAATCGCGAAAATAAAATCAGCTGTTCCATACTAAACTGAAATCTTACTCGACCCAATTGTATGGGACAGCTGATTTCTTTTTGCGATTTCGACATTGGTCCCTTAGAGAAAGTAGTTCAGTTTGAAGGTCTGATCATCCTGTTAAAAAACTGTCAGCATATCAAGTTGGACCCTGTATATTCAGAAAATAAATTCTGTAGAGACCTATAATTAATCAAATGGAATTTGTTCATCATGCATCAAGCCACGGTATGAGATCGAAGTAACCTAAACAATGAAAAGGTCACATTTTTAATAAATGTCAAAATAAAATAACAAACAATGTACAGTTTTATTTGTTTACATGTACTGGTTCAAGGACTCTTTAAGAACGCGGAACATCCTCTATAAAAATTAGAAAAAATTATGAATAATGTTTGTTTGTCTGTTTGTACGAATTGAGGCTAAAGTTTAAACTATTTCCAGCGAGTAGGTACGTTATAACAAGTTATTAACAAATAAAAGTTTCATACGAAATACATAATTATACAAGGTGTTATTAAGATAAACAGTTGCATTACTTTAAGGGGTGATTGTACCCATGACATGATACTGAACAACATTCCCTAAGAAACATAGGAAATTAATATATAAATAAATAAACATTTTTTTGAATTTTCCATACTCAATCAATGCAATCAGCTGATCAAACATTTGCATGAAAAGTCCAAATTTTGTTGCGAATTTCCTACATATTTCTTAGGAAAAGTTGTTCAGTATCATGGATACAATCACCCCTTAAAGTAATGCAACTGTTTTCCCTAACATACAAAAATTATAAATGGAAAAGATTAACAAGGTCAAAAAATTAACACAGGTAAAACTTACATAAGCATCCAACAATATGAAACTTACCATAGGGAAACAATAAGGTCTTAATTAACACATACGATGCATAAAAACGCGAACAAAGTCGTGGGCAAAAGATAGTCGATGACATTATTGTATATTGTACTCAGTTTTGTAGTGTCAAAGTCAAGGCTGTTATAGCACTGTAGCCGTAGGACTTTTTAATTACCAAAAATATTACCGATTGCCGTTTAGATATTGTTGTAAGGTACGAAATTACTAATACAAAAACCTAAGTCTTACAGATCACAACCCCAAGTAATGAGAGCAACAACAATGACAAAAAATTGTCGGAAATTTTTTAATTTCGAATTTACCGTTTTTTTTCTATACTGTCATTTTCTTCACCGCGCATACGTAATAGTGAGACCGTCTAACGTTGCCATACAAACCTATAAGATCAGATGAAAAAGTCAATTTTGATCGGTCTTATAGCTTTTTATGGCAACTTTAGACAGTCTTACTATTACGTATGGGTATTGAACTAAGGTGAAGAACATGACAGCATAGAAAAAAAAATTGTAACCTCGAAATTTAAAAACTTCGGACAATTTTTTTTCTTACTGCGGGTTGTGATTTTTAGACTTAAGTTTTTATATAAGTAATTTCGTAACTTACAACAATAACTGAACGGCAATCGGTAATGTTTTTGGTAATTAAAAAGTCCCGGGGCTACAGTACTATTATTAAGTACGACCCAAAGCAGTACGTGTTAACAGTATACTTAAAATACCTCAACTTTATTGTTTTATCAACAAATATTATTGTAAACTTAACAACACAAAGAACACATAAAGCAAAAGCTTAAAATCCGGTTGGTAGAGGAAGGAATTTAGCCTTTACAAATTAATGAACAAAAATTGCATTGCATTTTAATGAGAAGGCGGTTACGTTCATGCTTAGATCACACGTAAGTACAAATTAGTATTAAGGTGCATGGTCGTAGGTCGAGCTTAATATTAAACTAGAATCAATCCAAGCCTCTTAGAATTCGGTATGTAAATTTTTTTCTGAGGGCTGAATCGAAAACCATTTCGAGATAATTGTCTCAGTAACAATATTTTTAATGTCAGAGATTTTTAAATGAAAGGATTACAGATATTTTTCATGAAATAACGTAGGTTTTTTGTTTGTTTGTTACCTGCAAACTCCTTGGTAAACTTATAATCAACTTAGAATAACTGGCCATTAAGAAAAACATATGTTCACAATGTCAGAATTTGACATTTGATGTTGCCGTTTCTGTTTCCAGCATAGAGTTAGAAAGAGGAGATTTTTTAATAAAGCAGTAGTTTTTCTCCATGGAGTTCGAATTATTTTCTCTCCAAGATTTTTGCATGTAGATATTACAGATCAAAATAATTTAAAAATTTAATGTATACAGGGTCCTTCTAAATATGCTAACACTTTTTTAAGGGGATGATCAGACCATTAAACTGAACAACTTTCTCTATGAGACCAACATCGAAATCGCGAAATAAAAATCTGCTGTCCCATACATTTGGCTCGAGTAGGTTTGCAGTTTTGTATGGGACAGCAGATTTTTTTTAGTGATTTCGATGTTGGTGCTATAGAGTAAGTTGTTCAGTTTGATGGTCTGATCATCCCCTTAAAAAAGTGTCAGCATATTAAGAAGGACCCTGTATTGATAAACACGATGAATTGCAACAAAAATGAATTAGGTGTCTTAAAATTATGTCTTCTACGCGTAAAAAAATGACAGACCGAATTGTGCAACTCTAATCTTTAATCTAAGGTTGAAAAAATTTTCTCGGAAGTGAATTGAAGCTGCAACCTGCCAATAAGGGCCTTTGCTTTCGTCCAATTAAGCTACCAAGCCATTATGCCAGAGGCCCTAATTTTACAACACTATCGTCTTTATGGGACGTCAAGCCCTTGTTTAGTAAGTTGTGGATTCAAGTCCCGTTAGAGATTGATTTGATTTAAAATAGCACAAAGTGGTTTCAACATATTATTAACATATTATATAATCAATAACATTTGAAATTTAAATTTAATTAGTACGCACTTTGTGAATGAAATTAATTGTCCGAGCTGTTCACTCTTTTCATTTGTAATTAATTAAAATCAAAGATGTGTTTAATAAATAAGACTTTAAAATTTTAATAGCTATTATTTATATTTACACATACATACATTATCTCACAACCGTAAACCCTTTCGGGGTGTTCAGTAACATTGCTACAACTACCAAATTTCTATATACTTTCTGTCTTCTTTGTGTGCTATTTATATTTTCTAAGCAAGATCCATTTAGTTTGTAAAATAACACCTGTGACGATCCACCTTAACTTTTGTGGGTTTCCCTGGGCAAAGCATAAACTTTATTGATGATTGCAAATATTATTATGCAGCTTTACTTTATATTCTGTATTTGAATGTGTATCTTCCTTGTTAAAAGCAGCTATACTTAATTCCAAATAGCAACGAAATTTTAAGGCTATTTTGAATTACAGAAACAGAGATTTCTTCTTATAACAGCCTTAGTAACGTCCAAGATGTATCGGATAGTGTATCTTTCTGATAAATAAATTATATTCGCTAATCTGAATTGGTCAGAAAGCTAAATAAGAATCGGAAAATCTTTTTGTCCTTATTTGAAAAGACGTATGCGATTTAAAGTACCAGAGTCTAACCTGGAATTGCGAAAAACTCAGGAAAGGCGAAAAAAAATCTGCAATTCCAACACCAAGTGATATGTCACTTTGTGCGTTTTTCCCCAGTTGGTTAGGACATTGCAAGCTGAATCACCTGATTGTCTGAAAAGAAAGATGGCACGTTAAGCTGTTGGTCCCAGCTTCTATCTCCCGTGGCAGTAGTTGTTACATAAAAACCACGTCAGAGACCGTAAGGCGGTCTGAAAAAACTCTTGACACCAGGGCTTTGCCCACACGATAAGACGAAGAAGACTATAGCAATTAGCTTATAAGCCATGATATTTCTTTTTACTAATCACAATGAATATCTTAATACCGATCTAAATGTACTTACCTCAGATCGGTACGACATCCATCAGGTATTGTTGCCTACCTAATTATAAGTAAGGTTTAGTCAGGCTAACCTAGTTAATCACGAAAGGCCTTCCTGTCTTATGTTATCGATCCATTCATGACCTATCGATGACTGATGACCGATTTCATCTTCGTAGCCATTCTAATTAAAGATGCACATCATAGACTATCTACTTTATAGACTTCGATTGACAAAGAGGTATCCTATCCATAATACTAGCTGTGATTATAGTAAGCTCTAGTAGGTTGGAGAGCATGCACGACCTGAGTCGTTCACCATCATTTTCATTCTTGATACTAAAACAAATACCTTTGTACCTTTACAAAATTTCTAAACAATGGCGTGTAAACGATTTACGGGTCACTTGTTATCATGCAGCTTTAATACTTTATGAATGCCCTTAGCTCGAGTAAACAAGCACACAAAATTTTTATTAGAATGTATTATCAAATGTTGTTACATTGTATACATTATGTAGAAATGTTATTAATATTAAAAGTCTATTGGGAAGGTAGCGCAAACTCATATACTTAACACATCGCCTAGGCATTTGCAATTACATGAAGAATTTTATTAGCTTGATTGTAAGATACCAAATTAATTAAACACCGTTTTGCTAAAAGGTTTGTAGTTTCGTATACCGTTAAGTATTAGACATAGTAATTTTGTTTGTTACAAGTTTTCACCTTAACTGCCTCCGTGGTCTAATGGTTAAGAGCATTGGGCTATTGACAAGGAGGTCGTGGGTTCGATTCCCACGGGGGACACCTAGTGATATGAGACTTTGTGTGTTTTTCCCCAGTTGGTTAGGACATTGCAGGCTGAATCACCTGATTGTCTGAAAAGAAAGATGATTCTGTGCTTCAGATGGCACGTTAAGCCGTTGGTCCCGGCTACTATCTCTGGTGGATACTACCACCTGGTGGTACCATACTGGTGGTGCCTTTACAAAAAAACCACGTCAGAGGCCGTAAGGCGGTCTGAAAAAACTCTGACAAAAGCATAGTACCTATAGTTCTCTATTATTCTACTATCGTAGAAAAATAACTAGAGAGTGAAACAGTTTTTTTTTCAATTTCCGTTTTGTCTGTTAATTGATTCATCAAATGAAAACTACCGAACCGATTTTGATTGGTTTTCATTTTTTGAAAGCCCAGATTAAATACGGCATTATATATTTTCAATCATCGAATTCTTCTATGATGGGACGGGATGGGGTTCCATCAATTATAAGCGTACGAGAAGTCGTAAGCATAAGCTAGTTTATAAATTGGTGTCGATTTTACAGGGTCCTTTGCTGACATTTTTAAGGGGATGATCAGACCATCAAACTGAACAACTTTCTCTATGGGACCAACATTTAAAACTTTGGCTTGAGTCGATTTGCAGTTTTTTATGGAACAATAGATTTTTTTTTCGATTTCGATGTTGGCGTCATAGAGAATGTTGTTCAATTTGACGGTCTGATCATCCCCTTAAAAAGTGTCAGGATATTGAGAAGGACCCTATGTTCGTTAGTACGTGTATCTATTTTTTTATCAAACTGTTTTAATAGCGAACCCTTCTCCTCCCTGAATCGTTTAAGTAAATTCAAGGCTAAATCGATGGAAAACGATTTCGATTCATCCACTCGATCGCTATCGAGATTATACAGCCATACACTACGAGTATATTGCCTTCAATTACCGATAAATTTTAGCTCGCTTGTTTTATTTACCGACATAATTTTTTAGGATTCTGTTAACAACGATTTAAAATAGAGGATTTGTTGCGTTACTTTTTCTTTCTTAGCACAGGAGACAGTTGAAGTTTTTAGGTTAAGAATGCCCAAATATCATTTGTTTAGAACAACAGAACGGTGACTTTTTTAATAATTCTTATGCGTATTTCGTAGTACACCAATCCGCATTGGGCACGCATGATGGACTAACGCCCTCATACATACTCCCTCGGGACATGCAATGGGACGTATAATATAGGCTGATAATATATTTTCTCGAGAAATTGAAAGATTGCTAGGTAACAATTTAGCATTTCACCACGATAACGGCATAAAAACCTATTTCATTAAATTTTCATGTTAAATGGTAATACGGAACCATTACACTCTAGCCTGATTCTCACTTCACCGGTTCTGTATATGTTTCGACCTTTTGCTGGTTTGCTCAATTTAAATAAGATTTTGATCAGTGACACTTTATTACAAAGTAAAATTACTTCAGTTTTACGAATGATTGATGAAAATTGACGATCATGCCTTTAATCTGGCATTCAGTATTATGGATCCAAGATAACAATTTACTTATTAACTACAACACCCACTCATCTTAGATTTTTATGTTTTCTATTCTATATTGCTTTTGCCATTTATGACATAACTATGGACGTTATGCTGTTCTCTTCGCGAAATTCAGTACTCACCTTTCTTGAAGTATACAACGTGTTAATGAATAAGCGCAAAACCTCATACACCCCTCCTGATTTATAGCAAAATAATTAGATTGAAACACTAATTTCATTATTTTGATAATTTGCATTTTACGTTTTGAGGCAAAATTGATTTGTTATCATTTCAGCAATAAATGAAAGCGCTAACGTGCTTATGGATACATTTTAAGAACCTTATTTTGGTAGTAAGTAGGGTGATAGTGCCCGAGCGGTGGGTTGAGATCGAGTGCAGTAAATTTTAAATTTTACAAACCAATTATTAAATATTTTTTGAAAAAAAAATACCTATGTTGAAACCATGATAATTCGATTCTGCTCTCGATTCTAAACAAACTTCTTTCTAGTTTTGCGTTAATTCATTAACACGTTGCATGTATGCATCATTTAGAGTACCAGAGGATAAGAAGACTGTCATTTGCTCCAGCCACAATAGAGCTTGATTCTTAAATGAAATAATGATGACGAAAGGAAATAAATATCGAGCCAATCTCCCGGCAACAAGCTCTAGATAAGCGAAGTGATGTCACAGTCCTACCTATTCATTGTTTTATCTTTGACACTAATTTTAGCATTAGAAATTTCACATGAAATTCTTATATTATATTCACTAATTAAGTATTACTTTAAGTTACTAAGATAACTGTGTCAACTAGGAAGTTAAGAGGAAGCTTGCAGAATACTTCACTCACATTATAATCAATGAAATTCTTAACACGTTTACTACACATTGGAAAACTTTCCGATACTTTTATACAAATAATCTCCTGTAGTAAATTTGTTCATGTAAAACAGTAAATTACATTTAATCAACTTTTTCCAAACGATGATAATATAACAACTAAAAAGGTGTACTTGTTTCTCCAGAATCGATAACAAAACAACCTTTTGAAACATACGTTTTTGAAATTCATAATCATTTATTTCACTTTTTCATTTAAATCGGCTGTGTCAATTTTAGAGGTTATTGATTCTGTAGATACTATTTTCTAGTTTTGCGTTTAATTTAAGTAAACTTTATAATGGGTCCAACTAAATATGCTGACGGTTTTTAAGAGGATGATCAGACCATCAAAGTGAAAAGCTTTCTCTATTGGACCAACATCGAAATCGTGAAACAAAATTTCTGTTCTCCCATATATTTGGGTCGAGTAGGATTGCAGATTTATATGAAACACCACCACCACCTCCATACTAAGAAGGACCTTATAAAATATAAAGTTATTGAAACCTGTAAAAAATACTGCCATGAAAAATGGATGTCAGTATTGCGGCCGGGCGGGCGGGCGGCAGCTACTTTGATGTGTCCGCACCAGGCACTGCGCTCGCGCCGCTGCACAGTACTCCAGTTTCACATAGTGCGCTGACGCCACCTCGTATATAAGCAGCCGCAGTCGATCTGAAAAATCATTCCCGCATACATCCTCGGAAGATCAACAAACACCTGCTCTTCCATTTCCAATTTTTAATAAACACCAAAAAATGAAATCGGTGAGTGAATTAGTGATTAAAATCGGTGCAGTGTACGATTTGATATCGTTTTGGAAATATTTCTCTTCAATACCTTACTAAAATAATATCTTCAGTCATCAAAAGAAAATGATGTGATCCCTTTATCATATTTTATTAACCAAAATATTGATTTAAACCTACGTAATGGAATTGAAATTATTTTATCCATTATTTTCTACCATGAGTCATGTCATTGACCCATTTATACTTACGTATATCAAACAATTAAAAATATCAGGACCTAAAAGAGTAATCGGTTAGCTTGTCAATTTTTAAATGCCTTTACCATGCAGCTTACTGGAAAATTCGCATTCATGCTCTCTTTGAGATTCGAGCTTTCTAATCTTTCCACGAAGCACGTTCAAAAATTAATTGTACTGGAGCACCATTAGGTACCCTTACTGTCTTCTTCTTTAGGAATCGCCTGGTTTATATTTGGGGTCGGCTATCCTGAGATATCCACGTACATCTAGAGATATCGGTCGTGGGTCGTCGTTGTGTCAATGTTATTTTTGCTTTTCGTTTGATTAGGAGATAGATTGTTGGCTGAGATATTTATTTACGGCCGGTTGCCATCTGACGCCCAGACAGTAACCCTTTCTGTTAACTAGGGCTTAGGATGTCACCGGTGGCTTATCACGGCATCCTGTCTGATGTCGTAGTCCTCCACTGGCCCGGTGTCAGAGGATGTCCGAACGGTTTGATGAACCCTGCCATTCGGGATGCGGGAGTTATTTTATTTCCCTCTTACCCTGTAGGAAATGCATGCTAGCGAGTGTTCCCCGATTCACTATTTAAGGACGGGTACTCTAGGGGTGTGACTCTCCTGAGAAACCCCAAAGGGTTTTAGGTCCCTTAAGATTGAGAAAAGGTCATTTTTATTCTGTGAATGTTTAAAAAATTTTGATGTCATTGTTAATTTGCGCGTGCGTTGCTTCTTCCGCTTTCTGATCTATGGGTTTTGTGAAATTCACTATAATTTAATTTGTCTACAAATCGGATATCTATTTATTTAATCTTTGCCCTATGACCCCTCCTACCCAAATTCTTCAGAGAAAGCATAATTCTTACTTAATTATTTTTGTTTGTTTTGTTTTGCGCTATTAATGCACTTAGGTAGTTAACAATAAATTAAAAGTTAAGATTATATAGGGTCCTTCTTATTATGCTGACAGTTATTTAAGGGGATGCTCAGACCATCAACCTCTATGGAACCAACAAAGAAATAGCAAAAATAAACTGCTGGTCCATGTATTTAGCTCCAGTATCTTTGCAGTTTTGTATGGAACAGTAGATTTTTTGTCGCGATTTCGACTTTGGTCCGTTGGTTTGACGGTCTGAGAATCCCCTTAAAAACCGTCAGCATATTATGAAGGACCCTGTATTACTTGCCAAATTCAAGAATAACTCAAAATTAAATTAGGTACTCTATTCTATTTAAAAAAATAGGACGCAAGGATCTGTCTAGCTTCTGATCTCATCTTCGGCCTACATAGGTACTGCAGGACAGGCTTCTTTTTATGAATAAGCGTGAAAGTATGTTGGTATGCTCCATCAGAAATAAATAAGGCTTACAAGTAAAAATCAACATTAATTTGATATAAAAATCTCTCAGATGTCAACTTGTTGCAAACAGTTGCAAGTGATTGTCAACAATAGCTTCCGTCGTTCGTTCGTTGTCGTCTCATTCCCGTGCCATGTCAATGCTTATGAACAATGCCTGATTTTATGATACAACCTGTCCTTTGTATTATTTCTAACTACATAACAAATGTATCTTGTTATTCATTTCTCACGAACATTAGTTTTTGACTACATTCTTGTTCTCTAACTCGATACAAACATGTACAAGTTGTAGCTACTTAATTTTTTAAATTCAAATATAAACAATGTTATAAAGATAACACGGTTAAATCCGTAAGTTGAACATTTTTTCAATATTCTAAACAGGAAGCCTGCTCTCCACGTCGGGCAAATAAGTGCACGACTAAAGTCCAAAACACCGCGAAAACCGGAGTTTGACCTTTCTTCACATCATGTTTTGTCCAATTTGCCTTGTTAGGCAAACGATCTTCTCCGTAACATTGAAGTTCAACACCGTTACGAAATGCATAGAAGTAAATCATTGTATCAAAACAGTAACCATTTGATGCGTGGGATTAAAAAGGTTAATGCCCGCCATTTTGAAATTTACGACTGTTGAATGATATCGATTTAGAAATCACGGTCAATTTCACAAACGAAAGATGCATTTAAATTATATACTTGGTGATATACTAGAGATTAACAAGTTTGGCCACTAGGCTAATTGCCTTGTAGAAAAATAGATTGCAGGACCATAGAGTGAAAAAAACTGTTCTACGATTTAGGTTGACTACATACTTGTGTACTATGAACAGTGTATTTATTGAACTATAGTAGGTTGTAATTTTATTAATAATATTAAGGCCTCCTCTCTTATTCTTGTTTGCAGTCCATAATGTTCCCTTAGCTTTTAAGTTTACCATCTCATATAATGAATGCTGTAATTATGGAAAACAATAAATATTGAGCATTAAAGTTTGTTTCCAATCGTAATTCTCACCTCTGAACCTATTCCAATATCTACCAATACCTATTGATTCTTCATCTATTCCAACCAAACTGGTAAACTCATCCTTCAAGCGTAAGCATAAGATTCAAACTTTTGTTATTTTCAGTTCGTAGTACTCTCCGCCCTGGTAGCTCTGGCCAGCGCCGCGCCTCAGTTCCAGCAGCAGTACCAGCCTCAACGCCCGCAGGGACCAGTGATCCCCATCATCAGACAGTCACAAGAAGTCAACTTTGATGGCACTTACCAGTATAGGTAATTTCTAATGATTCATAATCATACTACTACTTTGACTCAATATCCAATTTGGCTCGACAATTTTTGCTTTTGTAAGAAAGATAAAAGATACCCTGTTCTTTCTGCATTGCACTGTGCAAACACTCGTGTTGTTCTTGTTACAGAACTAACATTAAAAATTATACAGGAACAAAACACGCAAGTAATACTTAACGGAGTGCTTCAGACCATGAAACTGAACCAATTTCACTATGGAGCCAACATAGAGAAAAAATTAAAAATATCTGCTGTCCTATACAAAACTGCAGTAGCAAATGGACTAAAATGTGTGGGACAGCAGATTTTTTATTATTGTCAGTAGACAGTTTGATGGTCTAAATCACCCCCGTAAGTCTTACTAAGGTGTTTTGTTACATTATATCTATTCCGAATTCAATTAATTGTCAAATCGTTTTCAACATCCATAAAACTATATTTTAAATCCTACATCCTACTAAATGATTGACGATTTTATGTAACTCGAGATTACGCATTTTATTTACTTTCATTCAAATTTCTAGCAAAAGTGTTGAAAATTAGTCATCATTGTGTAAGGACTACGCGGCAATATCATAAACGGGCATTTCGTCTGTGTCAAGTGCATTAAATGTTGAATTTGTGGGGTCTTGCGCAAACGATCTCCGCCATGCCCTCATCCACATGATGCAACAAATTAACTCAGAGTGCAACTTATAGGCGCATCGAGATGTGATTCACCTATAAAATTTACATGTTATCTTCATAGTTTGACAAAACAGTTAATAACCTACTCTAAGAATACCGGTTTAGGCTTGGTTTAGGTTATAATCTGCAAAATTCAACGGACATAATATTTCTCCGGTTTAAAATTGCATTATTGTTATGCAAACTGATTGGATCATTATCTCTTTCAAATTTTTTGACTAATTTCTAAATCTTAGTTCATAATCGAGATAAGAAGTAACAAATCAAGTTTTATTTTGACAGAAATATGTCACTGTGACATTTATTTTCGAGGTGTCATGGCATATCGTAATTCCAATTTTAGATTTTTGATGTTTAGGTCAGTAAATTTATGTCTGCAAGATTTACCATACCTCTACGGGATAAAAAAATGACATCGAGCGCCCAGAAATCAAGTTCAGTACGTTCTGGCCTATGTTTCGGGGCCATGCATGCATGCATGCATATGCTCACGACTATATTCCCCGAGGGGGTAGTCAGAGATATTCTAAAACCACAGAACATCCACGTTTCACTAGTACCGAAACTCTGTCCAGTGTGACGGGGTGTGAGCCGATGCCGAGGGGATTTTTTAAAAGTTTTATTGTATATTATTAAGTAAGTCAGTAAATATAGCCTTTAGAATCCCACTGCAGGGCAAAGGCCTCTTTTCACAAATAAGGGTGAGAGGGAGTGGGCCATACTCCACCACGCGGGCCCAGTGCGTGTTGGTGGAGGCAAGTTAGTGGTCAACTTGCTGTCAGAGAATTTTCAAGCCACCGTAATAGGCCTCTAACCTGGCTTAACGAATAGTTACAACGCCATCTGACGGAGCTATCCGAGACCAACTGCTTAACGTGCCTTCCGAAGCACGGAAATGCTTGAGATGAAATACCACGAAACGGTCACCCATCCAAAGACTGACCGGACCTGACGTTGCTTAACTACGGTGATCGTTTCCAATACCGAAGCTCCACTACTTCTTATTAAGAATATTGTATTTCAATTTATGTTAGCAAGAATTTGATTTAGGTCTATGCTATCTATATACCTAGAAATGAGACCTCCCATTCATAAAACAAGACACAGACATTCTGCAAAAATGTCACAGGAGTAAAACAGCTGATTTCGTAATATGACATTCCCGCGCAGTGTTAATAGAAACAAAGGATTCCCAAGAGCAACAGATTTAGTAGATTGACAATGCATGATTGCACGACCTGAAAGCGTTTTGGAAACCTCTTATTAGATTTGATCTTTGCTGGCGTGTGGCGCTGGCGGTGCCCCGGGCTGTGTAGTTTCCAGTTTGTTATAAAGAGCTGTGATTTGTGGTCCCTCACATTTGATTGCAATCGAATCTGTTTATTTTATAATCTACTAGCGACCCGCCCCGGCTTCGCACGGGTGCAATGCTGATACTAAATACACTACAGAAAAACTGTGAACGTTGTATATAAAAACATAGCGGCCCGCTCCGGCTTCGCACGGGTATAAAATATATAGCCTATGTGATTAAAATCGATTCAGTAGTTTTGATTTATTCATTACTGCCCGTGGCCCGCACGCGTTAAATTTGGAGCAAAACAATCCCCCTTTCCCTATACCATGAAGATTTCCTGCTATCTTTGGAATATCTAAATTCATACACTACATTTTTACTTCCGATTTTTACTTCCTTTCTTGGAAACGCTACGTCCCGCAATTTTTAAATCTGTAATATCTTCGAAAATATTCACTTAAATCATACGGTGTAAAGGGCCATATAGATCTATATTAAATGAACAATGTATTCAAGGTATTTAATTGGTTAAGGATTAATGCTGTATTGGTTAAAATCGCTTCGAAAATTAGCCATTATTTGTCGTAAAAAGTAAATGACAAAAAAAAGTTATTGTGGGTTATCCATAAGAGATAGACATATACCATCACGGACTTTTCTGTAGACCTTTTCAATGTGTACAATACTTAGTACATTATTTTGATAAAACTCGTAGGGTTCAGCCTGCGTTTGCAATGTAAGCGGAAAAAATGTAATTATTTACGACATCACATTAGAAACCTCAAAAATAACAGTACTTCTCCACTATTTAATGAATGTTATTATACATATAAACCTTCCTCTTGAATCACTCTATCTATTAAAAAAAACCGCATCAAAATCCGTTGCGTAGTTTCAAAGATTTAAGCATACAAAGGGACATAGGGACAGAGAAAGCGACTTTGTTTTATACTATGTAGTGATGATATCATTTGCGAAACACTAGGTGATCGTTTATTTATTTGATTGTAAATCTAGATCACCTAAAATACTATATTAGAGGAACTTGTAAATAGTGACAACGAAAATTATTACTTTAATTGCTACTTAAACTTAACTGTCGACATTTAAGTACATATTCTGTATGAATATTCATTAGAAGAAACTGGAGATAAATAGCAAAACCATTTTTCTTTTGCTTCCATTTCAAGTTTTCTTAAAAAAAATCGATAATCCAAATCGACTACAGAGTACGGACATCAGACAATATGATAAATTCAGGACATTTTTAGGGAATATAAACGGGACCCTTATTATTAAGCCTACGTTGTCCGTCCGTCCGTCCGTCCGTCCGTCCGTCCGTCCGTCCGTCCGTCCGTCTGTCTGTCTGTCTGTCTGTCTATCTCTCTGTCTGTCTGTACACTGTACTTAGGGCTGTAACTTTTTAACCGTAATAGCTAGACAGTTGAAATTCACAGAATGTGTGTTATTATGGCGCATTTGCTAAAAAATAATAAAAATGTCAAAAAGTAAAAATCCAATTCTACAGTATAACAACAAATAATAAAAAGTGCGAACCATTGACTTTAAATACTTATACCTTTTGATTGAATGAACCGATTGCGATGAATCAGGCTCTACGCTTTTGTGAAAACCCTATTCAAATCGGTTCATTAGTTCAAAAATCCAATTCTATAGTATAACAACAAATAATAAAAACCGGCCAACTGCGAGTCGGTCTTGCGCTAAAGGTCCCGGAGAAAACGAAACTTTTTTGTAAGTTAATATATTGTGTGGTGGTGTGGTACGGAACCATCGGTTCGCGAATAGCCCGACTCGCACTTTAACGGTTTTATTTTTATACGGCAGTCAAATAACAACAACTTTTTTCCAGCTACGAGACCGGAAACGGTATAGCTGCGCAAGAGCAAGGATACCTGAAGAACGCTGGAGTGAAGGACGCAGAGGCACAGGTCGCCCAGGGTTCCTACTCATACACCTCGCCTGAGGGTATCCCCATCACCCTCAACTACATCGCTGATGAGAACGGTGAGCTAAAAATACAATTTGCTAAAAAATATTGGCAAATACGACCTAGTAGCACTTGGTATAATAAGCATTTCGTCCACTAAGCATTTCGTATGCGCATTTCATCATGCATACAATTGGGTTACCTTGCAGGGTGTAAGGGACAGCCCTCCGCAGACTGAAACGGTGAACTCATACCATCAAACTGAACAACTTTCACTATGAAGCCTACCTCAGAAACACAGAAAAAAATCTGCTGTCTCATACAGGGTCCTTCTTAATATGCTGACACTTTTTAAGGGGATGATCAGACCATCAAACTAAACAACTTTCTCTATGGGAACAACAACAAAATCGGGAAAAAAAACAGATGTCCCATACATTTGGCTCGAGTAGGTTTGCAGTTATGTATAGGACAGCTGATTTTTTTTTCGTGATTTCGATGTTGGTCCTATAGAGAAAGTTGTTCAGTTTGATGGTCTGATCATCCTCCTAAAAAGCTGTCAGCATATTAAGAGAGACCCTGTATATGGCTAAAATAGTTTTGCAGTTTTTTATGGAATAGTAGATTCTGGGGGTGCCCCCAGAATCTACTGTTCCATAAAAAAACTGCAACTTTCACTACCCAGCCAACATCAAAATCGCGAAGAAAAATCCGCTCTTTCATACAAAACTGCAGTACTGTCTCGACTCAACTGTATGGGACAGCAGATTATTTTTATTTTCCCTCGACGTTGGCTCCATAGTGAAAGTTGTTCAGTTTGATGGTCTGAAGCACCTTAAGTATTATTGGGGTGTTTTATTACACCCGGTATAATTAAAAACCATTCCAACAAAATTCAAAGATAGAAATAGCGGAGATAGCTTGGTGGCATCAATTTCCTTGATGACGTTACGAAGAGGGAAAGTGTGTTTTTCAACTAGACATTGAAACATATCTTGCAATTCTAACATATTCTCATGATCAGGTTTCCGTGCCGAGGGTGCTCATCTGCCCACCCCTCCCCCGGTCCCGGAAGCAATCGCCCGCGCTCTCCAGTACATCGCATCTCAACCACAACAGCAGCAGTACCAACCCCAACAACCCTTCAGAGGCTAAACGACCACAATGTCGCTTACATGTAAAAAGTCCCCTGAATGCGTTCTTATGCCAACTGTATAAATAACAATTGGCCCGATTCATGGGACTTTATACGTTGGATGCACATTATCAGGCTTTTATCTAATGATACTCAAACGAATGTAATTTGATGATTATTTTGTAGGAATAGTTTAAGTTTACTTACTGTGATTTATTTGTACTTATAAGAAATGAGATTATTGAAGATAATAAAATATTAAAGAGCTATTTTGTTGTTTTATTTATTGTGTTCAATGAAGGATAATATTACAATCTTTTAATAATTAAATAAATTACTTAGTGTAATATAAGATTTATCTTTGATTTGTGATTACAATAATTATTAGATACTATTATGGTATGACTTATTCTTATACTACTCTATTTGTAAACAATATTTCACTAGTATTAGCATATAAAAATAAATAATAGTAGTAATTAGGAAACGAACATCTCAAACATCTCCATTATTTATAATTTATCAAGGAGATTTTATTTCTTAATACCCTGCCCTAAGATCTGGCCGAATCTGGATGAAAAAAGTTCATAGCTCTTTAATAATTAAGAATAAGTTTTATTACTTTTTTTTGTCAATACGACCGCCACGATTTTTTTAACGCAAAACGCATTATTGAGCGTAATACGAGTAATTAGAAACTCTTTATCTTAGAGCTTTTTTTATTAAATATTTGAAAAAAGAATTCCCAAAAGAATTTTAAAGTCGATTATGTAAAGCGCCATTCTACATATTTCAAAACTAAATTAAACTTCTTAGTTTTTACACAAAATGTACTGTGTCTCCATTGAAAAAGGGTATCAACTTAAGCAAAATTGAATATCAAAGGAGGTAAGATAATAATACATTAGTAACTAACTACAGACAAATGGATAGTTATCATTATTTCAACACATCATCATCTCGTTTATCTCACGTCTGCCCGCGGGAAATTATACGTTAGGTTTATGCTAGGTACTTAAATAATCATGGAGAGGTATTTGTGTCTTGGGAGCCTAAACATTGTGCTAATTTACAACCAACAAGAATTAAAATGAAAACGAAGATGTTTTGGTAGTTTCGATAGAAGGCTTTAATTTTTTTTTTAAGAATTATATACTACAGAACAGGAACTCTTGTAGTAATTTATTAATGTCTATTATGTAGGTATATTTCCATGATTTTAGTAAAAGCTAGCGGCGTCCGCGACTACATGCGTGCGAACCATTGCCTTTAAATACTTATACCTTTTGATTGAATGAACCGATTGCGATGAATCAGGCTGTACGCTTTTGTGAAAACCCTATTCAAATCGGTTCATTAGTTTTTAAGTGATGTGTGCACAAACAAACAGACAACAATTCTAAAATGGTCTCAATACTCTCAATGCATTCCACGTATCTTAAAAAATATTAATTGGGGCTAATTAATATTTTTTTCAAATATCAATGTACAACCACGCCAAGTTTACAATTTTATTATTAGTAGGTAAAGATAGATTTAACCGTAATAACATTCCTTCAATAAAGCACCGTAATTATTTTCAACACATTTTATTTTCAAACAAAAACATTTTAACAGAATGCAATTGAATAGTAGATTTATCTCATTTTTTAGATAAAAAAAAGAGATTTCAAAAAAAAAATATGGCTTATTGCAGACATCGTTAAGACGCGTCTTTTGATACTCCAATCAGAGCCATGTAGTCCTAAACCCACGACACCCTCTGGTGTGTCGGTGCCGATCGACCTCGGATTTTCGCTGAAAATCGGGTCTATACTGAAGCGACAAAAAACCCTTTTTCAACGTTAAATTAAACATGCCTAAACTAAACTAAACCATCCCATTCAATATTGATAGGGTAGTAATTTTCAGTTGCAACATCTGTTACAATGTTGATAAAACTGAAATTATTTGATTGATTGATTGATTGTTTTATATCATGTTTTATATACAGGGTGTTACAAAAGTAAAAATAAAAATTTTAAACTTTTTAGGGGATTGTTTAGACCATCAAACTGAACAACTTTCACTATGGGACCAACATCGAAAACGCGAAAAAAAAAATCACCTGTCCCATACATTTAGCTCGAGTAGATTTGTAGTTTAGTATGGAACAACAGATTTTATTTTCGCGATTTCGATGTTGGTCCCATAGTGAAAGTTGTTCAGTTTGATGGTCTAAACCACCCCCTTAAATGTTTATTTGTATTTTTGTTACACCTTGTATAGAGTACACATGAGTCATTTAGGATCTTTTATTAATTTGTATTCTAGTCTTGTTTGACTAAGTTACAAAACTAATGTAAAACATTTTTCACTCGTAACGATTACTTATTTCCCAATGTGACAGCCCGTCAAAGGAATTTAGACACAGTAAAAGAAAGAGTATGGCACTACCTGTAGAGTGTTACACCGATTCATTAAAGTCCAGTAAATCTACGACTTTTTGTATGCATTTTTTGCTTAGCTTGCATTAATTGCACTTTGGGAGATAATTTGGAATATGATAGAGAAATACCTGAAAAACATAAATCAGCAACCATCCTCGATCTATAATTTATGTATTATTGAATAATTTAGAAATATAAAAAACTTTAAATTTAAGTACTTATGAAAAAAATGGAAATATGTTGATTTATACAGGACGGCTTCTTTCGATACGTTTTTCTTATAACAGTACCTAATAATCCCCAGTTAATATCGTTATTTTGAGTAAATAGTTAATATTTTATATACAGGGTGTTAGGGTAAACAGTTGCATTATTTTAAGGGGTGTTGGCACCCATGAGATTGAACAACTTCCCCAAAGAAGCCTATAGGAAAATCCCAAATATTTTTTGGAATTCCCATCTTAAATGCAATCAGCTGATCGGACGGTTGTATGAATTGTTTTGAGAGAATTTCCTATAAGTTTCTTATGGAATGTTGTTCAGTATCATGGTTAAAATCACCCATTAAAGTAATGCATCTGTTTACCCTAACACCCTGTACAAAGAATTTATAAAACAAAACAAAATTATTTACTGTTTGTTTTTAAACATTCAATTTTGTTTCTGATGATTAACTTTTTGTTTTGCGGGTCTGCAAAGAAATGTTATCAGAAATTAGCTTGCCCTTTGTACATTTATATAGATAATAGCCAATATAACCACGAAATCTCGACAGAAGTGTAATAGAATAACAGTAATCTTATTTCAAACACAATTTACTAATTTCTCTTGCAATCTCAAACCGTATTTTACTCGACTATTCATCAATTTGCGTTCATATCATCTTCCTTGCGATGGAAGGCACGTAGAAATATTTAAAATTTTATCTCGAAACGCCATCTACGTAAATTATGATGCACTTTTAAAACTTTTCGCAATGATCGAGACTGCTAGCTTGATAACTTTATTCCAGCTAGACACGAGATCTCACAGATTACCGGTTACTTTTGCTACTTAATTGTATAGCTGTGATGTTAAGTCAATAGATGGCTCTGTACACTATACAGATGTTCCGATAGTGCAGTTGGTAGTGCCTGCCTGCTGATCTAAGGGTCGCGGATTCGGATTTTTATGGTGAATATGAATATTTGTACCCGAGTCATCGATGTTTGTATCTATACAACGTGTTAATAAATAAACGCAAAACTAGAAAGTAGTTTGATTAGAAACGAGCACAGAATCGAATTATCATGGTTTCAACAAAAGTAATTATTTTTCAAAATATTTGATACTTTGTTTGTAAAATTTAAAATTTACTAAACTCGATCTTAACCCACTGGCACCGCAAGGGCACACTCACCATACTTACTACCAAAACAAGATTCTTAAAATGTATATATGAGCACGTTATAGCGCTTTCATTAATTGCAGAAATAATAAAAAATCATTTTTGCCTCAAAACTTTAAATGCGAATAACTTTAAATTTTAACCATAAAAATAATGAAATTATTGTTTCAATCTAATTATTTTGTTGTAAATCAGTTAGGGTGTAGGTTTTGCGCTTATTCATTAACACGTTGTATAATTATGTATTCTATATTTTTGTCTAGTACGGGCTATATTCTGGGACTTTAAATGGGAGGAGATGTGATTATTTCCAAAATATTTTATTTATTTATTAGATTTCTGTAACGCGTTTAAGTTACTGTATACTAATAATTTTTTTAATAACACACCTTAGTCGTTTTTCCTGATTATTATATCCCGATAATATCAACCTAAAAGGTAAGAATTGAAGGTAACTTTTGTAATCTATTCTTGGCGAAGAGGTCACCTTATGCAATCTAGAACACGGGCCAATCGTCGGATATATCTTGAGATTAGTTACCTTTAGTTCTATATGTCATCTGTCACTTTACATAATAAGAACAGACAATAACATTATCATAGCTTTCGCCAGCTCGCCACCTTTATATTTGACACACCATAAATCAATAGTGGTCGAAAGTTTGCTAACCTTTTAATATTATACAACACAATCACATATAATATAGCTAGCTAATCAATTGTTACCGAAATCTCATAAAGTTATTATACGGTAACAAGTATTACATAATAAGGGTCCGCGAAAAAAAAATCTGCCATTCCATACAAAACTGCAAACCTACTCGAGCCAAATGTATGGGACAGCATTTTTCGATATAGAGACAGTTGTTCAGTTTGATGGTCTAATCGTCCCATTGAAAAAGTGTTAGCATATTAAGAAGGACCCTGTATACAACGTGTTAATGAAAAAACGGAAAACTAGAAAATAGTTTGTTTAGAATCGAGAGCAGAATCGAATTATCATGGTTTCACATAGGATTTTTTTTTTTAAATATTAAACAATTTGTTTGGAAAATATAAAATTTACTGAACTAGATCTCAACCCAACGCACAGGAACACTCAGCCAGACTTACTACCAGATTCTTAAAATGTATCCATGACGCAACGACGCACGCTAGCGCTTTCATTCATTGCTGAAATGATAACAAATCATTTTTGCCTGAAAACTTAAAATGCGAATAACTTTAAATTTTAAGTATCAAAATAATGAAATTATTGTTTCTATTTAATTATTTTGTTATTAATCAGTTGTGGTGTATGGCGTTTTGCGCTTATTCACGTTGTATAATAAAAACACACTGATTTCCAACAATATTCTTTTCTGGCCAATAAATTTGGCGCCTCAACACCAAACGCCCTCGTGTGAACAGCCGCGCCGAGGCAGGACATTACTGCCATGGCAGTAACCAGGGCAGGGCAGTGAATAACCGGCCGGTCTATTCGAGGGCAATTTGCTTCCCCCTCCACCTATTTCTCTCGACTGCCTCGTAGCTGCCCCCGTGTGAATGCGAGGGCAGTGCAGTGAAGCAAGATATTTTTATAAACGAAAAGTGGGGTTGAAATTTTTTTTTCTTACCTATCCCACAGTGTGGGGTATTGTTGGATAGGTCTTTTATTTCTTCTAAATTTTTCTTATTAAATATTGTGGGTGTGGGAAAAACATTTTTCAATTTAGGGATCCGTTAGCGAAATATTAAGACTTAAAGTGAAATTTTTTTTAGAGTCAAGTGTTTCCCCAAAACTTGCACCTAAAAATATAGTTTTAGAGGTGACCTTGGAACCCTGTGATAGAACAGATCGACGGTATATGTCCTAATACTATATAGAAAAGACTATACATACCATATTTTACAACATGGGTCCGATTATATGAAGAAGTGTAAGGCGGTCACGTGCCGCGTGCAACACGCGACGCCAAGCTAAAACAAAGAATATCACATCACGCACACCAAAGGAACATCAATCAGAGACATCGTTGATCGCAGGAATACATACCCTTAACCTCGAAAAAGTAGGAATGACATTTAAATGTATGGCTTCGGACTGGAATTAGAAACAGAACTCCGTTGGACGTTCGTTCGACGAAGTTCGTTCTATAGGGTCCTTCTTTACAAGGTGTTACAATAATACAAATAAACATTTAAGGGGGTGGTTTAGACCATCAAACTGATCAACTTTCACTATGGGACTAATATCGAAATTGCGAAAAAAAAACGGATGTTCCATACTAAACTATAAATCTACTCAAGCTAAATGTATGGGACAGCAGATTTTTTTTAGGAGCTAAGAATAATGAGCCTTATTAGTTGTTATTAAGGATACAATTAGATACAGTGTTTGGAAACATCGACTGGTAACTATTACGATACCTAATACCTGTACCTATAGTGCACAAGTTTACTTATTGGCGGAAAGTCGTGTTCAAAGCGTTTAGGACTTTAATTATATTATAGAACTTTATCAAGACTGGACGTTATAGCATTTTTGTCCATCATAAAGTAAATGTAAGTAGATGTATAATATAGGGTCCGTCTTATATTATGGTGGGTTTTAAGGGGTTGATCAGATCATCAAACTGAACATCTATCATGAACATCGAAATCTTTATAAATAAATCAGCTGTTCCATACAAAACTGCAAACAAACTCGACCCAAATGTACAGGATAGCGGATTTTTCTTTTGTGATTTATAATTTATCCAGATTGATGGTCTGATCATCCCCTTTAGGATATAACATTAACTGCCAGTTGCACTTACGTTCATTAAAGTTAATCTTTCATTTTAATGAAAGATTAACTCTCTTGCTGTCACTTTGTCACGTTGATTGTAAAAAAATCAATGGTCATTCTATAGCTGTCCCCTACACATTTATTGATCTACAATATCTTAAAGAGAGTTAAGATGTAATACATACATTTTTTACATCCCCAAATAGGTGATCGAATAATTTTTACTTTTTAAATGTTTGTGGTTGGCATTGGGCATTTTTATATTGCCACCATACTGTAAGTTTTTCAGTTTGATGAGTAGAATACATCGTGAAGTTATATTCACTGATTAAAATTTCACCCTGCATGTAACGAATTTAAGGGAATATAATTCGGAGCTCGCTCCATACAAAAGAAGTCTGGTGATATTTTCAATACTAACCAATTAAAGTCAATGAAATTTTTCAGAAAAAATCTAGATACTAATCTCTATGCTTCTATGAGGTCAGATTTTCGTTAAAATGTATAGTTTTAAAGTTACAGTGCCTCGAAGATTTCCATACAAATCTTAAATTAATCCTAGCATTAAAACTGTATACTTAACCGAAAATCTGACTTCATACAAGCATAGAAATTAGTTCCTAGATGGTTTCTGAAAATTTCATTGACTTTAATTGGTTAGTATTGAAAATAACACAAAATAATTTATTCGATATAGGAGCTAGAAGCACACTTATTAAACGTCAATTCTTTTTTTAAGCTACCACCGCGTCGGAACGTGTTGTCGCTGTAGAGAAGATGCGGCCAGAAACTCTACAACATAACACGACTTAATGACTATTACAATATAAATTCTTAAGCTACCTACGCTTAAAAATGTAATGTGTAATGTGTAATGTATACAGTAATACATAGTCTATCTAATTAAATAAATGATACTATACAGTATACTATAAGCTAATGACACTCAGACCCAAGCATTTTGATCATTTAAATAATCATCCAGTTTATAATATGTTTTTTTACAGAGGACTTTTTTGATCTGAGTTTTAAACTTCTTAAGACTGCGTTTGTATGCAGCGCGCATTTGTGCTTCGTTCGTTCGGAATAAACTTTTCTTAAGTTTACACCCTGTATAGGATTACAGGTATACAGTTTCTAAACGGTCGTTTTTGAATTGCAGATGTTCCGCAAACTACTTGTGATGAAATTACTGGTGGCTACTCTGGCTGCTCCAATATCTGATGATGCGCACGCAATGATCAATGAGTACACAAACACTAATGATGGCAGTGGAAATTATCAATTTAGGTAAGCGAATCGTTGTTATTGATATAATAACATAATCTTTTTCCTTAAAGCTCGAGGAATATAAAAATAAAAAAGTAGCTTAGCGTAGCATAATAATGCTCACGACTATATTCCCCGAGGGGGTAGTCCAGGGTATTCTGAAAAATAAGAACATTCACGTATCACTAGTATTACCGAATCGCTGTCCAGTGTGACGGGTAGTGAGCCCGTCGCCACTTTTAATGGACAGTGGGTACAATAAATGCCTCGAAATTGAAGCATGCAGGTTTCCTCACGATGTTTTCTTTGAACGAAAATCCAGTGGTGTTACAAATCGTACATAAATACTGAAAAAACTCATTGGTACGAGTCGGCCTGGACGGGGATCGAACCATCGCCTCCTGCACGGTAGGCAAGGTTACTCGCCAACAGACAGACCAGGGCATACAAAAAAAAGTATTTTAACGAATTACAGATTTTGTTATTAACTTCAGATATAAGACGAGAGCTCTTACTTTCTGCATTCTGTCCTGTAAGTATAAGGAAGGAGTGCGTACTGAAATTTCGGCAGAAAGATATAAATGATAGGCACTTTAATTATTGCTTGTAAAGCTACAAAGATATAAAATCATTAATGTCATCAGCTACAAAACATCCAATGGGTTAGCAAGAAGTGAAACAGGACGATTGGTTAACGCTGGCCAGGAGGACGAACACATTGCAGTACAAGGAATGTACTCCTACATAGACTCTAATGGTGATGACCGAGTCGTCCGGTACACAGCTGATGAAAACGGCTATGTTGTGATCACACAAGCTGCTGGTATTTCCTCGTCGTTGGTGAGTACTAACATGCTGCTTATCAAATCACTAGATTCGTTTAGATGATTAAAATCGTGTCGTTATTTTAACATCCTTCGTGATTTCATCAAATCGGATTTTGAATTTGACTAAATCTCTGTTTTTATCATATCCCTAACCTGTGATATATGTCTTATTTCAGTTTGGCCCTGCCTCTCAAACTGCCGCAGATGATGCATTCAAATCATTGTTAGGCCGAAAATAATATGGAACTTAGCTCGAAGAAAACTAAATCCCTTCCAGTTTCTACACGGGATACCTACATTGTTTTATGCAATTTGTTAATTTCAATTAAGTTTACGAATAAAAATTTGCGATTTCATTTGACTTATTTATTAATTTCCTTATAATGTTGTATTACCATAGTAATTAAAATTAAGGGGTGTCCCTGTACTGGGAAACGTGTTTTTTTACCACTGTTTTTGGTTTTTGCTCTATCATGAAAACGGTAATTCATACAAGCGTGAAACTTGGTGTGATTGTAGTGCATACTCTAAGGTAAAACAAAAACAATAAAAACCGGTCAAGTCCGATTCGCACTTGGCCGGGATTTATTTAATCACTTTCACCAAATTTTCAGGGGTGATTCAGACCTTCAAACGGAACAACTTTTACTGTGAGATCAAATCCGAAATCTCAAAAAAATTCTGTCATTCCACCTCGCGTGCCCAATGCGGATTGGTAGACTTCACATACGCATCAGAACTTGATGCTTCAAATTAGCTATGTATGCAGTATTCGTCACGATGTTTTCCTTCACCGTTTGAGAGCTGCTGGTATAACATAAGAAGACGAATGCACTAATTTAAAACATCGATGTT